>OY856412.1:580536793-580859293 GCA_963693085.1 Alisma plantago-aquatica | reverse complement strand
TATGCATAAGGTGATCCTATGGGTATTTTTTCTAAATAGGGTATCATTCCTTGTTGAATAAGTGAAGCTCCTGCCCCTGAATCTATTAATATTGTAGTCATATTCCATTCTTGTCCATTGAAATATTTTCCATATAATTTATAATTTCTAGCATTTCTATTATCTGCTAAAATTCTTAAACTTGTCGTTCTTGGCAAATTTCTTAATATTGGTCGTAATCTTCCATTATATCTATCCATGCTTGCTCTAGCTTCTTCTATTCTGTCTCCATTTGTTAATTGTAATTGATTTCCCTCATATCGTAATCTCCTTGGGATTTTATTATCTGTTACTAGGGGTTTTTCTAAAACATCTATGTTTATATTTTCTGGTATTTCTATTTCTGATATTATATCTGGCTTAGTAATTTTTCCTATGTCTTTAAATATATTAGGAAGCATTATAATATATTTATCTTCAAATTTTTCAGAGTGATGTGTATTACTAAGAGCATAGCTTATTATATATGTTATCGAATAAGGAATGGATCCTTTTTTCATAAATTCTATTCTTTGAAAATCTTGTATTAAACTTAGGGTTCTATTTATATTATTATCTCTAATATTTACACTTATCTTTAGATAAATATTAAAGATTAGTTTCTGATGACTAAGATTTCCCTGTAATATTCCTAATGTAGCATCTCTTCTATCATTAATTCTATTATCCATTAATACAATATTTATAGGTGAATCTATTCCTTCTCTAAAAGTTGCTTTAATCATCATTTGAATAGCTCCTATGTGAATCCATCTGTGACGTCCCCGGATTTTCACTTCTCCAAACCCTATTGGGAATGAGAGCCCATAATCCGAAGACATCAAACAATCATATCAGAAAGCGATGCGGAAGCAATAATACGCATACATGAACATACAACCATAACATACTCAACATTCAACATGTATTTTTATACAAAATGAATTATTACAAAATGCTTTACATTTACATATTGAATGAAAATTCTACAATCTATGAACATGTATGCTAACTAGGATCTTCACAATAGGTACAACCTAAACAACTTGCTCACATCCTGTACTTTTCCTCCCATGCTATCTCTGAACCTAAAACATACGTGAAACAACAAATCAACACACAAGGTGTTGTGTACGTGGGAAGAAAGATACATATATTTATGGCTTGCATAATTTTTGAAAAAGATTTGCAGAAGGAAGGAAAATCATAGAAAACACCTCTTTATTAAGCGAAGTACGCCAATTTAAGTCATTTTCCTAGATGAATTGCATTATCAAGGTGGACTAGTACCAAAACATAAATATTGGGCCCATCCCCTGTTGGCTAAATGGACATCTATAAATCCCTTTGTTTTGATTATGACAAACATTTCATTCTTATTAATCTAACAAGCTACTTGAGTGTGCAGGATGACAAAGCAACAAGGGAAAATCTACAAGCTTACATATTTATATTTTCATGCAATGTAATAACTGTTGTAAAAACTTGTACAAAAATATAATGTACAAGTACTTAGAATTGCATGTAAATCAAGCGTTAGATTCTCCCTAGCTAAACACCACAGTTAAACAAGTCATCCCATTCAAATAGGATTACTTTTGCACACTCACACACATAATTAGTGCCTAAATTGAAACCTTGAAACAGGATCAATCTCGGTCGACAAACTCCTCGACCGAGACACTCTCGGTCGACAATCTTCTCGACCGAGAAAGATCCAAAGTAGCCGTTAGACACAACAAACAAGTTAGTTGGTAGTTGGAGAAAGACGTTGCAAATCACTTGTTCCAGAGAGCCTGTCGGTCGACAAAAGTTCGACCGAGTAGGTGTCTCGGTCGACCATTTGTCGACCGAGATGGTCTCTGACAGCAACTGCAGAATTAATTAATCAGCCGTTGTTAAAGCAACAACTTTGTACCTAACGGCTAGTTAAGCACTTAGAAACCCCTAGAAGTTGTCTAGAACGTCCTTAAGCATCCTTAGGCCATTCCTATAAATAGGACAAGCCATAGGACACTCAAACTCACTTTTTTACACTTGTTTACACTTGCTACACTTGAGAAACCTTTGAGCATACTTTGTGCAATCTGTTTGTGAGAAATTTGAGCATTGTGACAATTGGGCATTTCATTCCTTAGCTCATAATTCGTGTCCTATAGGCTAGTATCTCCTACCCACTGCAATCACAAGTTCACATACTTGGTTAGGAGATCTATACGCTTGATCTAGGCAAATCAAGCCTTGGGCTACAAAGGATAAGTTGTAATTTCTATTTTCTTTCTTGTTCCCTATTATTGTTTGTACTCTCCTTGCTACTCCTAGGTTGGAGGCTGCGGATTGGAGAGGGTGAAGATCTTCTTGGTGAAGAAGGAGACTTTGAGCTACTTCGGAAGGCTGGTGCAATGGGAGATTACTTCTAGAGAGGAAGGCTACTTCAAGGGGGAGCTTGGAGTTACTTCATAGAAGGCTATCTCAAAGTTGGTGCACCTACTTGAAGTGAAGGCTGTTCAAAGGGTGTAAAGGAAAGTATTGTATTTTGTATAAATCCTCGAGAGGTAATAAAATAAATACTTTCAAATCCCGGTTGGGTAAGCAACCGGGTAGTGGACTGACAACTATAGTATTTGCTATAGTTGGAACCACTCTAAACACATGTCTCTTTCTTCCAATTTCAATTGTGGTTGTTTGAATTCAATAAATTGTTAAAATAATTCAAAAACTCTATTCACCCCCCCTCTAGTCGTTTTTCAATTGGTATCAGAGCAAGGCTTCAAGGAACCCTAACAAGGTCTTGAAGAAATGGGTGACGGAGTACTCAACATTGAAGGGACACTTGTTGCTAGGCCCCCAGCGTTCGATGGAACAAACTACCAATATTGGAAGAGAAGGATGCAATTCTACTTCCAAGGCATCAACTGGGATTTATGGAGAATGGTGTCTACTCCATATGTACTTCCTCAAAATGAATTTGCGGAATGGGATGCAAACACGGTAAAGCTGGCCCAAATGAATGCAAAAGCTGTAAGCATTTTATATTGTTCTATTTCGGTAGGAGAATTTAATAGAATATCTAATTGTGACACAGCATATGATATTTGGCATAGACTGTCCATAACCTATGAAGGTACAGTCCAAGTCAAAAATTCCAAGATTAGCATGTTTAAACAAAAATTTGAACACTTTCATATGGATACTAATGAATCAATTAGTGAAATGTTTGCAAAATTCTCTACTATTGTTAATGGTTTAAGTGCTTTAGGAAAACCTATTCATGAAGAAGATCAGGTATCAAAGATCCTTCGTTCACTTCCTCCAAAATATAAGCCAAAGGTGACAGCCATTGAAGAAGCAAACGACCTCACTCGACTGAAAATGGAGCAACTTATTGGCAACTTAGAAGCTCATGAAGCAACTCTAGAAGAGGAAGAAAGAAGAGCACGTGAACTTCAGCAAGGAAAGAAGAATGATGTGGCTCTAAAAGCTTCAAAAGATGTCACACAAGAAAGTGAGGAGTCAAGTGAAGAAGAGGGAGAAGAAGCCTTGATAGTAAATGGTAAGAAATACAAAAGATTTAAATCTAACAAAATTTCCAGCTCTTCTTCTACCCCTCCTAGGTGCTTTGAATGTGGGAAGAAAGGGCATTTCAAGAATGAATGTCCTAAAGCAAAGAAAGGAAAGAAAAGCTCACACAAGAAGAAGGGAGAAAAAGCCTATAAAACTGCATGGGACGAATCAAATGACAGTGAAAACGGAGAAGAAACCGTGGATTGTCTAATGGCAAGAGAAGATGATGAAAACTCTCAAGAGGTAAGCCTACTTGATCTTTCTAAAGAAGAGTTAGTCACTAGTATACAAGAAATTCATGATAAGTATGTTGATGTCAAGAAGAAACTAAAGAAGGTTATAAAATCAAATGATGAGCAAATTGCTAAATTAGATAATCTTTCTTCTGAATAGAATAACATTGATCTTGAGAATTTATCTTTAAAAACATCTTTAGATGATTGCACTAGAAAGCTACTCACTCTAGAAACAAATGTTGATCTCCTTTCTAAAGAAAAGACTGACTTGTTAGCTAAACTAAAAGATTTTCAGACTCAACCTATTTTGTGTAACCATCTAGACTATGATAATGTTATAAAAGAAAGAGATTCATTGCTATCTGATTTAGATCAAGCAAGAAAAGATTTACACAAGAAAATGAATGATATTGCTCAGCTGCAAAGAGAACTTCATGAGTTAAGAAGAAAAGATATACTTGATAACATTCTAAGCATTGGTACTGTTTTCAACGGAAGAAAAGGTTTGGGATATGCTCCAAAGAAAAATCAACCTAAAAGAACTCAAACTAGGTTTGTACCCAAGAACACAATGGCTAGAAAGAGAAATGAAGTTGACTCTATTACCTGCCATTTTTGTTTACGTCTTGGACACTATTCCTTTTCATGCCCTTATAAAACTAAGGATTCCGAATTAGTTTGGGTCCCAAAACCTCAAACTTAGTAGAGTCAAATAGAATTTCTAAACAAAAGCTTTTATGCCCATTGGTAATTTTCTGCATTATTGTACTAAAACAGAAACTTAGTCGGTCGAAGTATTGTCGACCGAACCATTAATCGGTCGAAGTATTGTCGACCGACCGAATGTCTGTAACATATCAAAATTAACAGCAATTATTTCGGTCGAAAATTGTTCAACCGAGCTACATTTCTGTGTTTTCTGGTTTTGTATTACAGTAATCTTCTCGATCGACAAATTGTCGACCGAGACATATGTCGGTCGAACAATTGTCGACCGACTGGACTTCTGATTCAGAACTTTTATACAAATATGTATTTAAATGATTCTAACCATATCGGACCATCACATGGGTACCAAAAATCTACATTTTAATGCAGGAATGGGTGGTTGACAGTGGATGTTCCAAACATATGACCGGAAACAAGGATGCATTCCAAACCTTTGAAGAAAAGAAAAGTGGAACAGTCACTTTTGGAGACAATGGTAAGGGAAAAATCGTTGGAATAGGTAATGTTGGTACAAACCTCGAAATTAAGAATGTTCTACTTGTTGATGGTTTGCACCATAACTTGATAAGTGTTAGTCAATTATGTGATAGTGGTTATGATGTGTTATTTAACAAAACCTGCTGCAAGTTATTAATAGAAAATACTACAAATGTTGTTTATGAAGGAAATAGAGTTGGAAATCTTTATATTCTTAAACCTAACTCTATGAAATCAATAGTGGGAAAATGCTTGCTTGCAAATGACAATACCTTACAAATATGGCATAAAAAGCTAGGACATGCTAGTTCACATGTTATCAAAAAGTTAGTGAAATATGATCTTGTTCGTGGATTGCCTACTTTATCTTTTGATCAAGTTGAAAACTGTGAACCATGCATAATGGGAAAGCAAACCAAAACATCTTTTAAATCAAAACATGTACTTAGAACCAGTAGATCATTAGAATTAATTCATATGGATTTATTTGGACCGATGAGGACACAATCAATCGGTGGTAAGAGATATTGTTTTGTTATTATTGATGATTATAGTAGATATACATGGGTACATTTTATTGCAACTAAAGATGATACTATTCATGTTTTTATGCAATTTTGTTCCAAGATTGAAAATCTCTTACAAAATAAAATATGTACCATTAGAAGTGATCATGGTGGGGAATTTGAAAATCATACATTTGAAGAGTTTTGTACATCTCAAGGATACACTCATAATTTTTCTGCTCCACGCACCCCACAGCAAAATGGTATAGTTGAAAGGAAAAATCGATCACTACAAGAAATGGCTAGAACTATGATGCTTGAACATAACACACCCAAAACCTTTTGGGCTGAAGCTGTAAACACTGCATGCTATGTGCTAAATAGAGTAACTGTTCACTCTCATTTAAAGAAAACTCCATATGAACTAATACATTCTAAGAAACCTAGAGTTGACTATTTTCATACCTTTGGCTCCACATGCTATATCTTAAATACCAAAGATGATAGAGATAAGTTTGACTCAAAATCACACAAAGCATTCTTTTTGGGATATTCCACCTCTAGCAAAGCTTTTAGAGTATATAACACTATATCTAGAAAAGTTGAGGAATCTATTCATGTTTCTTTTCATGAAGAATCCAAATCTGAAAATCTAGAAATCATAGATCTCACAAATCAATTCGAAAATCTAACCATACCAAATAATAATGAGAAAAGTACTACAAATAATCACCAAGTTGAACCACAACCTACACCTAGGCTCATTAAATATCATCCCCAAGAACTAATTATTGGAAATCCAAATGATAAAGTCAAAACTCGGTCTTCCTTCAAAGATGTTGCAAACATGGCTTTTGTTTCTATCATTGAACCAAAGAAGATATCTGAAGCCCTTAAGGATGATTATTGGATAATAGCCATGCAAGAAGAGTTGAATCAATTCACTAAAAATGATGTATGGGATTTAGTTCCTAAACCACATGATAAAACCATCATAGGAACTAAATGGGTTTTTAGGAATAAGCTCAATGAGGCAGAAGAAGTCATCAGGAATAAAGCTCGGTTAGTAGCACAAGTATATAATCAACAAGAAGGAATAGATTTTGATGAAACATATGCACCCGTAGCTAGACTTGAAGCCATTAGAATGTTACTAGCTATTGCTGCCCATAAAAACATCAAACTCTATCAAATGGATGTCAAAAGTTCTTTTCTAAATGGCATCATTCAATAAGAAGTTTATGTTGCCCAACCACCTGGTTTTGAAATTCCAGAAAAAGGTGACTATGTTTATAAACTTAAGAAAGCACTTTATGGTTTAAAACAAGCACCTAGAAATTGGTATGAAAGGCTCAAGACATATCTTTTTGATAATGGTTTTTCTATTAGAAATTCAGATTCTACTTTATTTTTCAAAACATATACATCTGATTTCCTAGTTGTGCAAATATATGTTGATGACATTATTTTTGGAGCTTCTAATGATTCATTGTGCACACAATTTAGTGATATTATGCAAAAAGAAATTGAAATGAGCCTCATGGGTGAACTAACTTTCTTTCTTGGTTTTCAAATTAAGCAAACTCCTGTCGGAATATTCATAAGCCAAGAAAAATATACTAAAGAACTCTTAAAACGTTTTGGGATGGATCAGTGCAAACATGCTACTACTCCTATGGCTACTTCTATCAAAATTGATAAGGATGAAAATGGGGAACCTATTGATGATTCCTTATATAGAGCCATGATTGGTAGTTTGCTTTACTTAACGGCTTCTAGACCGGACATTATGTTTTCTGTTGGTCTTTGTGCTCAATTTCAATCACAACCTATGCATTCTCATTTTCTAGCAGTTAAACGAATTCTTCGTTACCTAGCCGGCACTACTTGCTTTGGTTTATGGTATCCAAAAGGACAATCCTTGGATTTCAAAGCTTATACTGATGTGGATTATGCTGGTTGTCGACTTGATCGCAAGAGTACTAGTGGTGGCTGTTTCTTATTAGGGAGAGCTTTAGTATCTTGGTTTAGCAAGAAACAAAATACGGTTGCCCTATCTACAACTGAAGCTGAATATATGGAAGCCGGGTCTTGTTGTGCTCAAGTGCTTTATATGCAACAAGTGTTAAGCGATTATGGTTTTAATCTTTCATCTACGCCTATTTTTTGTGACAACACGAGCGCCATAAACTTAGCACACAATCCTATTTTACACAGCCGAGCTAAACATATTGAAATCCGTCATCACTTTTTAAGGGATCACATCTCCAAAAATCATGTTTCCCTTCATCATGTTGATACGGAAGATCAATTGGCTGATATTTTTACAAAACCACTTCCACTAGATCAATTTAACAAAATTAGGAAGCAATTGCTTATCGCTCCTTTGGAAGATGTTTTCTTTGATATTTGTGCTACTTAAACAAATACTCTTATGATACTTTGGTTTTTAAATGGACATCTTTTTTAGATTTGGTGGGATATCTAATTAAGGGGGAGTTTTTTATTCTTAACGGTTATCTTTTTGAAATGACAAAGGGGGAGAGATAAATATAAAACTAAAACTTAGTAATTATGTAAAACTCAATTAATGAGTTTCATAAATAAACTCTTGGCTTTACATTGAAAGTTGCTATATTCCCAAATGATCTGGATTTCATGTTCCATAATTCATGGGGAATAATAAGCACACATTTTATACACAAGAGAAAAATCTACAAAAGGTAATCTAAAGGTATGAAACTCATATGTTTTATATTTCCTTTAATTATATTTTGGAAATGTTTGTCATCTTCAAAAACTGGGAGATTGTTGGCTAAATGGACATCTATAAATCCCTTTGTTTTGATTATGACAAACATTTCATTCTTATTAATCTAACAAGCTACTTGAGTGTGCAGGATGACAAAGCAACAAGGGAAAATCTACAAGCTTACATATTTATATTTTCATGCAATGTAATAACTGTTGTAAAAACTTGTACAAAAATATAATGTACAAGTACTTAGAATTGCATGTAAATCAAACGTTAGATTCTCCCTAGCTAAACACCACAGTTAGACAAGTCATCCCATTCAAATAGGATTACTTTTGCACACTCACACACATAATTAGTGCCTAAATTGAAACCTTGAAACAGGATCAATCTCGGTCGACAAACTCCTCGACCGAGACACTCTCGGTCGACAATCTTCTCGACCGAGAAAGATCCAAAGTAGCCGTTAGACACAACAGACAAGTTAGTTGGCAGTTGTAGAAAGACGTTGCAAATCACTTGTTCCAGAGAGCCTGTCGGTCGACAAAAGTTCGACCGAGTAGGTGTCTCGGTCGACCATTTGTCGACCGAGATGGTCTCTGACAGCAACTGCATAATTAATTAATCAGCCGTTGTTAAAGCAACAACTTTGTACCTAACGGCTAGTTAAGCACTTAGAAACCCCTAGAAGTTGTCTAGAACGTCCTTAAGCACCCTTAGGCCATTCCTATAAATAGGACAAGCCATAGGACACTCAAACTCACTTGTTTACACTTGTTTACACTTACTACACTTGAGAAACCTTTGAGCATACTTTGTGCAATCTGTTTGTGAGCAATTTGAGCATTGTGACAATTGGGCATTTCATTCCTTAGCTCATAATTCGTGTCCTATAGGCTAGTATCTCCTACCCACTGCAATCACAAGTTCACATACTTGGTTAGGAGATCTATACGCTTGATCTAGGCAAATCAAGCCTTGGGCTACAAAGGATAAGTTGTAATTTCTATTTTCTTTCTTGTTACCTATTATTGTTTGTACTCTCCTTGCTACTCCTAGGTTGGAGGCTGCGGATTGGAGAGGGTGAAGATCTTCTTGGTGAAGAAGGAGACTTTGAGCTACTTCGGAAGGCTGGTGCAACGGGAGATTACTTGTAGAGAGGAAGGCTACTTCAAGGGGGAGCTTGGAGTTACTTCATAGAAGGCTATCTCAAAGTTGGTGCACCTACTTCAAGTGAAGGCTGTTCAAAGGGTGTAAAGGAAAGTATTGTATTTTGTATAAATCCTCGAGAGGTAATAAAATAAATACTTTCAAATCCCGGTTGGGTAAGCAACCAGGTAGTGGACTGACAACTATAGTATTTGCTATAGTTAGAACCACTCTAAACACCTGTATCTTTCTTCCAATTTCAATTGTGGTTGTTTGAATTCAATAAATTATTAAAATAATTAAAAAACTCTATTCACCCCCCCTCTAGTAGTTTTTCATCCCCGTGTACCAAGTACTCTAGGGAAACTCCCCGTACACCGTGTGCTCTAGGGAGGTGTACTAGCCAACATTAATCCATTCCCTCGTAAGGGGGATAATGAGCACCTTAAATAACTACAAAGCATCTACTTATCATTTATGTTTACAAGTGATAAAACATCGAGTACTATATAGTTCTACTACATCCAATATTTTCAAATAGAAGAGAGCATACATACATATCATGATTGCAAGCAAGAAAACCATAGTCATATACTTAAATAAAACCCACGTACCTGAGTTCAGAGATTCTAACTTATCCTTGATCATCTAGAAGTCTGGTTATCATCTGGTTAAGATAAGACCACATACTATCATCAGATTCTCATCATCTTAACCCTAGTCGTGTTCATTAGGGTTCATATTATCTCATTAGGATATTCCAACATTTACTTACATTATTGTCTTATATTTATCTTACTGATGTCATTTTCCAGATTATGATTCATTATCTGAATATTAGGTTCCATATCCCTTTTGTTGCACATAATAACCCTAGGTTACATCATTAACCTAGATTAGGGTTTTATAACATGCATTAAGATTCATCTTCATATAACATAGATTATGTTCATCATTATGATCTCATAATTATATATTATATCCCAGTTACAGATATGAGGGTATTCTATAAGTTTCATCATTTATCGAGCACGTATGCATTAATTACAATTTATATAGGGTTATTAGCCCTAATTAGTCATATTAAGCAAATTACATGACTTCATGTCATAAAATGACCATAACTGACATAAGGTGCATTATAAACATGGTTATGGACTTACTGACATTTTTCCATAATTTAATATCATCACTTGATATTTATTTTCCATTAAACAAGTATTACATGTCTTATATGATATTGCTAATATTAAAGCATAAAAAGTCTGATATTAAGCTTTCATGTTGTTCTACATATTTTTCTGAGAATTTCGATACCTTGTTTGCATTTTTCTGATAATCGAGCTAATTACTGTGATTTAAAGAAGATCTGAGCATTTACTAAATTATTACCTTAATCAGCCAATGGGAGCTCGCCCCGTGGCCACTAGGTCTGGCGCAGCTCCTTTGCTTCCTGTGGCCGGTTCTCTTGGTCTGGGCCGGGTTCTCTAGCGGTTGAGTCGGCCGGTCAGGGATTGAACCCGATTCATCTTGGTCTGCCCTGGTCTACGCGATCAGTCCCAGGCGGGACTTCGATCTGCAGAGTGCCGCCATGAGGGAGATGCTCCGGCAAGGATTGGTTAACGGAGGACGGTCCTGTTGGCTTGGTTGAGGGTGGCATCACCTCCGCTGAAGCAAACCGAAGAGGATCGGCCGGTTTTGGAGGTGCGGCGTTTTCTGGTCTGCTGAACCACTGAGCAGGTGAGAAGGTCACCGGCGGCCGAGGGTTGGAGGGTTTCAGGTGGTTGGAGGAGGCAAAAGATGGCCGGGAAGCACCTTCGAACCGTGTTGAAAGTGATGGCGAGGAGAAAATCGATGGGGCGAGGTCGTGAGGGTGTTGCCAAGGTGGTGCATCAGCGGAGAGAAGATCGACTTGGGGGAGATTCTTGGAGATCGGTTGTTTCGAATTGAGCTTCCTGGAAGTCTAAAGGAGGTCGGGCGAAGCCGTTGGAGGCCTTTTGTAGGCTCTTGAAGCTATGGGTAGTGAAGCCCTAAAACTCCACCGTCGGAGCGAGAAGATCAGGAAGGTCGGAGGTTAGGAGGGCACATCGGCGCATGAAACTCGGTCGTTGTTGGGATAGGTGGCCACGAAATCGCGAGACGAAGTCATCTCGTCGGGAGAAAGGTGGAGAAAAGGGGGTGAGGTGGTGACTCGCTGATGCACGAACCTGTTCTCACCTCCCCGCCCTTTGCGGGAGGTTGAAGATGGGTCCTGGACCCTTGGATCAGTGCGGGAAGCTGAGGCCGTGAATCGGACGGCTAAGGGTCGGCCCCCAGCTAAGTGATCCGCTCCCAGCAGCTAATGGGCCGCGTGACAGATATATTTCATCAATAAAAACCAAATCTTAGGTCCTAGGTTGGCGATTTATGAAATATATACATCAATTTCAACTGCTCATATCTCTTAATTGGATGATCCAATTGCCACAAAATTTTAGGTGTAGCTTTATAAAGTCATGATGTAGCTGTGTCGTAAACTTGGGAATGCAATTCTAAGGTTAGGCATGGTTATTGACTAAGCACATTAAAACCTAAAGTTCACCTACATGTGACACTTAGGGTTTTACATTATGCGAATTTGGTAGGACATTTAGTCAAAGTTGACACCAGAACTTCAACATTGGTTCAAAAGTATATAATTCCTCAAAAGAATTTATTTCTTTACTCAACAGATCACTAAATGAAAGATTGGTCTCATGAGAGCTTAATAAATTAGTAAGAGTATACCTTCATAATTGAATTCAATTAAGCATCATAGTCCTCCATCATATCTCAAATCACCTAGTTTAGGTGAAGGAATTCATGATTGTATAACCAATTCCTCAATTTGGTATTTGGACATCTTACATAGAATGCTTGTCTCTCAATTATTGTATTAGTTATTAAAACTCTAAAATCTAGGTTATCACATTCACCCCACCTTATTTGGAATTTCGTCCTCGAAATTCAACTAATCTCGTCCTTAATGGCTATTTAGGAGTTCAACTTCACATACATCATCATTGCTTAGGTTTTAAGACCACCATAATTGCATGCACTCTAAGTTGTCAGCTTAGGGTAGATCCTTGGGTGTGTCCACCCCACCTTATATATGTGGAAGCATCACTTAATGTCTTAGCCATGAAATTATGATATCTTAGGGTTACATCACCTCTATGGGTACAAGTTTTTCTCATACTTGTGAGGTTCAAGAGGAATTCATCTATATGTCATGGTATTTAGATTATTCAAATCTAACATTATTAATATGTCTTATGATCAACATCTTACAATGATTTCAACATTAGAGGAGATTTATCTTCTTCCTTGATATTAGGATTGTTCTACATAAGGAAGGCTTATATAACATGCTTGACCATTAGGGTTTCACCCTATGGTGTGATATTCATACTCAACTTAGAAGCATACATTGAGAAGGATTAAAGTTATGAACTATATTTCTGATCATATATCCTACGATCCAAAAATATCTTTATATCAAGTTCATGAGTTCAAAAGTTTTTTGTCTTGTATGTATTATGTGAAGGGAAAAAGAGAATATACTAATTTATTCCATGATCTCAACATCATATCTTTCATGTTTCATATGAAGGGAAAGATAATATTTTATTGTCAAACTTATAATGATTTCAAACTTTGGTACTACATGTATGATATAGGGGGGAATATAGAATAGGCCAAGCTTATACGAGTGACTCCTCATATATAAATCATCTATATAGCTCAAGTGAGGTTTCTATCATCATATATTAAGAAAGAGAAGAAGAAGGGAGAACATGTATTTTGAGTATCTTTTGCACAAATCATCATACTCTCGTAACTAGAGTTCATATATTACCTCACTTGCAACTAATGATGAGATTCACAAAAATATGTCACTCCATCTAGGACCTAACTCAGAAGAAGGATTGACTTTATCATATGGGTCATCTACCCATCCTTTTATTTTACCCAATTCTCACATATAGATTTGTATCATGCATAAGGATTCAACTCAACACTCAAGAGTAATCTAGTGTAGGATAATTTTGTTTTTAACACATATCTCATATATTGGAGGCTAGGTCCTATGACCTTCTCCCTATGGGTCTTACTCTCTCTAGAGTTCACCACATATCTCATCCTACCACTAGATATCCCCCTTGTCTAAGAGCTTGAGGTTCATGCACACTCATCTCTATCTTAACTTAGCTTATCTTAAGTAAGAAAAAGGAATGTACTTTCATCGTCAAGATTTTGCATAAATTCTACAAAATTATATTCAACAAGTATACAAATTAAACCTTTATAAGGAAACGTATACCATCAGAGATCAAAATTAGATAAGATTCCACATGCTTATTTCAACTATCGTTCTATCATCTATTCTATGTATCACACATCTTGATAAGGCTCTAGACATCTAATCTAGACTACTCTCTCTTCTAGACTGATGTCACTCCCTTTCACTTAGGTTGCATGAACACCCACTACTCTCCTGTGTGAGGGACACATTTTTATATTTACATATATATAATAAAATATTATATGGTTTTTCTCCGAGAAAGAAGGCGTCAGAGAAAACTGTCGAGGTGCGAGCCGATTGGGAAATAAAACCAAATCAGCAAAACGAGTGTCCAACACACAGAAGATAGTCTAGTGTCATGTCACCTAGTGAAATGGTGAGAACGAGATGTAGACTAGTGTAGCTACCCAATACATATGAGCTCTATATAGAAAGGGTTTCTCACACTTGTCTAAACCTAGTTCTCGAACATATAGGTTCTAACTTAGAGGCTAAGTCAAACCTTAATCCTATAGAACAACTTACTAAGTTTCTAAGGTTTAAAGTGAAAGGTGAGATTTAGGTTTGATGTTTCATGGTGAGAAATTGTTAGGTGTAGCTATTGTTCATGCTCTGATACCAACTGTGACGTCCCCAGATTTTCACTTCTCCAAACCCTATTGGGAATGAGAGCCCATAATCCGAAGACATCAAACAATCATATCAGAAAGCGATGCGGAAGCAATAATACGCATACATGAACATACAACCATAACATACTCAACATTCAACATGTATTTTTATACAAAATGAATTATTACAAAATGCTTTACATTTACATATTGAATGAAAATTCTACAATCTATGAACATGTATGCTAACTAGGATCTTCACAATAGGTACAACCTGAACAACTTGCTCACATCCTGTACTTTTCCTCCCATGCTATCTCTGAACCTAAAACATACGTGAAACAACAAATCAACACACAAGGTGTTGTGTACGTGGGAAGAAAGATACATATATTTATGGCTTGCATAATTTTTGAAAAAGATTTACAGAAGGAAGGAAAATCATAGAAAACACTTCTTTATTAAGCGAAGTACGCCAATTTAAGTCATTTTCCTAGATGAATTGCATTATCAAGGTGGACTAGTACCAAAACATAAATATTGGGCCCATCCCCGTGTACCAAGTACTCTAGGGAAACTCCCCGTACACCGTGTGCTCTAGGGAGGTGTACTAGCCAACATTAATCCATTCCCTCGTAAGGGGGATAATGAGCACCTTAAATAACTACAAAGCATCTACTTATCATTTATGTTTACAAGTGATAAAACATCGAGTACTATATAGTTCTACTACATCCAATATTTGCAAATAGAAGAGAGCATACATACATATCATGATTGCAAGCAAGAAAACCATAGTCATATACTTAAATAAAACCCACGTACCCGAGTTCAGATATTCTAACTTGTCCTTGATCATCTAGAAGTCTGGTTATCACCTGGTTAAGATAAGACCACATACTATCATCAGATTCTCATCATCTTAACCCTAGTCGTGTTCATTAGGGTTCATATTATCTCATTAGGATATTCCAAAATTTACTTGCATTATTGTCTTATATTTATATTACTGATGTCATTTTCCAGATTATGATTCATTATCTGAATATTAGGTTCCATATCCTTTTTGTTGCACATAATAACCCTAGGTTACATCATTAACCTAGATTAGGGTTTTATAACATGCATTAAGATTCATCTTCATATAACATAGATTTTGTTCATCATTATGATCTCATAATTATATATTATATCCCAGTTACAGATATGAGGGTAATCTGTAAGTTTCATCATTTATCGAGCACGTATGCATTAATTACAATTTATATAGGGTTATTAGCCCTAATTAGTCATATTAAGCAAATTACATGACTTCATGTCATAAAATGACTATAACTGACATAAGGTGCATTATAAACATGGTTATGGACTTACTAGCATTTTTCCATAATTTAATATCATCACTTGATATTTATTTTCCATTAAACAAGTATTACATGTCTTATATGATATTGCTAATATTAAAGCATAAAAAGTCTGATATTAATCTTTCATGTTGTTCTACATATTTTTATGAGAATTTCGATACCTTGTTTGCATTTTTCTGATAATTGAGCTAATTACTGTGATTTAAAGAAGATCTGAGCATTTACTGAATTATTACCTTAATCAGCCAATGGGAGCTCGCCCCGTGGCCACTAGGTCTGGCGCAGCTCCTTTGCTTGCTGTGGCCGGTTCTCTTGGTCTGGGTCGGGTTCTCTAGCGGTTGAGCCGGCCGGTCAGGGATTGAACCCGATTCATCTTGGTCTGCCCTAGTCTACGCGATCAGTCCCAGGCGGGACTTCGATCTGCAGAGCGCCGCCGTGAGGGAGATGCTCCGGCGAGGATTGGTTAACGGAGGACGGTCCTGTTGGCTTGGTTGAGGGTGGCCTCACCTCTGCTGAAGCAAACCGAAGAGGATCGGCCGGTTTTGGAGGTGCGGCGTTTTCTGGTCTGCTGAACCACTGAGCAGGTGAGAAGGTCACCGGCGGCCGAGGGTTGGAGGGTTTCAGGTGGTTGGAGGAGGCAAAAGATGGCCGGGAAGCACCTTCGAACCGTGTTGAAAGTGATGGCGAGGAGAAAATCGATGGGGCGAGGTCATGAGGGTGTTGCCAAGGTGGTGCAGCAGTGGAGAGAAGATCGACTTGGGGGAGGTTCTTGGAGATCGGTTGTTTCGAATTGAGCTTCCTGGAAGTCTAAAGGAGGTCGGGCGAAGCCGTTGGAGGCCTTTTGTAGGCTCTTGAAGCTATGGGCAGTGAAGCCCTAAAACTCCACCGTCGGAGCGAGAAGATCAGGAAGGTCGGAGGTTAGGAGGGCACATCGGCGCATGAAACTCGGTCGTTGTTGGGATAGGTGGCCACGAAATCGCGAGACGAAGTCATCTCGTCGGGTGAAAGGTGGAGAAAAGGGGGTGAGGTGGCGACTCGCTGATGCACGGACCTGTTCTCACCTCCCCGCCCTTTGCGGGAGGTTGAAGATGGGTCATGGACCCTTGGATCAGCGCGGGAAACTGAGGCCGTGAATCAGACGGCTAAGGGTCGGCCCCCAGCTAAGTGATCCGCTCCCAGCAGCTAATGGGCCGCGTGACAGATATATTTCATCAATAAAAACCAAATCTTAGGTCCTAGGTTGGCGATTTATGAAATATATACATAAATTTCAACTGCTCATATCTCTTAATTGGATGATCCAATTGCCACAAAATTTTAGGTATAGCTTTATAAAGTCATGATGTAGCTGTGTCGTAAATTTGGGAATGAAATTCGAAGGTTAGGCATGGTTATTGACTAAGCACATTAAAACCTAAAGTTCACCTACATGTGACACTTAGGGTTTTACATTATGCGAATTTGGTAGGACATTAGTCAAGGTTGACACCAGAACTTCAACATTGGTTCAAAAGTATATAATTCCTCAAAAGAATTTATTTATTTACTCAACAGATCACTAAATGAAAGATTGGTCTCATGAGAGCTTAATCAATTAGTAAGAGTATTCCTTCATAATTGAATTCATTTAAGCATCATAGTCCTCCATCATATCTCAAATCACCTAGTTTAGGTGAACGAATTTATGATTGTATAACCAATTCCTCAATTTGGTATTTGGACATCTTACATAGAATGCTTGTCTCTCAATTATTGTATTAGTTATTAAAACTCTAAAATCTAGGTTATCACACCATCCTATTTTAGATTTATCTTTTATTTTTTCCATTTTTCTCATTAAGTCTTCCTTTCGTAGTAAAGGTATATTTATTCTATTTCTAGTATATTCTATTTGCATAGGCATTTCTCTATTAGTTATTCCATAATAAAAAATATGTTTTCTTTGGGTAATTTTCTCAAAAATTGATGTTCTAAATCCATCAAAATTTTCTAATCTTAATTCAGTGTTTCTTATTCTATTAAATAATTTTCTATCTATTAATACTTCTTGCAAGAAATTTCCTGCTTCTTCCTGATACTGTTCTATTATTTCTTCTTCAGTATGATTCTGTGTCTGAGAAATAATAGATTGATCCATCGGATTGCTCATTATCGGTTGTTTGGACAAATTCTTGAATATTTTCGATCTCAGAAAGTTCTTCTTCTATAATTTCCTCGAATTGCTTTTGATTAATCTTCTTAGATCCTCTTTTTGGACATTCATTAGCATAATGTCCTATTTCCTGACATATAAAGCATTTACATTCTTTTGGTTTCTTTTTATTATAATTTTTCTTTCTTCTATAATATTTTTGTTTCGGTTTAGGTTTAAATCCAAACCTTTTCCTTTTCTTGAATTTATATTTGTTTCTTCAATTGTACCTCATTGGTTCGCATCCTATGGTTATTGGGTGAGTTAATTGGGAACAACAAAGTCCTTTCTTTTATATGCTTTTTGTATTCTTTTTACTGTAATCCAATGATCACAGGGTGTTAATAACTGAATATAATTTTGATGGTGTATATATAATTTAATTTTTGTGTGAAGTTATTTCCTAATAATATATCTTGTTGCACATATTCAGGAGTATAGAATGGTGGACATGTAATTATATACTTTCCTAAAATAATTTTAGGTTTTCTAACTCCATGAGTTAATTCGTAGTATAAAGGAGAAGATATTAAGAATCCAATCTAAAAAATGTAATAATTATAGACAATGATAAAGCTAAGAAAGCATACAACACCCATAAGGGCAGTTTGAGTATGTTTTCAAAGCATGATAACATAATCAAAACTTTTTGCACAAACGAAGTGGAGCATGATAACAGAATCAAAAATTTCTGCACAAATGAAGTGGAGCATGATAACAGAATCAAAAATTTCTGCACAAATGAAGTGGAGCATGATAACAGAATACAAAAGTTCTGTAGTTTGAGTGTGTTTGCATGTGTAGCAGTGGTGAAACCCGAGACCACCCCAGTGATCCCCATCATTAATCTTGATTCAACTTTAATCATGTGCTTTACTTTTCTTGCACTTAGTTTAGATAAACTCAAATCAACATTTGTTCTAATATTAGTCTTATTTGAGCTAGACTCAACTAGCAATGATTCTTAAAAATGTTGTCATTTTGGATTCAATCCTCAACTATACTACGATTAGACCCGTTTGCTTGTGGGTGGTATTATTGCCCAAGGTTTTGGTTAAAAACTCTAGGATTTCAACCCCGAGTGAATTTGTTAGTGCGATAATAGACCACGTCAAATTCTAGCATCGTTGCCAGGGACAATGGAATCAGTTAGTTAAATGTAGTTCGATTAAGGCTAATCTAGGTTTTTGCTTTTCTTTTGATAATATTGATCATTCACTTGAATTCGGTTCTACTTCGTCAATCTTACTTCCAAAAAAGCTTTCCATTCCAAGTACCCTCAAAGACTAGTGTATGCACCAGCGAACAGTTTTGGACTCTTGTCTAGATTTGACCCTGAGATAGACAAAACCTTTCGTCGTCAAAACTGAGAGAAACAAGCTAGAATGGCTCAAGAGGAGGAAATATCCCGAAGAGTAGCTCAAGCCCTTAATGGGCAAAGAGATAGGCATATGCAAGAAGCCAGAGCTGCAGTTCAAGAAGAAATCCAAGCAACACAAGCAACAATGCAAGTAAAAAAACTACAGAAGGACCTTAGGGAGTTCTCAATCCCTAAAGTTGTTGACGTTCATCACCCAGTGCAACCTCCTCCCATCAACGCTCCAAACTTTGAGATCTGGGCACATTGGATCACCTTGCTTCAAAACAGCCCATTCTATGGTAAGCAAGGAGAAGATAGTCGGGAACACCTTCTGAGGGTTATTGATCTATGTTCTATGATAAAGTAAAATGGAGTATCCGACGATGCCATCTGACTCCGTCTCTTAAAGTATTCTCTTGCTGATAGAGCTATGAGTTGGTATAACTCCTTGCAATACAAACTCATCACCACTTGGGAACAACTTAAAAATGTCTTTCTGGAGAAGTTCTATCCTCCTTCTCTCACGTATGAAATCAGGGGACATATAACTCAATTCACTCAGGTCCCTGGAGAATCCCTTGCTGAAGCATGGGAAAGATACAAAGAGCTTCTACGCAAGTGTCCACACCATGGCATTCCTAAGAATCAACTCATCGAGATCTTCTATAGGGGTGTGCATGATGACATCAAGAGGTTCTTAGACTCCTCATCTGGAGGAAAGTTCATGCGTAAAAGTTATGACAACACATGGAAGGTTGTAACCCTTGGAGCTGAAAATCAAGCTAATTGGGGTAGATCTGTAGGTAAAGGATTGTTGAAGGTAGCTATGGCTGTAGCTATTCCTGAGTACAAGTCTATCGCTGAATCCCTCAAGCTCTTAGTTGCCAAACAAGACCATCTCGAATCATCTCTTGCTTCCTATGAAAGAAGACGCTCACTCCCACAACAACAAGAACAGATCAAGTCAGCTTCATTGTTCTGTGAAGCATGTAAAGGCACTGATCATTCTACATTAGCCTACAATGTCCTATATGATGATGTTTTAAGCAACATTTGTTACCAAGAATATAATGGTCAAATGGAAAATCTTAATGATGTCAACACCATCCCTGGTCAAGGATATTACAATTTGAATCAGAACACGAACCATTCTGGTTTTCAATGTGGAAATCCTTCAGGAGCGGAAAACTCCCAGCACCTTGGTGCAAACAATCAACAATGAGGTCCGCCGGGATATCAGTACAACCAACAACAAAATTTCAGGAACCAAGGGAACTTTAACTACAACCAGTATCAAAACAACTCTTAGTTTCATAACCCTAATCAAGTCCCTTATCAACATCAACAACAAGCGCAACTAGGTGGACCCATCTCTCTTGATGATAAGTTGTCGGCCATTGACAAGATTTTACAATCACAATAGACGATGACAGAAAACCATCAAGCCCATCAAAAGGCTATTGAATCTCAACTAGCTCAACTTGCAACTAGCCTCAAGCCACCTGTTGGAGCTTTGGTTGGCCAACCAAAAGACAATCTGAGGCACATGGAACAACTTAAAGCTGTAACAACTCATTCAGGCTTCATCTTATTAGATCCCACAACTCCTGTCACTATAACAAATGTCCAAAGTGGTGAGAATAATGCAGTGGTGAATCAGAACGATATGACCGAAAAGGCAAGTTCTGAGGAACCTATTGTTGTTGATGAAGAAGTCTCTCCTGAGCCAGTTGTTCCAGTGTACAAACCTCATGTGTCATTTCCAAATCGACTGAATTTTACCCAGCTCGATACCAGGTTCAACAAGTTCAAGGAAGTTATGAGGAAGTTGTGTGTCAATATCCCACTCCTGGATTCCATGACTGAGATGCCCCAATGGTCAAAGTTCTTCAAACTCCTACTCAGTCAAAAGTACATAACTGAAGAGCATAAGATGGTGAAACTGGAAGAGACATCATCTTATTTAGTGATGGATAGGATTCCTCACAAACTTAAGGATCTAGGAATTTTTGGAATTACCTGATCGATAAGCGATTCAATCAATTGACTAGGTCTATATGATCTTAGAGCTAGTATTTCTATTATTCCTCTTAGCCTATGCAACAAACTGGGCCTCACCAACTTATTACTCGCTAAAATATCCATTGAACTTGCTGACTCGTCAATGATCAAGCCAGTTGGCATCATAGAGGACATCCCCATAAGGCTTGGGAATCTATATGTCCCGTGTGATTTTGTAGTTATGTATCATAGAGGACATCATAGAAACCAATCTTTTGATTTCTATGCATCCAAAAGTGCTAAGGAGCGCACTGAAGAAGAAGAAGAAAATTTTGTTGACTGTGTTAATCAATTCACTCAGAAGCATCAAAAATTCCTTTCTTCAAAATCTAATGTTCCCTCAGAAAAAGGCCATGATGAAGAGAATACTGAGAGTGAACCAGTCTATGTAGAGACAAAAGAAATGTCATCAACTATGGAGGAGACACCTCTCAACCCTATTGTTACACATATCAAACCTTGTGTAGGTGTCCATGAGCCTGCTCATCTAGAAACAACCATCCTCTGGAATGCACCAGTAGCCCAACAGACAGAGATAACTGATTTCATATTCCCTCCACAATAAGATTTGGACTGTAGTTTCTATCGAGAACATCCCCCAGATCCATATCGGATTGACATTAATGACTAGCATTGCTACGATGAAGGGATAGTGCATAAAAAAATAAACTTTTCTTCCGAGCCTCAGCAACACTACTTTAGCAATGAAGCCGTTCAGATCCCCTACAACTATTCTCCACCTCATATTGAGGAACAGAGAACAATTCAATAGAACTCAAGTTTTTTCCCTATGTGTTCAGAAAATGCTCGCTCTGTATGTGGAAAAATACAAGAGGCCAGAATCATATCAAAGATTAATGAATGGTTGAGAAAGAAACCACCAAAAGAACATGTCAATCTAGCTCAAGCTCCACTTAGAGCCCCACCATGGTGATGATATCAGCATGTAGAGCCATCGACATAAAACGAAGGCGCTTGTCAGGAGGCAACCCGATCAATAATTTGTCTTTTACTTTTAATTCTAAAATAGAAAATTTCCTTAATATTGTTTCTACTTTTTAGAAAATTTGGCACTGAACAAATATTGTATCGCGAGATGCTATCTTAAGTTCTGATTAGTCTTCATTTTTGAGATTTTCATATGGAGGATGCACGCTGATTGGAACGCAACCACATCTGGTGGACCAACCGGTGCAACTTTTCCCCTCCATCTTAGATTTAGAGTTTGCTCGGGATGAGAAACTTTCTAAGTTCGAGGTGGAGGGTGGGTGGTATGTACTTTACTTTCCACCCACACCCATCTATTTTAGACTTAAGATTTCATCGTTACATTTTTGATCAAATTTTTCAAAAATTTGAAGTTTTCAAAGATTTTGTATAGAAACTTTATGAAGTTTTAACACTTTCTATTTCAATAAAAGCCATTACCTAGCTGTCTAGTTTCACTCTCTATGCCTTTTGAATCATTATACCCTCCTTATTCAAAGCAAATCCTCAAAAGGGCCATTTTCTAAAAACTAGCCTTTTGATTGAAATCATCTTGTGAAGCTTATGAAGCCTAACATCATGATCCTTTTGCAAAAAATGGAAAATGTCTGTCGAACTGATAGGGATCTAACACGTCATGCTTCCTAACTGACTAGTGGAACAATACCATGGAATCTCCACAAGATCCTCATCAAGTCATTATTTGAGCAGAGTACGATAAAGAGAATGACCCGGTGCACTGAATTGTAAATCAAGTTGCATTCTGATCTGAACTCTCTTCTACACTTCTTCTATCATCTTCTTACCCCTCCATCCATAAAAAACAAACAAAAAAGAGCCAAAATTGTGCCAAACCCTAAGTTTGGGGTGGCACGCCTCCTCTCTATTTATCCGCTTCTTCCATACCCCTCTCTATGAAATAGGGGCGTATTACCAAGAAAAGATGCCAATGCACACACACAAAAATGAAATCTTGAGTCGAATAGAGGAGAGATTTGCACAAAAAATGCTATCAATGTAACTGCAACCATATAATAAACTTTGAGTCGAATAGAGGAGAGATTTATTTCTTCCTTCCATACCACCCTTCACTCCCTTTTCCACCTAAAGGCACAATGAATTCCTCTACTGTCCTAAAAAACACCAGTGTCAGATCAGGTGCACACTTGTTGTTCTACGGGTATCTTTGGACTCTTACGAAACTCTTAGAAATGCTTGTTGTTGGAAAAAGTGAGGAGGAAAATATGATGGAAAACAAACTCAGGAACAAAGATATGGTAAGATGTGTTTAGTGATATTAGGAAGTTGAGATTCTTAGATATACTATGCAGAAAGGAAACAATCGTGATGTGAAGATGAGGCAGTCACACGAATTGAAATCATTCATTTGGTGACTATTTCAGATTTTGTGTTAATCAAGGATGACCAACATTTAAGTTCGGGGTGTTTTGATGAATGCATATTCATCATGGTTTCAGTCACCATCCTTGGCCCAATTTTTCTTCGATTATTTGCTTTTACTGCCTAAATCCACTCATACATCCTTACTTAGCCTAATTGATTTTATCTCTATTTTAATTGGAATTTATTCTTGTTATACATGTTGAATTGGAGCATGTGGAACCTATCTCCAAGGCCCATCCACCCTTGTGGCCCTTTCTTATTTACTCAGGTCACAATAGCATTGATGGCTTCATCCTCTTCACACCTCGACCGAGCCCACCACTCACATGCACTACGACCAAGTTATCTTCTACTCCGGCAACCCTAAACTTCCACTGTCATACCACCCTCACGGTATTCCCATTCGATCTGCATCCTCACAGTCTGTGCCTAGACCCACTTCACAGTCTCGAAACTATGTGAGTGCCCTCATGGTCTCAAAACCATGTCAGGCGTCACGGTCCCAAGACCACAAAGAGCTTCCACCTCCAACAATGATCACCCTCATCCATCGTCGACGTACTACACCACACATGCCTGCAACCCCGCCACCTACTCACAGTTTGCTACTGCGATCACCTTCTCCTCCACATGGTCTCTAGACCAAGAAAAGACTATGCCCAAGTGGTCTTAAAACCGCTAGGACCCTAGCGGTCCTCAAACCGTGAGGAGTTCCCTCACGGTCCTGAGACCGTGAAGACCACCACCTGCCCTTCTCATTCGACTGCCTGCTGCATCATGATCTGATGCTTCCTCCACACCAACCTCTCATCACCTTCCTCTTCCTCCTCTCTACATCCTCCACCTACTCATCTGTGGTCCATCCTTCTCCTTCACCGCTAATGAATCTCTTCACCGGCAACAATCACGACCTGCTTCTCCCACGATCGTGATCAATGCCACACTGCAACCCTCTTCTTTCCTTTAATCGTGACCTACACGATTAGTCCTCCACTACCTCAAGACTGTGAGATGACCAAGCAATCTTCAAGATTGTGAAGAGCTCGATCGGTCTTTGAAACCATGAGGAATCCCACCGTCCTCAGGACAGTGAAGACGCTAGTGGTCTTTGAGACCGCGTGAAGGAGAAATCAGTCTTCTAGACTGTGAAAGGGGGTTGGGAAGATCGTGTGAGGAAGCTAGCAGTCCAAGACCATGAAAACACTAAACTGTGAAGACCCTCACAGTCTCAAGACCGTGAGGATGTCTATCAGTTTCTAAACTGTGAGCCACTAATTTGTTTTCCAAACCAAAACTGTGATGAGAGTCCTAGCGAACCTAGATTGTTCAAGACCAAAGAGTCCAGCCTCCCGCCAACTCTATAAATACAGATGCACACCTGCCTCCCACAACAACAGATCTGGGAAGCCACCAGGCTGCTACTTTGTGAGCTTGACCCCTGCTCCCTCCAATCTACAACAACGACTCCATCACCAGGTTGCACCTAGCGTGCTCGACCCCTGGGAAAGCTCCTCTGCCTTTGTTTCTCCTCATCCTCTACTTTACCACCAGGCTGTGCCTAAGAAGCACTTGACCCCTGGTGGAGGATGATCTCCACAACTAAGGTGAGTGGTAGGCTTGCGCATCTGCCTTTCATCCACTCCACCTACACATCCACAACCTACTCCTCCTACTGCGAGCAAGGAGGTTGAGATGAGAAGGAAGGTGGAGAGAGAAGGTATGCCCCGTCTTCTATGGTGTCCCTAGCTCCTCGTCTAGGTCTGCTCCGACATGGTGTAGAAGATCATATCTTCTCCAAGCTACAACCATCTTCTACATCATGCTCATGGTGGAATCTTCCCTCTCTCTTGTTCTTTTTGTTCCTCGCATTATGAGCGAGTAGTTCCATTTTGCTGGGGTGCGGGGACTAGTCCCTCTGCCCATGATTATATGTATTTTCATTAAACATTCTATTGCATGTATGTAACTTTTCATTTCATTGTGAATCATCGATGTGTGCTTGTGGATTGATCACCTACTTGCATTTATCTTGTTCTCTCCTATGTTGCGAGAACTTCAATATGTAGGATTTGAATTTCGATTAACGTGGTTGACACCCTGATGGGAAATCAGATGGGATTCCCTAAGGTCGTAAGTGTGTGATCCATGAGGGGATGAGCCATCTAGCCCACGGGGACACTTCTGTGTGCCTAAAGATCCTAACGGAGGGCCGCAACTTCAGTTGGATATCTATATATTCGGAGCCGTAAGTACGTGATCTGGATGGCGATGAGAAATCTGATGCCTAAGGTAATGCTTATGTGAACCTAAACATCCTAACGGAGGGCTCACAGCAACTCTATTTGGATAGTTAGGTCTTGCCTAGATGTTTGTGTTTGGATGTGTTTGCATGTGTAGCGGTGGTGAAACCCGGGACCACCCTAGTGATCTCCATCATTAATCTAGATTTAACTTTAATCCTATAATTTACTTTTCTTGCACTTAGTTTAGTTAAACTCAAATCAACCTTTTTTCTAATATTAGTCTTATTTGAGCTAGACTCGACTAACAAAAATTCTTAAAAACATTTTCCTTTGGGATTTGATCCTCAACTATACTGCGATAAGACCCGTCCGCTTGCGGGTGGTATTATTGCACATGGTTTTGGTTAAAAACTCTAGGATTTCAACCCCGAGTGAATTTTATAGTGCGATAATAGACCACATCACCTCCTTTCTTATATATGGGTTACATGTACCCTTCATGTTCCAGACTAGGATGGACATGATTAGTTTCTTTAGGTGTTCCTCGTACACCTTTGAGGCTCCTTCTCCTTATCTTTCCCTTTCTTCTGATATATTGTGGGTGAAGGTTATTTGGTTTTTTCCCCTTCCAAGAGATCTTCTTCTTCCTTATCCGAGTTGAGGGCTTCAAATGGATTGGATGTTGTGGAAACTATGACCTCCCTTCCTCCAGTTCTATGATCGTCTTCGGGTCATCTTATGCGGTGAATTTTTTTTAGAATCTTTAGGCCACCATACCTTCTTTGGAATCTGGAAGTCATCATCCTAAGAGGGTGAAACTTCCTTTGACTTCAGTGGGCATTCATCATTGCCATGTCCAAAAACATAGCAATCCACGCATTTGTTTGATATGTGCTCATAGATAATCTTGAAACAGTGTTCTCCCTTTCCTGGGACGTTTACTGTGTCAGGATGTTCTTCTTCATCTTCCAGTTCAACGAGAACACGTACTTCATCTGTGCCCAGACCTTCCACTGGTTTGGTCTCGATGTGGAGTATCGTTCGTACTTTGGCCGCCATAGTGCCTGTTGCCTTCTTCGTCCATGATTTTTCATTTGAGGGGATCCTAATCTAGGTAGGGATGGTTTCCAGGTCATCCTTTGTCACGGTATCACCATATTTGTAGTCTTTGGTGATGACTGGGTGATTATCAAACCAGTGTGGTCCTCCACTGAGGTAGGCTTGTTTGTCCACATTGTTTGAAAAGAGGATGATGAAAAAGCCATGATCTTTGGATACCAAATGAAAGTCATCTCTCGGTTTCCAAACCCTTTTGATCCATGCCATGAGATGAGTATAGAAGGGTCTCTTTCCCATTACATAGATGGATGCAGAGAATTCCCAGATGTTCTTCATTCTATTGTATTCCTCCACCTCTTTGGTCACGATCACTAGTCCATCGATCTTGGAAGCTTTGGGAAACTTCATTTCGGCACTTTCCTTTCCATGGGCTGGCATCATCTTCATGACATGTGACCAGGGCTTCTTTTGTCCGTCACCGTCCTTTTTTCTCTTCTCCACGTTGGTAGATCCATTTGGGATAGATGGTGGGGTAGTGTTAGGGTTGTTGGAGGAAGAAGAGGGTGGGGTGGGAAGGGCCCAACTGGGGGCTTCCATAGCCTCTGGTCCTTCTCAGGATTGCCCGACAGATCGCTAGAGGAACCCTAAGATGAGGGGGGTGGGTGTTGTGTTGTATGTATGTATGTATGTATGGGATTAAGAGAGGAATTCTCTCCCCCTCTTGCATGCCCATGGCGGAGGCCGAACACTAGGGAGGGTGGTAAATCAAGGCAGCTATTGGGATGTATGTATGTATGTATGTATGTATGGGATTAAGAGAGAAAGATTTCTCCCCCCTCTCCCACGCTAGTGGGAGAGGCCGAACACCTGGGAGGGTGGTAAATCAAGGCGGCAACTGGGATTCAAACGTGAGTCCCTTTATTAGGAGACACCATGCTTGACCACTTGAGCCACTCCTTGTCGTCTGCATGTATGTATGCATGTATGTATAAAAAATCCTTGTTAAGAATATTCATGACCCTCAAAGAGGGAAAAAATTACAAGCTACACCTTAGTCTTGTAGTTACATTGATATTGTGCCTTAGTCCCAAGGCCTTACAAGAAATAACTAGTACTAGGATTAATACTTACGAAAAGCCTAATGCTAAATCACATCATTAGATACATTAGTTAATGTCTTATGATATGTATTGTAATGCATCTATACATCTTTCTCTATCTTGTTGAAAACTAATAGTTCATCACTAGCTCTGCCTCCATGTTTCTTGGAGTTTCTCTCATTCCATATAGCATGGATACACAATGTAACAACCCATAGAATGATTGTCATGTCATCTTTCTTGTAGCTATCAAGTTTGAGAAGACAATCTTGCATACTTGATGAAGAGATCCCACATTTGAGTGCTAATCAACCCCACAAATACTTCCACCATTTGCAACCTGAGGTCAGATGAGTAGTTGTTTCCTCCTCCTATCGACAGAGACAACATGTCACACCAGTAGTAGGATGCCATTTAAGCACCTTCTCCATAGTAGGAAGATAGTTTTTATGCACTCTGAAGGATATGAAACTCCATCTTGGGTTAAATTTGTTACCCCAAAGGTTCTTAGCCACTTTGTCTTTGTCTTATTTCTGCCTACAACGATCCCACAAAGATTTACATGAAATGTCTTGAAATTCAGGCCACTTCTTTGTGATCCTTCTCCATTGTGTTGAATAGCCCCAACGATGATTTGGTTGACTGAAGTCATTCAGACCATACCTTGTTGTCATCCATTGGGCCCAGAGTGATTCACCCTTCAATAGGTTCTTTGTTCTCTTCATGGTGTGAAATTCAGCTAAGTTCTCAAGCTTCTTAAGCTCAAGACCTCCTTCCTCTTCAGGAAAAGAGATGTTCTCCCATGACACAGGATGTATGGATGACCCCCAAAGGAAGTCTCCCATAAGTATTTACATTCTTCGAAGAGTGGACTTGGTAACTTCACTTTGAGACATCCAGTACAAAATGAGTCCCATTGCACAACGTTTGATCAGGGTCAATCTACCAGAGAAAGATAGTTTGTTTCTTGGCCACTTTGTGATTATGTCTTTAAGTTTATTGAGACAAGTGTTGAAGTTTACTCTTTTGAGATTACCCCCAGCCAAAGGATAGTGTAGATAGGTGGTAGGTAAGTTTCCAAGATGAACTCCATAAAGGTCGTGAGTCCTTGCTTTCTATTGATTGATTTTGATAAGAGGATGTTGGACTAGAGAGAATTGAGCATCATACCTGATTCTTCTCCAAATTCAAAAAGGATGGACTTCAAGTTCTTCAAAGTTTTACTTCTAGCTTCATAGAAGATAAGGACATCATCTGTGAAGAGCAAGTGAGAAAGAACATGCATTTTTCTGATAGTATATATTCTGACCTTCTTGTTACTAACAACTTGCTCAAGCTTCTTTGAAAGTCCCTCCATAGCAATTATGGAATCCAACTCACAAAAACAAGATTTATTTAAGCGGAAGCGAATCATTTGCAGCAGATTATTGAAAATCACTAAAAATTTAATACTTTTTGCCAAGAGATCCACACATAGGAAAACTCTTTCATAAAGAACCAAAGTATACATTTACATCATGGCTCATAAGTACATGACTTGTACCATCTCTTCTCGAGGATTACAACATTAGCTTCCCTATTAACATTATATACAGACAACATAAGAACCTCGAGGCATCAAGCCAAAATATCAGATCGATTCATTAAAAACACTAACTATAAATTCTGAGGACCTGAGAGTACAGAGACGACACATAGGACTACTATCTATACAAAACTTGACAGCCAATTCCTCCACCTGAGTTATCACTGTTGTCCCTGTTGTTGTTGTTGTTTTTCCCTTGCTATAAGGTTTCTACTTCTTCTTCTTCTGCGCTTACCTAAAAAGTTGGATCCCACGGGGGTGAGACAATTGTAAATTACCCTAGCGGGAGATATAACTCTCCTCCAAAACATTGTTATAGCAATTAATTATAATAAAACTGAGCAGGAGTTCTTATATATTAACAGAAGTATTAATCATTGAATGAACAGAGTAACGTAATCTCCTTTCCTAAGGAGAGAATTACATTTATCCATGATAGAATCATAATTCATCTATCTACTTGTAATGAGTATAAAGAGATATGAATAACATCTATCAACTAGAGATGCATAAAAGAAATGTAACATCAACCAATAAATTTCTATATTCAATCCTTAAGCGAACATGCTATACTGTTGATTACATTTTACAATCGTACTTATGCCCTGAGGAGATGAGGTATACCGTTCATACTCCAACTGACCATTGCGAAGTCGAAATCGGTGCCATACAAGGTCAATGGTAGAGCTAGATACCAAGACCTCCATTATCTCGGTCAGTACGAGATCAAATGCAGGACATCTTGTGTCTCTGCTAAATAGCTTTCCAGGGTATACTGGCAACTTCGCTATTAGAGTTACAGTGGTGTGCTGCACTCTCTTTGCAATCGTGAGATTTCTTATTTATCTCATCGATCTGGCATTAATATTATTGGGAGATGTGTATTGCATCTGTCCCAATCATCGGGATATTCATGGTACATCCATCCCGATACAATAATGAAGAATCAAGAGGTTTAATGTTTACCTTTCCTCAATTCCCTCATTAGGACGTCATGATACATTCACCCATTGCCCCCACATATTCAAAATATGTGTTCCAGGTTTTGCCACAGAGCACCCGTTTCACCATTCAACAAGTTATGAAATTGATGGTTATATGGCCAGGGCTCTATATGATATGATTTCACTTCATTAATTAAGTACATTAGCATATTCTTTTAGCATCAGTCAAGTTCTCAAACATAACTTATTCAGACAAATGCTACAAAGAAACATGTACTATTTTCATCAATCATTTCTTAATCTTTATAAGACATTGGGATCTCAGTCCCTTATTTTAATATAGGAAATTCTCATCCCTCAACCACATCAGTACCATGCTTATTAAATTTCGGTATTTATAGTTCATCACTGAACATTGTTACCACTTGTTAGGTAACTATTACCTCTAGATCCTCAGACCCAGGTATACATGATACTTGTTACACAAGCATCTCACATGGCTCACAAGGCCCATTAAGTGTCTTGTCACCTTTCACTAGGTAACACCTTACTCATATGACTCATAGAGTCCATGTACATTTTGTTACTTTTACTAATCAACAACAACATTAAAGTACACAAGGCCAATCAATATTTTATTATATAAGAGCCATAGCTCAAATCTGGCTATGATCACCATCTCATGATGTCCGCATGGTTAATAGACATGATAAAAGTCATATGATTCATTTACCACATCATGTGATACAATAGTAACACCACCATTCCTTTATCAGGATTAGGGTTTACTATCAAATAGGGCTTTTCATTCCCTTTACCCAAAATTTAGGGTTAGGGTTTCCCATTTTACATTAATTAGGGTTTCATGCTCATATTATTAGTTCAACCCTAATGTATTACTCCACACCTTTAGGAGTATCCAAAGGTATCATAAGTATATGCTTATGATCACTATTCTCAACATATTTCATTAATGATCATCAATTCAAGGTATGCGTTCATTTCTCATCCTTATCATGGTATGTGATAACACCAAATTTTGTGACGTTTTTGCCCTTTATTCTGTTATCAAAACTACCCTTTTCTGCTATTTTCCTCTATTTTATTAGCATTTTCGCAATAATTGGCCAAGCAACGCTCTTATTCCAATTTTTCCTATCTTCTATAGAGTTTTCCTCGTTTTTGTGCAATAAGGCCGATTTCGGCCCACAATAAGTCTAGGCCCGTCCCGACCTTCCTGACGCCCGATACAACCCAGCCCGACAGGGGCTGGGCGACACGAGAATGATCGGCAGAGAAGGGCGCTGCGCAAGGAGGACGTGTCGGCCGACATACCGTCTACCCGACAGGGAGCCAAAGCCGCATCGATGACCAAACTCGTCGGGCGACACAGCCACCCACTGGCAGGCGTGCCGCCAGCCACGTGACCGATAGCCAGCGCCTCGCGCCGAGACATACCTGTATCGGCCGTCCACATCCATCGACCGGCGTATAAGGGAGCTACGTGGTGTTTCCAGCACCATAACTCCTTCAACCGCCGCCTATAAATAGCAGCTACAGGAAGCCGAAAAGACGGGTCAGAAAGGTTGGATAGGTCGGGACAGTTGGCCAGTTCATAGTTCGGACAGTGGGGGACTTGAGCTATCTGCGAGAGAAGTGCGAGAGCAACCGTATCATGCCCCAGTGCTCATACCGGGCGACACTAGGTGAGCTCTTCCTCATCCCGAGAGGGAGGGGATCAGTTCACCTAGGACTGTACCGGACGACACTGAGGGCTGATATCGGCCGACGTAGATACGCGACACGAGTGCCTGACAGCAATGCCCAACAGTAGTATAAGTAAATCCGTGCCCGACACGATACCAAACCCGATACGCTCCGCCCGTCAGTCGTGCCGCCTGAGAGGGTGTGCCGCCTGACATGAGCGTATCGGCCAGGGTCTTCGAACGATACAGTCGTCTGTCAGGCGTGCCATTCGAGAGTTCATGCCGCCCGACACTGCTATACCGGGATAGGTCCCTGGACGGTATCGGGCTGGGAGTAGTAGTAGTCTGTCGCCCTTCTACATCAAGAAGGCGACATCTATCTTTAATTCTGTTATTTAAATTCTTAGCTTATGCACTGTATTAAGACCCTTATTGATGATGGAAATAGAAATGCTTAATTGCTATTTGTTTAATGCTTAGTGCCTTATGATTGGGTAACTACTGTGTTGGATATCTGAACTCTAGCTTGCATGTTTTGGATCGCGTTTCGCTTAGCTACCGAATCATCTTTCCCGTCGCAATCATTCGAGAGTTGGGTTGTGGCTCTAGTGTTCGGTCCGGTTCTGGAGTACGAGAGTGCCCAGAACGGAGTTGTTTTAGTATCATTCCACTCCAAATTGAGTCCAGCAGCCTCGAGAGGGGTGTTGAAGCTTGGTTAGAGGCACCCACTCTGAGAGGAGGGGTACATGGTGTTACTACTACCGCTTGTCTTTCTAAAGTCTTATCCCTTGCATTACGCCTTAAACTGTAGTTTATCTTTCTATTTTTTGTTGCATGAAAATTCCTAAAAACTGTTAAATGACAAAATCTTAATCTTTCTTGTAACTCCAGTTGGAGATAGTTTTCTTTGATTTAATCGTGACATCTTGTTGTTCCCTTCAGGGAATTTTAATATCTCTTTATATCCACCGGAGTGTAGAGTGTCGATTCAGAGTCGTCAACACAACCCACCTTGTCCCTGTGTTCGACCCCGTATGACTACTTCGACCCCGTAAACAAAGTTGCGGGGGCCTAGAAGGATTCAGGTTATAAATGCGAAGGCTCGACTACCTCAAATACGCCTCCAATTTTAGGACGCGCGATTTAGGCCGGTCAACTTTATGGCGCCATTGCCGGGGACAAGGCAAATGGCACTGTTGACGAATCCGAAGCCACTAACTGCACTCCCGTGCCTCAAGCTTAGAAATAGGCTTGATACCACTTCTTTTTCTTTTTCTCTTTTTTTTCTCTCTAAGCATTATTCTTTACCCCAATTATAATTTTCTAAACATGATTTTTATGCGATTTTCAGGTACTCTGATCTACTGAACACCGAGACTGTCAACCATGCCTCCTCGCGTAGAGCCACCTTATGGAAACGAAAGCCCAGGAGGGAGGCCAGCTTTTCCTCCATCGGAAGACAACGACCAGTATAGTGATCATGAGCGACAAGAAGATCTAGAATCACCAGGGCATGAGGAAGAGCATCATCAGCATAGACGTCGTCGGAGACACAGGAGGAATCATGATAACCGGGAGAGACGCCGAGACGCCAGCAACAGTGACGACTCGGAGGAAGAAGAGAAAACTCTGAGAGAATTGGATTCTACCAAGGCCAATAGATTGAGGTGCCCCGTTATCATCCCAAGGTTCAATGCTACAAACTTTGAGCTCAAGCCATCTGTGATCTCCATGATTCAAAATAAAAGCTTCAGGGGGAGTTCTAAGAGTGACAACCCTTACCATCACCTTGATGCTTTCAAGAATATCTACGACACCATAAAGATGTGAGGGGTTCCCCAAGAGGTCATTTACTGCAAGGGTTTCATCTTCTCTTTGGAGGATAAGGCTCTATCATGGTACCTTGGGCTACCCCACCAAGCGCTGAATGGATGGGGAGAACTGGCTGACGCATTTGTAAACAAGTTCTACTCCACTGAGAAGACGATGAGGAACAAGTTAAAAAAAACGTCTTTCACGCAAAAGCCAAATGAAAACCTCCACGACGCCTGGGAACGATATCTGGAATATCAGAGGGACTGCCCTCACCAAAATTTCAAGAAGGGTTTCTTGGTCTCCACCTTCTACAATGGGCTAACTCCCGATGAAAGGGTATCGCTGAATGCGGCAGCAGGAAGTGACTTCTTAGGCAAGAAGCCAAGCAAGTCCGAAAAGATCATTAGGAACATGGCTGAGTTGAAGGCCGATGTTGACTATGACAGATCCGATAGAGGGCAGGCGAAGAAGGCAGGGGAAGGAACCTCTCTTGAGTCCAAGGCTCTGGAAAACATTACTTCTCAGATTCAAAGGATAGCAACAGATGTGAAACATCTAAAGGATCATGGCGGAAAGGGGAAGAAGCAAGTTGAGAAAGTCATGAAATGTGTTACCTGCGGTGAAGGAGGACATGGGGTGGACAACTGCGTCTACACCAAACCCGACACCGACAGCGACTCCGACTCGGAAGAAGAACGAACCGAGAATGTATCCTACATGAGCTTCAAGAGACCAGACCACCCTGGATTTAATTATGGCAAAAAAGACATGGCCGAGAACTCGCATCAGCTAAACACCCTGGCCAGGCCCGTGCAACCTTTTGAAAAGAGGGGGGATCAGGCCAATACACCAAGAACAGCCAGTTCCAACCAGCAAAAGGTAATTTCCAAGCACCAGGAAAGTACCAAGGCCCGCCCCATGAACAGGAGAAAGGGGTGAACCAATCCGAAGTGATCGGCCAGTTGTTCGATTTTGTCAAGAAACAGGACACCGTTAATCACCAGTTAGCGCAAAGTGCGCTGTCCAATTCGGGGGTTTTGAACTCATTGCAGGTCCAGTTGGCAGATATGGAGACACATCAGTGCCAAATCGACCAGCAGCTAGCGCAGCTCGCCGAGATTATGAAGAATCCTATAGGGAAGATCCCGTCTAACACCGAACCAGCTAAAAGATAGATCAAGATGAAGAAGCTGAAAGATGTCTAGCTGTAGACAGGAAATGCAGCGCTCCTCGGGAGGCAGCCCGTGTTTTATTTTCCTAGAATAGGATGTTATTTACTTTCTTGCAAGGCAGACATTACAAACATTATGGACTGTAATAAGGCCCGAGTCAGTGCATGCACACGTGTGCTGACTCTTTTTGTTTTAAGGGCCACCGCTTTAGTTTTCCAGGATGGGTAATACCATCTGAGGCCGGGTTTAGCCTTAGGCCAATGATGTTTTACCCGCCTGTCGCCTCTTTCTCTAAGTGGGTTTTACTTCAGAGTTTTGTCCCGAAAAATCTTGTATCGGTCGGGCGAAGTCTGGTCTACAACTTTACAGGCCGAATCGGGCGGCACACCAACCGACATACAGATTGCGCCCGTCTTGGGAGGGAATGGTTTTACCACTACATCCAGTCGCTATATATAAGGCGAAAACTTTACCGTGTCGCACTCCCGGACTTTACCTTTCTCAGCTACCGTATCGCGCAGTACTTTTCTTGCTCTCCGCTCCCGTGTCGCGCAGAGACCTCTTTCGATCCCGTGACGTGCAAAACCTTAGGGAAAACAAAGGTATCGCACGACAGCCCTATCGCCCGAGCATACCCGATACGGACCTTTATCGCACACGATGTATCGAGCGAGGATTTAACGTTGATTTTCTTGTCGCCCGACACTGTATCGCGCGACACGCTTCTCTCGCACCTGCCCGATACATCTGTGACGGGAAACGATTGTACCGCCCGTTTATTCTTGTATCGGGCAACGCTCTTTCAAGACCCTGCCGGGCGCTCAGTTTCTTTTGACCGTATCGTCCGACACAGTTGTATCGGGCAAGCTTTACCTGATTCTGTCTCAAGGCGCGATACAGTCGTGCCGGGGTGCCTTTCCTTTTATTAATTTTCCCGTTAATAACAAAACAACATTTGTTTGATTGATGATAGGGATGGCACACACGAAGATAACTGTTAGGCTCGTTGACGAGCAAGGCAGGAGAGTTGTCACCGAGCCAGAGGCAGAGGCGCCAACAGTCGGGCAGAAGCGCTCGAACCCTGAAGCAGCTGGACCCTCAACATCTGGAAAGAGGGTGAGAACAGAAGAAGCGGCCACTCCAGCTGCAGCACCTACTCCAACAGCAGAACCCCTGGATCACACGCTGGGAAGGTTCGTGCTAAGAGATGAGGAGCACGGCCGTAGATATGCTGAACTAGGGACCAAGCTCTATAGGCCGAGCAAGTTCGGCCACCAGTCATCCTTCATGCAGTTGGGCATCTTCGGGAGATTGGAGGACATACTTGCTGTAGCTGGTCTGAGGCAAATCTGCTTCAGCCTATCCGCCTCCTACACGGAGTTCACGAAGGAGTTCATGGCGTCCCTTCACCGAGTAAAGAATACACCTACTGAAGCCAGACAGTATGGCGGAGCAGACAGACTCCAGGGGCGGCTTTACAATGCAGAGCACGTCATTTCAGAGAAGCTGCTCAACCAGATTTTCTCCTCCAGCGAAGAGGAGAGAGAGATACTAAATAACGGTGCAAGGATCACCGAAGGAGACGGGTTCAACCCCGTAGATATCTGGGAAAAGTTAACCGGGGAGTTATCTTTCAAACCCGGGAGCAAGGTAGCGGCAATGCACTCATGCTTCTGGAGGATAATGCACAAGCTGGTGGCGTGCCTCCTCTTCAGTAAGAACGAGTCCAACAACATTTACTCCGAGGAACTCCACGTCATGTGGCACATGATGGAGGGTCGAACTATCAACCTGGGGCGCTTCTTGCTGAACAGGCTGCACCCAATAAAGGATGCCACCAAGGAATATTGCATGGGTGGCATCGTGAATCTAATCGCGGTGGGGTTTGGGATACCCGCGTGAGCCGCGCAGCCTCTCAAGGACAAGAGGGGACGAGTTGATCGACCTCAAGTACCTCATGAGGTCGGGTATAATAAAGAAGGAGGGGCGGAATTACTTCTATAAGTTCACAAGGACGAAGATCCTTCTCCCGCATCCTCGTTGTGCCGCCTACGACGCAGAAAAGCTAGTCTTCACCACAGCTGAAATCGAGGTTGTGGCAGCAGGCGCAAGCTGCGCTCCACCCCCAAGAAGCCAACAGCGGGGAATCACCAGGGGGGCCATCGCGCTGGGTACTCGGCAGGACGTATTTTCAACAGCTCCTGCCGAGCGGCCCACTGCCTCAGAGCCACAAACGGCAGCCACAAAAACAAGGTCAGCGGAGGCAAGAGAAGAACCGGCGATCGTGGAGGTCACCGAGGCAAGAACTGGAACTGCAGCAAGTGAGACTGCTGTAGTCCCCGTAATTTCTGCTGCGCCCTTAGGGGCGATTGATGAAGTACAACCGGATGTCAGCGATGAGCTATTCGCCGACATCCTACAAATGGAGCTCGAACGAGCACATGTGACGCCGACACCGCCACCAAAGTCACCTGTTGCAGTCGTTGAGGAGATCGTCGACAACGTCAATATGGGGAAGTATCCGTCCCCCACGACACGGTCTCCTCCGATACAACAAGAGGGCGGGGCAGCACTGACACCCCGCTCAGAAGCATCAGCCGCGCGGACGATAGAAGTAGGTTCTGCCTCGTCAGGCAGACCATCGCGCGGGAGGAGCATTTCGAGATCGAGGGGGAGACAAGCGGAAAACCCTCCTTCGCTCGGAATGATGCTGGGACAAGAACTCGATTTCTTGCGGGAGGTAACAGAAAATCATTCTACTACATTTCTTTCCCTAACCCGCAAGTTGTCATTTTTCGAACAAAGGCTGGATAGCCAGGAACGAAAGCTGCTGGCTTTGGCCAGTCTACCTGGCCGGCTAGAGGCAGTAAATGCCACGCTACAACAAGTCTTGCAGCACCTTAGCGAGATCGAGGGGAGGCTAAACAGGGAGGACGACCATCCACGCCCATGGCAGCCGAGAAGATCGCCGTCGCCTCCTGGTCCGGGCTCTCAATCCTCTTCGTCAAGAGCATCGTCAGGATCATCAGCATCCACCTCCTCCTCCAGCAGATCTTCATCGGCAACCGGAAGAAATTCATCACAAGGGCAAGGCTATGAAACTCCATCCAGACAAGGAAGCCCTTTTGACCTGAATGAGGCCGCTCCCTCAGCCCCCTTTGACGAAGCTGAGGATAACGATGAAGATATCAGCGTCAGGGAGGGCTCTTCTGATGAATCCAAGGGAGAAGGGGGGGACATCTGCACTGCAAACAAAAGACACCTCCCCAGAGGAAGGAGTTCAAAGGCCGACATCACCAATTTCTCCGCACCGACAAAGATACCTTCTTTCGAAATGGCTGACTTTGACAGAAGGGTCATAGGATATCTAACGATCAGAGACCAGAAACTACTCAACATGGTCCTGAGATCGCAAGCCGACGAGGAAGAAGTACTCTAGAGCGACAGTTATTTTTTGGTGAAGCGTGGAACTTTGAGAAACATCTTCCGTGCCAAGGCCGTCATAGGGAAGAGTTTGTTCAGAGTACTACAAGGGGCCATTATAGAAAACACCGACAAGAAGAAAGGCCAACATACAGTTTACGCTGCCACCCCGGCCCTAGCAAGAAGATTAATGATGGGGTTGTACAATTCTACGTAGGTAGAAAGTATGTTGGATTACATTGAAGTGCACAATCCGAAACTGGTGCTGGCCCCTTACAAACACAGAAACAACTGGTTCCTGTGCATTGCCGACCTCCGAAATCATGATGTCCAACTGCACTGCTGCTGCAGCAAAGAGGTCCCGCACACAGGAAGTACGTTCCTACACCCAAAGGACGTAAAGCTAAGACTGCTGCCACTACATCTCCACCGGGTCATCAAGTATGGAGTCCAGCGCCACAGCGGCGTCTGGAATTTCTACTCACTAAGGGACTTCCCAGTCCAAGAAGAGGAGGGAAGTGGAAATAGCGCATTCATAGTCCTCAGAGCCATGGAGATGATACATATCTTCGGATACTTCAAGCAACTCCAGAATAATAACTTCTACAGTCTCAGAAGAAAATATGCATTGCTGCTGATAAAGGACAAGCGCTACTTCCGAGACGCGGGGATACCAGAAGAGCTACTAGATAGTGAACAAGAAGAAGAGTCATCTCGACACAACAGCCCTCCTGAAAAAGAAGCAGAAGCAGAGACGAACGTCTGTGGGGCAGGCAAACAGATAAACATCTTGCGACAAGTTTTCGGACACGACGAACATGCCTCGCCCCAGAACAAAGAGGAGTCGATCCACAACTTCGACCGTTTCTCATGCGCTACCCTCACGCAGGAACAGGTCAACGGAATCCACATGAAGTTGGCTGACTCAAACCCTGCAGACATAGCCTACTCGGCAGGCGATGTCATAGTCCCGATTGACGACTTAAGGGACATGGTAAAAGAGGGAGGATGTCTGGAGTTATCTGTGGCGGTCGCCTACATCCAGATACTACGAAACAAGTCTGAACAGACATACATAGCAGATCCAATGTTGTTCAACGACATTTGCCTAGTCGATGAACAAGGGGCAAAGGAAGCTTTCCTAGAAGAATTGGAATGCAGAGTCCCGGATACCATTCTCCTTCCAATCTTGCACAACAACCACTGGACGCTCTTAACGGTGTACACCCAACAACGAGTAGGAATTTTCTACAACAGCTCGGACAGCAATAAAGACCATCCAGTGCCTTGTACATCGACAACGCTGACATCTCTCGAACGATTAGTACGAAAGTACTATATAGATATAGCAGCGCTGATACAACCATTCCTGGGAATGCAAGCAAGAAGCTGGCATGAACTTCAGTTCTGCCACCGCAGCCCGCAACAAATTCAACTATCCAACGACTGCGACATCTTCATCCTGGAATGGATGGCAAATGAGGCAACGCCTGATCAGCTCCTCCACATCGACTATCACAGCAAAAGAGGAGAATATGTGTGGGAGCTCTTATCTAGCCCACGCGCACTGATCATCTAACCCTCACTGATTATCATTTCCTTACCTCATCTACTTCACAACTCTGGGACAGAGTGTGGAGTAAGTTTGGGGGGGGTACCATGTACCAGTGAGGGAGGTACAAAAATCTTCTGATCTCTCTGACTTAAATTCCTTATTCTTTTGTTCTTTATCCTTTTGTTCTTTCCTATATCATGTGTACATATATATGTTTATACCAAAATTTCTGAAAATTTTGAAAATTTTGCAAATTTCTGCCCCTATGCATATGTACAAAATCACTATAATAATAAAAACTTGTTGTGACTTCTTGCAAAGTTTACTTTCTGTATATTTAACGAGTTACGAGTTCTGTCATATCTTTCTGATAATATTGTCTCAAGCAAACAAAAGATTGTGCCTTGCCATCCAAAAATTTTCGAAAAATAATAATCTCGCAAACAGCTAAGAGACGAGTATGGAGAAGGAAAAAGCTGCCCAAACATCAGATATCTCTTTTGTTTTCCCTTACCCAGCAAAAATCCCAAAAAGCGAAAGAAGCCTTATGAGCGTGAATAAAAGCATGAGAGTTGTGCCCAATAAAAGAAAAGAAAAAAAAGAAAAAAAATATATACACCCTTGTTTTCCAAAAGTACCCATCTTTAGGCATGGTAGATCCGGGGTAGTGGTACGTAGGATGTGAAATCACTGCTCTAATGCCAACTGGCTTGGACTGCAGGGACCACTTGCTCGTTAACGGACCCTTACCTGGATGGACTGATGGGAAACAAGAAGAAAAACCCAAAAAGCCTTAGCCTACCCTATACACAACTTTCTGCCCTTAAAATAAAGTTGTTTGGTGTGGAAGCTAACTTCGGAATCATACACCAAAGTCTCGCTGAAGCTGTGGAGAAGAAAAATTTTACTTAAATAATAAGGCAAGTAGGGCAAGGTCTTTTGTTAGCATTAAGACAGCATTACCTCCAAGACATCGCAAATCTTGTGCTACCCTTTAGCCTTAAAGTTTTGCTGTGCAAGAAGAAGCAACACAAAGTCTAGTTTAAATATTGATTGAGGACAATCAAAAAGCTAAGTTTGGGGGAGTTGATAACACCAAATTTTGTGACGTTTTTTCCCTTTATTCTGTTATCAAAACTACCATTTTCTTCTATTTTCCTCTATTTTATTAGCATTTTTGCAATAATTGGCCAAGCAACGCTCTTATTCCAATTTTTCCTATCTTCTACAGAGTTTTCCTCGTTTTTGTGCAATAAGGCCGATTCCGGCCCACAATAAGTCTAGGCCCGTCTCGACCTTCCTGACGCCCGATGCAACCCAGCCCGACCGGGGCTGGGCGACACGAGAATGATCGGCGGAGAAGGGCGCTGCGCAAGGAGGACGTGTCGGCCGACATACCGTCTACCCGACAGGGAGCCAAAGCCGCATCGATGACCAAACTCGTCAGGCGACACAACCACCCACCGACAGGCGTGCCGCCAGCCACATGACCGATAGCCAGTGCCTCGCGCCGAGACATACCTGTATCGGCCATCCACATCCATCGATCGGCGTATAAGGGAGCTACGTGGCGTTTCCAGCACCATAACTCCTTCAACCACCGCCTATAAATAGCAGCTACAGGAAGCCGAAAAGACGGGTCGGAAAGGTTGGATAGGTCGGGACGGCTGGCCAGTTCACAGTTCGGACAGTGGGGGACTTGAGCTATCTGCGAGAGAAGTGCGAGAGAAACCGTATCGTGCCCCAGTGCTCGTACCGAGCGACACTAGGTGAGCTCTTCCTCATCCCGAGAGGGAGGGGATCGGTTCACCTAGGACTGTCCCGGATGACACTGAGGGCCGATATCGGCCAACGTAGATACGCGACACGAGTGCCTGACAGCAATGCCTGACAGTAGTATAAGTAAATCCGTGCCCGACACGATACCGAACCCAATACGCTCCGCCCGTCAGTCGTGCCGCCTGAGAGGGTGTGCCGCCCGACATGAGCGTATCGGCCAGGGTCTTCGAACGATACAGTCGTCTGTCAGGCGTGCCGTTCGAGAGTTCGTGCCGCCCGACACGGCTGTACCGGGATAGGTCCCTGGACGGTATCGGGCTAGGAGTAGTATTAGTCTGTCGCCCTTCTACATCAAGAAGGCGACATCTATCTTTAATTATGTTATTTAAATTCTTAGCTTATGCACTGTATTAAGACCCTTATTGCTGATGGAAATAGAAATGCTTAATTTCTATTTGTTTAATGCTTAGTGCCTTATGATTGGGTAACTGCTGTGTTGGATATCTGAACTATAGCTTGCATGTTTTGGATCGCGTTTCGCTTAGCTACCGAATCGTCTTTCCCGTCGCAATTACTTCGAGAGTTGGGTTGTGGCTCTAGTGTTCGGTCCGGTTCTGGAGTACGAGAGTGCCCGGAACGGAGTTGTTTTAGTATCATTCCACTCCAACTTGAGTCCAGCAGCCTCGAGAGGGGTGTTGAAGCTTGGTTAGAGGCACCCGCTCTGAGAGGAGGGGTGCAGGGTGTTACTGCTACCGCTTGTCTTTCTAAAGTCTTATCCCTTGCATTACGCCTTAAACTGCAGTTTATCTTTCTATTTTCTGTTGCATGAAAATTCCTAAAAACTGTTAAATGACAAAATCTTAATCTTTCTTGTAACTCCAGTTGGAGATAGTTTTCTTTGATTTAATCGTGACATCTTGTTGTTCCCTTCGGGGAATTTTAATATTTCTTTATATCCACCAGAGTGTAGAGTGTCGATTCAGAGTCGTCAACACAACCCACCTTGTCCCTGTGTTCGACCCCGTATGACTACTTCGACCCCGTAAACAAAGTTGCGGGGGTCTAGAAGGATTCGGGTTATAAATGCGAAGGCTCGACTACCTCAAATACGCCTCCAATTTTAGGACGTGCGATTTAGGCCGGTCAGTATGATTACATCATATTCATTGATTTGGCTTAGCCCCATTCTAAAGGTATATTAGTCAACATTTATCAAAGTAGATTGAGTTCATTACATCTTTATTGTAACAATTGCATAACACATAATTCATGTGTTTCTTATCCAAGAATATTGGATTAGAGGTTCATCAAGGTATGTCTACACTGAAATGCTGAATGTGATGTCTATCATGCCTTGATGTATCACTTTCTTCTCATTTCTATCTTATTTAGGTTAATCAACTAACGTTGTATTAAGGTATTTCCCTCTAAATACTTTATCCACTAAAATGTCACTTTCATCATATGCTGCATAGGTTACACATTAGAATTGTCCAACTATCTTTAATGATGTGGACTTATCCAATGGTTAGGCATTGTTGAATATAGGATAAACCATTATTCACCACATTAGGTAATTCAACTCTTAGGATGTTATTCATATCACTATTTAGTATAACATACATCATTCCTAAGTGTTTCATATTCTCATCATTCTAAAGTATATAGGGTTGTTACACATGCATGGAATTAGATATATAATAATCCAAGCATCATCTTGTCCTCTAGACCATTATTCATTAGGGTATCAACACTATCATTTATATAGTTCATCAACTTTACCCTTCATGGTTATAACATCCTCATCTTACTTGATTGTAATAACTACATCCTACTTTAGTGTATTGGTCATTATACCATTACTATGGTTGCACATATCATCATATGACATCATCCTGGATTTAAGTCTCACTTCACATCATTCCTTAGGGTTTCCATAATATTATTCTTAATTAAAGCTTCACATGACATTACCCTAGATTAAGGTTTCTCATAAAATTAATCTCAATTAAGGATTTTCATAACATCACCCTCAATTAGGATTTCTCATGGATTCACCCTCAATCAGGGTTTCACATGGAATCACCCTCAATTAGGGTTTATATTCAATAACCCACAATTAGGGTTTACTATTCACATCACATCACCCTAGATAGGGTTTTTCATTAAAATACCATGAATTAGGGTTTCTCTTATCATTTCCCTAAATTAGGATCATACCATCGTCATGGATTAGGATTTCACCTATCATTGCCTTCAATTAGGGTTATGATTCATTAACCTTCATTATTAGGGTTTTATGATCTCCCTATTAAGGATCATTCCCTTATTACACATTCATTCATATTGAAAGTGTTAAGACTTAGCCATTATATGGTTATCATTCATGTAGGAAGTCCCCTCTCTCATCTTCTATAAGATGATGCTTACTTCATATTTGATAGACTAAGTCATGCAACTTGAAATAAGAATTGACACCATGAGTTATATCATTACCACCATGATCATTAAAGCTTAATTATTCAAAGGGTACTAATCACCTTATCTCATTAAGGGTACCATTTTTATAATCACCCTTGGTTTACATCATATAATTGTTCAATTAAGCAATTTGCCTTTAACCACTTTAAGTGTTCATATGATTTGATTAATTATCTTCCAAATGATCTTGGTCACTTAGACCTCAAACGGTCTTGACCAATCAAACCTCAAACGGTCTTGCTTGTAATACCTGCAAACGGTCTTGAACTTTCCATTGAAACTGTTTGGTAAAGTTAGACATTGAAACCGTTTGACAAAGTGGTCCTTGAAACCGATTGCTAAAGTTGGAATTGGGATTGTTTGGTCCCAAATGGTCTTGAGACCATTTGGTCCAAACCTCCTCAAAACCGAATGGACCAAATATGGTCTCCACCAATCATGTTGATTTAGGGTTTCCAATGTTGATCCCCTGATAGATTGAATTCATGTAACCACTCATCAATTGAACCTATCATCATACTCAAAGTGATCTTAATAGGTTATCCTTCAACTGATTTAACCCTCATTTGATCACAAATTAGGGTTTTGAATCAATTGGATTAGGGTTTGGAATTGATGATCCTTCAATGTTAATCATTGTGAAACTAATTACTTTGAAACCATTGGATCACCATCAAAATTGGACATGACCTGACCTCAAACGGTCTTGAGGTCATTTGGATGGCCTCCAAACGGTCTTGAGACCATTTTCCCATCTTATCATCAAAATCCATGACATCCAATTAGGGTTTGGATCATTGGATTGATCATCAAATCAACATTTGATTGCAAATCAACTTGGTATCTTTGGATCTTCAACTACCCAACCATACTCAACCCTATACCTACAAACGGTATTGGGTGACCCTAAAATGGTCTTGAGACCGTTTGGGTGATCCCCAAACGGTTTGGAAACCGTTTGGGTCAATCAACTCAAAGTTCTAACTCAATCAAATTAGAAATCAGCACTTAACCCGATTAGGTTTGGTGATTGATTGTCCTTCAACTCATGAACCAATTGGAACTAATCAATTATAATTTGTGGGTCATTAACCAACATCATTATCAACAAATATCCAAATGGTCAACCATGGTCAATGCCCCTAAACAGTTTGAAACTGTTTGCTCTCATTCGGTTTGGTGAAATCGTTTGCCCTCAAACGGTTTCCAACCGTTTGCTCCCAAATGGTTTGGGAAACTGTTTGAGAAACTAGTTGAAACTGTTTGGCCTAATAATTTTCTTGGGAAAAGTGTCAAAATGATGTCATCATCAACTTCCTTCGTGCATCTAAGAACAACAGCCATTTTTCATGGGAATTTCAACAATGAATCAAAAGAGTACCAAATAGAAGAAAATAATCAACAATTATTGAAGAATGGATTGCAATATCAATGTTTAGGGTTTGAGTTATAAAACCCACCTCAAAATCTTATCTCCAAGCTCCAAGATCCACGGATCTAATGGTGGATGAAGTTCTAGCAACTGCCCAAGTTCCGTTCTTGATCTTTCGGATGAACAAGTTGGCTAGGATTGGAAATCGAGTGAAGGAAACAAAGAATCAAGCATTGATTTTGAGTTTTCACCATGAATCCAAGGTAGATGATGATCAAAAGCTTACCAACAGTTTGGAGTCATCCTTATCCTTCTCCTGAGCTCTCATGTGGTCAGCCAAAGCAAAATGAGAAAAGGAATTTCCAAGAAAGGTTCTTAAGTGGGTTGGAAAAAGGATATGTATAAGGATTTTCAAGGAAAGAGAAAATGGAATTATTTTCTTTTTATTACAAAATTATTCCACCACTCCTCCTCAACTCCTTGGACACGAATCCAACTCTTTTCTATTGCAAAACCCGTTCATTATCAAAGAATTAATGGAAAAGAAATTAAGCACCTTAATGAATTTTATACTAATATCCAACTTTTAGTGGATATTACTTTTTATTAGGTTAATGTGAGTGGGCTTCCACTCAACTAAGATCTTTTTGTGCCATAGAAATGAAAAAGCTCGTCCAACACTTTGCTATTTCATACCTCAACTTTTGGTTGAAGGGCTCCTCAATTAATTTATTTCTTTTTGCATTAAATTAAATTAAAGTTCCATTTATGCTTAAATCTTAATTATTTTAATATCAAGATTCTCTATCCTCCATGATAATTCAAATGAGGTACCCCTCTCATTTTCTTTGCTATACTTTATGCCAAGAAACATGAGGAACCCTCTTGAGGTGATATTTTGCAGATTGAACCCTAGGTTTTGAGTAAATTGCACATTACACCAAAACTGGGTTTTAATGCACAAACATTGTCCAACAAGCTCTATCTTGGTGCCCAAGCTTGTGGAAACCATACCAATACATCATATTTATTCTTATTATGTCTCAACCTCATAGGAACATATTATCGTGTAACATTTTCAAGTTAACCCCTTAACTTGGGTAATTTGCACATAACTCTAAAATGAGAAAACATTGCTTCAACATTGTTCAAACATGACCAAAATTGAAACATAAGTTCCTCATGAGCCCTAATTACTTTTCACAAGATAAGATTAAGCATATAATCATCTTTATTAATCAAAATACCTAGGGTTAAAACATAACCCAAGTCAAGGATGTTACAAATTATAAACCCCTAATAAGGATTTCGTCCCCGAAATCCCAGATAAAGGAAGATAGATGTTATTCATTCATCATACTATCCATTCTCCACATAACATCTCATTGTTATGGGGACATCATAAAGCTTTTATCAACACCAAGGTTCTTCCACACAAGATTCTCATAGAACCTTTTACATAGGACACATACTCCATTGTCTTTCTTATTATTGACTGTGGAGTAAATTTTGTGTCTGGTAACACTTTCCTTATTACTTGTACTAACTATCTCATTAGTTGTACATTTTATCATCATAAGGAGAAGTTACTTATCAATTAAGAACTTATCTTAAATATATCATTAGTTGTTATGTTTATGCAAAGCATAAACCCCTAACATGTGATGTTCATACTATATTGCATGATCAATCTGATTTCATGGTTGACCATTTCATATATTAAACATAAACCATCTGATATTTCTCAGATACCAGAATCTCTTGTCTTGGTATCTATCATATGTGTTAAAAACACATCACATATTTATCTTCCTTTCATCTTGGGACATTACTTGTTACATATATCTTTTCCTTGGAACCAAAGTCCAAGATAAACTAATACTTTTCTAAGTATACATCACATGAACATTTTTATCTTATGCACATCAAGTGTCCTAAGACCCACTTGATTGCTATGTCCCTGAAAGGAAAGAAAACAAGGAATCATATTCCTCTTATTTATTATTATCTAACATGTTTATGATCATCTTAGGATCTCATCACATTTTCCATTTCCACATTATGGAAAGGATCTTTATAAAACTTACAACTTTATTGGATAAGATTCATCTCCCTTATTCTTGTTCTTATCTTATGAGGATTATATTTTTAATTCCTCATACATCATGCTCATTTGAGGTTATCTCAGATTTCTCTTTCTTATTCTTAGGACTGGACACATTCATTTATTCCATATTTCTTATCTCATGATACTCATTAGATTGTATCAGAATGACTACTTGATCAGAGCAATCAAAAAGATTAAAATCTAAGAGTTTCCATACTCACTTTATCATCAATAGTTGTATACCTGGATAGGGTATATAAATACTGAGATAAGGTAGTATGCACTTGTATACTGCCATATTCCTTCCTTTTCATATTATCACAAGTATAAAACTTAACATTATTGGATTTTATCCAGGCATCTCTTCAATACCTCATCTTCTTCTGATAGAGGTAAGAGCAACATGAAACATCTATAATGTTTATTATGCAAGATATAAGTCCTCATAGGACTAATCAAAGAAAACTCAATCAATTACCTTCTCATTTTAACTCAGGAAACCATAAAAAGACATATTAGAATGACATTATTTGTCTAACCTGTCATGATTTGTGGATTGTTCATTGCCTCAGGCTGACTCTACCTCAGAGGTTGATTCATCATAACATTTCTGACTGAGCAATCTTTTACCAGATGTCCTACCTATCTACATTGGTAGCAAAGTCTGGGTGTTAGATATGGTCTAGAGGGTTCTTTACCCTTTCTAGATGATCATTGCCCTGGTGGACTAGGCCCTGGTTGTACCAATGGTACCAAAAACTTCTTCTTTTTGGAACCACCAGGCCTCTATTCTTGGATTTGAATAGGCCTTTTCTCAACTCTTCCTTTATATTCCTTTTTTGGACAATTAGGTATAATATGTCCAGGCTTCCTACAACTATGGCAGATCATGGTTTCAGATTGTATCCTATTCCTTTCATCATTATTCATTTCTTCAACCTGCTGGTGTTGAGCAAGAATCATATTAGAGTTCAAAACTTCATCATTGGGAGTTGGTAGTCTAGGTTGCATAGCTAATGCACGATCTACTAGTTGCATTATAGTTGTCCTAAATTGCTCAAATAGAGTAGGGAAAGTTGGGACCTCTCACTAACAATTCGAGTGTCTAACCATCTTGGTGTCTTCTGTTAGACGGAGCAGGGAAAGCTGGGCTCTCTATCATGGATAGGTCAGACTGGGGATGTGCAGGTGTATGTTCTTCTATGGTCTGATCCCCTGCACCCCTTCTTGGTGCAACATTGCTGCTTTCTGTAGCAAACTCCTCATGTGACCCAGTCATCTTCAAGTTCTTCTTCTCCTATATGAGCAGAAGACACTATCAGATACACTGGACGACACTATTACATACTCTACTATCTTAGTCCTATGTCACTATAGACTCAGCGAACCTAGAGCTCTGATACCACTAAATTGTGGCATCCAACTCACAAAAACAAGATTTATTTAAGAGGAAGCGAATCATTTATAGTGGATTACTGAAAATCACTAAAAATTTAAATTTTTTTGCACAGAGATCCACACATAGGAAACCTCTTTCATAAAGAACCAAAGTATACATTTACATCATGGCTCATAAGTACATGACTTGTACCATCTCTTCTCGAGGATTACAACAATAGCTGCCCTATTAACATTATATACAGACAACACAAGAACCTCAAGGCATCAGGCCAAAATCTCAGATCGATTCATTAAAAACACTTTATAAATTCTGAGGACCTGAGAGTACAGAGACGAAACATATGACTACTATCTATACAAAACGTGATAGCCAGTGCCTCCACATGTGTTATCACTATTGTCCCTATTGCTGCTGCTGCTTTTCCCTTGGTATAAGGTTTCTGCTTCTTCTTCTGCATTTACCTAAAAAGTTGGATCCCACGGGGGTGAGACAATTGTAAATTTCCCCAACGGGAGATATAACTCTCTACCAAAACATTGTTATAGTAGTTAATTATAATAAAACTGAGAAGAAGTTCTTATATATTAATAGAAGTATTAATCATTGAATGAATAGAGTAACGTAATCTCCTTTCCTAAGGAGAGCATTGCATTTATCCATGATATAATCATAATTCATCTATCTACTTGTAATGAGTATAAAGAGATATGAATAACATCTATCAACTAGAGATGCATAAAAGAAATGTAACATCAACCAATAAATTTCCGTATTCAATCCTTAAGTGAACATGCTATTTGGCTGATTACATTTTACAATCACACTTATGCCCTTAGGGGATGAGGTATACCACTCATACTCCAACCGAAAATTGTGAAGTAGAAATCGGTGCCATACAAGGTCAATGGTAGAGCCGGCTACCAAGACCTCCCTTATCTCAGTAAGTATGAGATCAAATATAGGACATCTTGTGTCTCTGCTAAATAGCTTTCCAGGGTATACTGGAAACTTCGCTATTAGAGTTACAGTGATGTGTTGCACTCTCTTCACAATCGTGAGATTTCTTGTTTATCTCATCGATCCGACATTAATATTATTGGGAGATGTGTACTGCATCTATCCCAATCATTGGGATATTCATGGTACACCCATCCCGGTACAATAATGAAGAATCGAGAGGTTTAATGTTTACCTTTCCTCAATTCCCTCATTAGGACGTTAGGATACATTCGCCCATTGCCCCCACATATTCAAAATCTGTGTTCTGGGTTTTGCCGCGGAGCACCCATTTCACCATCCAACAAGTTCTGACACTGATGGTTATATGGCCAGGGCTCTACATGATATGATTTCACTTGATTAATTAAGTACATTAGCATATTCTTTTAGCATAAGTCAAGTTCTCAAACATAACTTATCTAGACAAATCCTACAAAGAAACATGTATTATTTTCATCAATCATTTCTTAGTCTTTATAAGACATTGGGATCTCAATCCCTCATTTTAATATAGGAAATTCTCATCCCTCAACCACATCATTACCATGCTTATTAAATCTGGGTATTTAAACCCTTAGTTCATCACTGAACACTGTTACCACTTGTTAGGTAACTATTACCTCTAGATCCTCAGACCTAGGTATACATGATACTTGTTACACAAGCATCTCACATGGCTCACAAGGCCCATTAAGTGTCTTGTCACCTTTCACTAGGTAACACCTTACCCATATGACTCATAGAGTCCATGTACATTTTGTTACTTTTACTAAGCAACAACAACATTAAGGTACACAAGGCCAATCAATATTTTATTATATAAGAGCCATAGCTCAAATATGGCTATGATCACCATCTCATGATGTCTGCATGGTGAATAAACATGATAACAGTCACATGATTCATTTACCACATCATGTGATACAATAGTAACTCCACCATTCCTTTATCAAGATTAGGGCTTGCTATCAAATAGGGCTTTTAATTCCCTTTACCCAAAATTTATGGTTAGGGTTTCCCATTTTACATTAATTAGGGTTTCATGCTCATATTATTAGTTCAACCATAATGTATTACTCCACACATTTAGGAGTATCCAAAGGTATCATAAGTATATTCTTATGATCACTATTCTCAACATATTTCATTAATGATCATCAATTCAAGGTATGAGTTCATTTCTCATCCTTATCATGGTATGATTACATCATACTCATTGATTTGGCTTAACCCCATTCTCAAGGTATATTAGTCAACATTTATCAAAGTACATTGAGTTCATTACATCTTTATTGTAACAATTTCATAACACACACTTCATGTGTTTCTTATCTAAGAATATTGGATTAGAAGTTCATCAAGGTATCTCTACACTAAAATGCTGAATGTGATGTCTATCATGTCTTGATGTATCACTTTCTTCTCATTTCTATCTTATTTAGGTTAATCAACTAACCTTGTATTAAGGTATTTCCCTCTTAATACTTTATCCACTAACATGTCACTTTCATCATATGGTGCATAGGTTACACATTAGAATTAGCCAACTATCTTTAATGATGTGGACTTATCCAATGGTTAGGCATTGTTGAATATAGGATAAACCATTATTCACCACTTTAGGTAATTCAACTCTTAGGATGTTATTCATATCACTATTTAGTATAACATACATCATTCCTAATAGTTTCATATTCTCATCATTGTAAAGTATATAGGGTTGTTACACATGCATGGAATTAGATATATAATAATCCAAGCATCATCTTGTCCTTTAGACCCTTATTCATTAGGGTATCAACACTATCATTTATATAGTTCATCAACTTTACCCTTCATGGTTATAACATCCTCATCTTACTTGATTGTAATAACCACATCCTACATTAGTGTATTGGTCATTATACCATTACTATGGTTGCACATATCATCATATGACATCATCCTGGATTTAAGTCTCACTTCACATCATTCTTTAGGGTTTCCATAATATTATTCTTAATTAAGGCTTCACATGACATTACCCTAGATTAAGGTTTCTCATAACATTAATCTCAATTAAGGATTTTCATAACATCACCCTCAAGTAGGATTTCTCATGGATTCACCCTCAATTAGGGATTCACATGGAATCACCCTAAATTAGGGTTTATATTCAATAACCCACAATTAGGGTTTACTATACACATCACATCACCCTAGATAGGGTTTTTCATTAAAATACCATGAATTAGGGTTTCTCTTATCATTTCCCTAAATTAGGATCATACCATCATCATGGATTAGGATTTCACCTATCATTGCCTACAATTAGGGTTATTATTCTTTAACCGTCATTATTAGGGTTTCATGATCTCCCTATCAAGGATCATTCCCTGATTACAAATTCATTGATATTGAAATTAGCCATTATATGATTATCATTCATGTCGGAAGTCCCCTCTCTCTCATCTTCTATAAGATGATGCTTACTTCAGATTTGATAGACTAAGTCACTCAACTTGAAATAAGAATTGACACCATGAGTTATATCATTACCACCATGATCATTAAAGTTTAATTATTCAAAGGGTACTAATCACCTTATCTCATTAAGGGTACCATTATTATAATCACCCTTGGTTTAAATCCTATAATTGTTCAATTAAACAATTGACCTTTAACCACTTTAAGTGTTCATACGATTTGATTAATTATCTTCCAAATAATCTTGGTCACTTAGACCTCAAAAGGTCTTGACCATCAAACCTCAAACGGTCTTGCTTGTATTACCTCCAAACGGTCTTGAACTTTCCATTGAAACCGTTTGGTAAAGTTAGACTTTGAAACCGTTTGACAAAGTGGTCCTTGAAACTGATTGCTAAAGTCGGAATTGGAAACCATTTAAGCTTCAACCGGTTTGGGATTTTTTGATCCCAAATGGTCTTGAGACCGTTTGGACTCAAGCGGTCTTGAGACCATTTGATCCAAACCTCCTCAAAACCGAATGGACCAAATATGGACTCCACCAATCATGTTGATTTAAGGTTTCCAATGTTAATCCCATGATCGATTGAATTCATGCTACCAATCATCAATTGAACCTATCATAATACTCAAAGTGAGCTTAATAGGTCATCCTTCAACTGATTTAACCCTCATTTGATCACCAATTATGGTTTTGAATCAATTGGGTTAGGGTTTGGAATTGATGATCCTTCAATGTTAATTATTGTGAAACTAATTACTTTGAAACCATTGAATCACCATATAAATTGGACATGACCTGACCTCAAACGGTCTTGAGGTCATTTGGATGGTGTCCAAACGGTCTTGAGACCGTTTTCCCATATTATCATTAAAATCCATGACATCCAATTAGGGTTTGGATCATTGGATTGATCATCAAATCAACATTTGATTGCAAATCAACTTGGTATCTTTGGATCTTCAACTACCCAACCACACTCAACCCTAGACCTCCAAATGGTCTTGGGTGAACCTCAAATGGTCTTGAGACCGTTTGGGTGATCCCCAAATGGTTTTGAAACCGTTTGGTTCAATCAACCCAAAGTTCTAACTCAATCAAATTATAATCAGCACTTAACCTGATTAGGGTTTGGTGATTGATTGTCCTTCAACTCATGAACCACTTGGAACTAATCAATTATAATTAGTGGGTCATTAAACAACATCATTATCAACAAATATCCAAATGGTCAACCATGGTCAATGCCCCCAAATGGTTTGAAATTGTTTGCTCTCATTCGGTTTGATGACACCATTTGCCCTCAAACGGTTTGAAACCGTTTGCTCCCAAATGGTTTGGGAAACCGTTTGAGCAAATAGTTGAAACCGTTTGGCCTAATAATTTTCTTGGGAATAGTGTAAAAATTATGTCATAATCATCTTACTTCGTGCATCCAAGAACATCAGCCATTTTTCATGGGAATTTCAGCAATGAATCAAAAGAGTACCAAATAGAAGAAAATAATCAACAATTATTGAAGAATGGATTGCAATATCAATGTTTAGGGTTTGAGTTATAAAAACCACCTAAAAATCTGATCCCCAAGCTCCAAGATCCACAGATATAATGGTGGATAAAGTTCCAGCAACTGCCCAAGGTCCGTTCTTGATCTTTCGGATGAACAAGTTGGCTAGGATTGGAAATCGAGTAAAGGAAACAAAGAATCAAGCATTTATTTTGAGTTTTCACCATGAATCCAAGGTGGAAGATGATCAAAAGATTACCAACAGGTTAGAGTCGTCCTTCTCCTGCTCCTGAGCTCTCCCGTGGTTGGCCAAAGAAAAATGAGAAAATGAATTTCCAAGAAAGGTCCTTAAGTGGGTTGGAAAAAGGATATGTATAAGGATTTTCAAGGAAAGAGAAAATGGAATTATTTTCTTTTTATTCCAAAATTATTTCCACCACTCCTCCTCAACTACTTGTACATGAAGCCAACTCTTTTCTCTTGCAAAACCCCTTCATTATCCAAGAATTAATGGAAAATAAATTAAGCACCTTAATGAATTTTATACTAATATCCAACTTTTAGTGGATATTACTTTTTATTATGTTAATGTGAGTGGGCTTCCACTCAACTAAGATCTGTTTGTGCCATAGAAAGGCAAACGCTCGTCCAACACTTTGCTATTTCATCCCTCAACTTTTGGTTGAAGGGATCCTCAATTAATTTATTTCTTTTTGCATTAAATTAAATTAAAGTTCCATTTATGCTTAAATCTTGATTATTTTAATATCAAGATTCTCTCTCCTCCATGATAATTCAAATGAGGCTCCCCTCTCATTTTATTTTCTCTACTTAATGCAAATAAACATGAGGGACCCTCTTGAGGTGATATTTTGCATATTGAACCCTAGGTTTTGGGTAAATTGCACATTACACCAAAATTGGGTTTTAATGCACAAACATTGTGTAACAAGCTCTATCTTGGTGCCCAAGCTTGTGGAAACCATACCACTACATCATATTCATTATTATGATGTCTCAACCTCAGAGGAACATATTATCATGTAACATTTGCAAGTTAACCCCCTAACTTGGGTAATTTGCACATAAGTCCAAAATGAGCAAAGATTGCTTCAACATTGTTCAAATAGGACCAAAATTGAAACATAAGTTCCTCATGAGCCCTAATTACTTTTCAAAAGATAAGATTAAGCATATAATCATCTTTCTTAATCAAAACACCTAGGGTTAAAACATAACCCAGGTTAGGGATGTTACAACAATAGTGAATAGAAGGGGGGGACAAAGGGTCACCATGACGCAATCTATTTGAATTTCTAAAGTATCCTTCAGAAGCACCATTAAGTAGAATTGAGAATGATGGGGAACTCACACACTACTGAACCAGACGTATCCACTCATCATTGAATCCCAATTCCTACAGACATTGCCATAGAAAGGTCCATTGAACTGAGTCGTATGCTTTTGTTATATCTAGCTTAACACAAGTAGAAGGAGATCTTCTAGCAAAATTGAAGTTCAATGTGAATTATGTTGTGAGGAGAGAAAAATCATGGATGCTTCTACCCTTAATGAAGCCACCTTGGTTAGTTGATATAATATTAGGCATGATAGAAGACAATTGAATTGTAATGATTTTCATGATGATCTTGTACGACATGGAGCATCATGCTATATGTCAAAAATCTATCGGGGAAGTGATGATATCCTTCTTTGGGATTAGAGTGGAAAAAATGTGGTTTATTTGTCTAACCATGTTTCCACCACAATAAAACCATTAAATAGCTTCTAGTAGATCATTACATACAACATTCCCATTTTCTCGATAGAAGAATCCATTAAAGCCATCTGGTCCTAGGATTTTGGATGTGCCAATGGATCATGCTACTCTTTTGACTTCCTCCATATCAAGTAACTTGCATAGCATACTATTATCTTCATAATTGATGAGCTTCTTCCATCCTGTACTATCAAAGTTTTTCATGTTGGGGTTCTGGTTAAAAATATCATCAAAGAATTTGTTGTTTCAGTAGCAATAGAATCTTCATCATTGAGAAATACACCATCACTATCATAGATTTCAAAAACCAAATTTAGTACATCTCTTATATTGACTGTCGATTGGTATAGTCTGGTGTTTCTATCACCATTTTCAATCCAGTCCATTTTGCTTCTCTATCATATGTACTTCTCCTTTGCTTTGTCAAGTTGGTCGATTCAATCTTGGGTGCATTTTTCAGCTTTGATCAGTTGCTCATCCAGTGGGTTCTTTCTCAGTGCTCTAGCTATATCCTACATCTCAGCATGTTCTCATTGAAGGAGGTTTGATAGGTTGACAAGATTCCTTTCCCATTGCTTCAGTTCTTTCTTCAACAATTTATGTTTTAGATTGAATCTAAAAAGTGGATTACCACTGACCTCTTCGTTCCATGTTTCTTGTATAAGAGTATCAAAGCCATGCCACTCTTGCTAATAGTTAAGGAAATGAAAAGGTCTCATCTTCCTTCGGATCTCTCTCAGACTAACATTAATTATAGAGTGGTAAAAAAATTTGGATGTAAGTAATTTAGGTTTAGTATTAGGAAACTTACCTAACCACTCATCATTAGCCAATGCTCTATAAATCTTGTAAGAATTCCATTTGAACTTAGTAAGCTTGTTTCTCTAGGTGAAGATTTCTCCTCTTATAGTATGTAGTTCAATAAGACCCGCATTGTTAATGGCAAAGTTGAAAATATTGAGGACCTCAATTAAAACATCCCTTCCTCCCACCTTTTCTTCTCTCTTTCTTATGTTATTGAAGTATCCAATAGTGAGCCACAAATCATGAATTTGTGTAGAAATATCCATCAGTTTGCTCTAAAGTTCCATTCTTTGTTGCGTGAGATTTCTAGTATACACTACCATAATGACAATGTGGAAGCCTCCTTTATTATAAGCTAGTGCAGTGATCTATTGATCGTCTTCATTAATGAAGGAGAAGTCCCATGATTTGGGATCCCATCCTAAACATATTATTCCATTATGATCGTGTTGATGATTAGAATGAAACTTCTAGCTATTTAGAAATAGATTCTTCATATATTCCTTGTAATATTTCTTTATCTTTGTCTCTACAAGGATCGCCATAGATGCTTTAATCTTCTTAATTGCTTCCCTCACCTCCCTCTTCTTCTGTGGTTTCCTAGAACCACAAATGTTTGCCATATAAAATGCCATTAATTACCTCTACTAGATGTACAAGTCTTGCATGACTCATTACCTTTAATATCAGCATGACGTTCCTCCTTGTCCTTCGTCTTGTTGTTTCTTGCTTATCCTTTTGAATTGGGTTGAATCACCTTCTATGGGATCTCAGGACCGTTATGTGAACTTACAATCTCCTTCTCTGGGATCTCTGGAACCTTTTCTAGATTCACGATCTCAACTTCATGCATGACCTCCTTGGTCCCTTCCACAGATGTGTCATTAGTCTGCTCCATTATGGGTTCCTCCACAGACATATCAAAATTTTTGTTCTTGTTTCTCCTATCTTCTACCTTCTTCTAGAATTCCTTACTGGGTTGGGTATCCTTCTCTAGTTCTTCAACCCTGGGCTTTATTGGATAGTCTTCATCACCATGTCTAAAACTCTTACAGTCGCAACATCTATATGGGATGTGCTCATATTTTATTTCCACTGGCATCGCCTCCCTATTAGGCATTTTGACCTAGATCTTCTTTGGAGGTTCCTCATCTCCTATATCTTGATTAAGGACCGATCCTCACCAAGTGACTCCTGAGATAGGGATCTTAGATCTATGTGTAGTAGTTTCCCTACACTGCTAGCTACAATACTGTGAGACCCCTAACCTTGATTAAATTGTTGAACAAGCTTAATTATCATAGTTTAATTCATATAAACCTAATATAACCTTGTGATATTCTTTTAAATCATAAGACAAGCTCAAGTTGTGCAATTTTATGCACATTTTGGACTTTTCTAAAAGATACCCAATTGAGAGGTTTTCTTTGAAATTTATCACATGCATTATGTTCCTTGGATATTCTCTCATAATTCTTGATCTTGTTGAGACATGGGGCGCCTATTTAAACATTGGTTTGAAGGTTTTTTTCTCAAGGGTAATTTAGGGTTTACCCCTTCATGGATGAGCTACCTTTAGTAGCTATCAACTAATGAATTACTTGTTTTGCTTGAAAATTCAAGAAACGATGGATAAGAATGTCTCTATGGATGGTGGGGGAGCTTATTGTGTGTATGCTTGTATATTCCTAATAGTTGAAGGACACAGACACTTGGAAAGATACTAGAACTTCAACTTTTTCTTTTTATTTATCTTAAAGTTTCATATACTTATCCCTAAGCTCCCAAATAAGTCATTTTCTCTCCACCACTTCCCTACTTATATGAACCTTGTTCTCCCTCTATGCTTCTATGAATTTCCTATTAAAGGAAGAAGAAAGAGGGGATCTTCTTGGAAAAAGAATCCAGGGTTGAAATTGACTTCCTTTTTGGGTTTAAAAGGATTCCTTCTAGTGATCTTGACCTAAAAGAGTAAGAACCCCCTTCTTTCCTCCATTTATTTCTTTGTTATCCTTACTCCTAGCTTTCTCCAGGTCTGAACCTTGTTGTTCCATGGTAGAAATTTCTCTAAAGATCTAAAACCCTACCTTTCTTGCTCCTTATGCTTAGGGTTTGCTCATTTGATGAAGAAAGGTGCTAGATGGGCGAGTTCACAGCTTATACTTGAATTTTCTACCCTACCTGCTTGAATTTTCTTCTATTTGGGATTTCATCTTCTGATTATAGGCAAGTTTTATAACTTGCTCCATGTTTATTTCTTACCATAAGCTTCCTAGCTCATGTTCTTTCTTTTAAATGATGATCCATGCACTAAAAAGCTATGCTTGACTAGGATTTCAATTTTTATAATGTTCCCTATTCTAATTTCAGTTCTGGATGAACCTGTGATCATTTGTATGTTATTCCTATGGTTTAATATGACTTTGATCAGGTTGTTTTGACAACCTATGGTGCTAAGCACCCATCAACCAATGGTCAATTTTAGTGTTTAAAGTTGATTTCTTCTATAAACACATCACCCGATGATGGTACCATTGCAACAATTGATGGTGTCGCATTCATGAAAAATGATAATGGTGACCAACGGTGTCAACTGACGTTCAACCCTTTGGTCAGGTTTTAGCCTAATTAGAAGCCTAGTGATTAACAACTAAGTACCCTAATGATGTTATCAATCAACGATGATATTAGTTTGATATTTGACGTTGATTAATAAATATAGTGCTGATCTAACAACCTATGGTGACTTAATGGTCACTAATGATGGTGGATCATGTCTCCATAACCTATGGTGAGTTAATCATATAGTTGTAGCATCAATTAAGCCTTAGACCAATGGTTTCTTGGGTCACTTGATGTAATGGTGAAACCTATATTGTAATTGATAGTTTTAACATATGAACTTCACCCAATGGTAAAGATCTAATGTTTATTCCTCCAATAAAGTGGAATGATGGATAATGTAATATGTTGGTCCTAATAGTGTTATTTAGATGGTTTCCTTTATATGAACAACTTAAGGAGCTTATTTGTTTACAATGGATGGCTTGTTTTAAATGAATAGTCAATTATGGGTTTTACCCTACTCTCAACAGAACCCTTATTGTTGTTAATCAAAGAATGTATATGGTTAAATGGTGACTTTTATAGATCACAACTCAATAACATCATAGATTATTCATTCAAGGTGTTTACTTATGTAAATGACAAATGGCTTTACCTTTTCAACATTTCATGGTTAGAAGTTGATGCCTCAATATTCCCATTGTTTTAGGTGAAGTGTGTAGTGTAATGTTATGATTATAATGATAAGAATTTGATGGTTCAATGCCTTAAAATTATAGTGTTACCCTTTCCCTCATATGATTATGATTTATAGTCACCATAATGAATTAATGGGTAACCCTAATGTGGTATAACTTGTTATACCTAGCTTTAATATAACTAAATGGTGGTAATTGGGTATGAATAGTCCTTGAATGATTAATACATTCATGGAGTACTCTCTTATTATTGTTGAAACCTTAGTATGCTATAACCCAATGGTTACAACTTGATTTATGTGTGGATTCATACTTGAAAATAGTATGGAATGTGATGCTGATGCTTCACCTTATGCATGCATGATCTAATAGGGATGTTGTGAATTAGGGTTTGGGTATAAGTGACGATTAGTAATATTAGTATAATTTATCTTGTTAAACCTAACTCTAATTCAAATAGATAAATATGAGTATTCATGTTTAACCTTCTTATATGATGGCATGCTGGTGAAATAACCTCCTTAATATAATCATAACCTTAATGTGTTAATTGGTGGTTAACATAGACACATGGTTGATACTTTCTTATGCTAAACATGTGCATTATGAATATGATGAGGGTTAATCATATCTAGATTCCTTGAATGTTAATTTAATAAAGGAATGTTCTTAATGTTAGTATAACCCTGCTATGATTTTTTATGAATATCTCCCAGCTCATTAATGCAACATTGTGTTGATCTGGTGTATTATATGTAAGTGATGTTGTTGAGCCTTGTTATAAGGCATGCAAAGATAATGATTATTACGACCCCACCTCCTGATAAGCCCCAATTAAGGGAGAGTGAGAGGTTGAAGACGCACCCATAACATCCAGATCACTGGTTCGACACTTAATCAAGAACAATTATAAAATTTCAACAACCTATATTAAAAAGTTGTAATAAAAATTTTCATACCTTTTGAAAATTTTGGATTTCTATCCATGTAGGCATTCTACTCTAACTAATCCTCCTTGCATTTTACTTCATGTATTTTGCAATATGACGATTTACTATTTGTCATTTTTGGCTTGTACCTAAAATGCCGACAAACAAAAACTCAGTCATCCGAAGCTGGTATGTGGGGGAAACAATAAATGTGCAACTATGATAACAACATAATCATTCAATTAATCATTTAACAACCAATATTACGTTTTAAATATAACTCTGTGATCCATGAGTACCCTATCCTCTGTTCTATCCCTACAGTGGACCTGGATACTACCTTCCTTATGGTAGATCCCCATTAAACCCCTCATGGCCCCACCTATAGGTGAACCCGTTTCTAGGGTTGAGTCACATGGAACTACTCATAAGTAGCCCACTCCTTAACTCATGGCATGCTAATGGGTCTCATGGTACCCCACTTGGTAGCCCAATTTCTAACCCACGATAACCTAGACCTTACTCTAGGTTACCCCTTTTTAGCCTTTACAAGCCACAGAGGTGGACCCAGATCTAACCAGTTATACATGTATATTCATAGTGATAGTCATAGTCACCTATAGTTGCATGAAATAAAAGCATCCAACAATTATTTCAAGCCATGAGGGTAACGTCGATAAAATCCTCAGAAAACTAGTCAGGATAATCAAAAGCGTAACCACATACCTGATTTCATGATTTCACAAGCATTAAGCAAATCCAACCAAAAAAGCAATCCAAGCAAGCAATTCAACAATCACATAATTCCTAAAAAGAATATGTACTATATTTATTACACACTTAACAAGAATCTACTTCATTAACTTGGATTCACTTTCTATGGTTTTTGTATCCATTTTAGGGTTTCGTTTCACAATCAGGGTTTCCCTTCATCTACCATATTAAACCCTAATTTTATGCCATTACTCATAAACCCTAATTATCTCATCTATTCTTCAATATTAAGGTTATCTTAACAACATATAACCCTATTTTCAGATTTAAAGGTACCATTAACCATTAATTAATTTCATTAAGCTTCTTTTACATTAAAGCTACTATTTTTATCCTTTTAATCCATGACAAGATCATTATGTGCATCTATCATCTATTCAAAATTCACTATGGTTTAATCACATATGAACTCGATTTGCCATAATCTACCTTTTATTCATGAGAAAACCCTAATTACTACATTTAGGGTTTTTATCCATAATTAGGAACTCTAAAGCTCAAAATAGATTAGAACCATCATTTATCAACGTATTTTCACATCTTTTCAATTATATATGATATTATCCTCTTTTACCCTAAATTAGGGTCTCTAAATACATAATCATTCTCATAAGGGGTAAAAACCCTAAATCATGCAATTTTACATCCAAATAAAGTATTAATCTATCATTATCATTCCATAGGTTGTTAATACTTCAATAAACCCATTAATCATACTAGATTCAACCTTTATTCACAACTAGGGTTTTTAACTTAACTTTAATGAACTTTTCATCAACTTATTTTACTTTTGCAATTAGGAACGAAATCAATATTTAATATCATTTTTATTGGATTCGTCTCATTCTCCTAATTAATTTTCGTATTTTATACATACTAATCCGAGCTACCAATCTGTATTTATGAAATTTGCAAGGAAAAGTACCTCTCGGCCAATCATATGGCACCATGTTATCCTTTACCATGCAACACGACTTGCTGGGAAACATAACGGATTGACCGTTATGCCCTCAAATAAGTTCATGCTCGTTCAGCCTACTAAGGGGCAATTTTGTCCACGACGCGAAGGGTTGTCTTCCACCTCCAGCCAACCCTAGCGGCTGCCATTGGCAGTCATGCGGGGGCTCTCCCTCTCTCCTAGGGAAACGATCTTCACTGGAATCTCCTCCTCTGTCTCTGCCACTCATAGGCGCACAGAGGGTGCCCGCACTTCTTGGCCAAGGTGGCCGTTAAGGTGCTCGTCGGGCCAAGTTTTGGTGGTCGTCGTTGCAGCCCAAGGTGCGACCTGGGTATCTCGTTTGATCTCTCTTGGACCACGATAGCTACTTCCACACCTTTTCCTAGTCTCGCAACCTTCAGCCGCACCTGGGGCACCACCTAGTGCATGGCCTAGGTGGCTAGGTTAAGAGAAATAAACTCATGACTTGAAGCTGGTGATGTAGTCGTTCGGCTGTTGCTAAGCTTCGTTTAAGGCGTGGCCATGATGGAAACCCAACGCACTGGCATCATGGAGCATCCAGAGATTGTTTCAACCCATTATGGTCGCCTCATGACTTCACGATCATGTTGCCCCACTTAGCTAGGGTTTATAGATGAGAACATAGAAGAAGAAGAGAACATGGTGTATGGGATCTTCTGAACTCGGGCCAAGGCATTCCCCCTGATATAGGGTAGTGTATGAAAGCCCTGGGATGCTTTCCCTCGAAGCAAACAATCTCTCTTCCAAAAGGAATTCAATTCCTTCATTAGGAAGCAAGTTCCTCTCTCTTTCCTAATTATTTTGATAATCCTTTTTCTTTAAACATTAAGATTTTGAAAATCATCCCTCTTATTCTCTTTATTCTTGCTTTTTGAACCATTGTCTTGAAATTCTATTTTCATTTAATAGAAAATACTTCCTTTTTATCAATATCACCAAATTCATTAATAATGAATCACATTATCGTCTTATTTTGCAATTTTGGTATTTTCTCTTTCTTTCCTCTTTATTGGGACTCCTTGAATCCGAAGAAACTCTATTATTTCGAAATCCTTTTTATTGGATACTCATTATCCTTCTAGATGCATATAAATGCATTATTCTTTACTATTTCTCATTATCTTGTTTTTTTCTTATTAAAATAGCTCTTTTTGAGGATTTCTCTTTATTTCTCTTTTATTTTTTTCATTGATATTCCTTTTAACATTAGGAATCCTTGTGATACGAATTTCTACCAAGGATAACTCAATTATACCTCATTTCACTTGTTTTTCACATTTTACCATTATTTTCAATTTCTTTCTTAATAAGAAATACTTAATTGATCTTTTCTTTTCTTATTGTACTTTCTATACAACTTTGGACTCCTTGGAAACCAAGGAACCCAAGAGGCACAAAATCCCTCTTTTGGATTCGCCTTCTAGAGGTTTCCATCCCATTCTTTTCTCAAAATTCAATTATTCATTTACTAATTTAATTTTCTTATTATTTGGGCCCAATAAGCAATAAATCCCACAACACAAACATCAAGGCTATTGTAAACGAAATCCATGTATTCAAAAGAATTTATTATTTGTTCAAATATCCTTAATATGAGAAGTTACATTTCTCACCAAATGAACCCAAAAATAGGGTTGTAACATACTTCCCCTCTTATAGGAATTTTGTCCTCAAAATTCTATCAAGCAAACAAACAATTTAGGATAAGACTTTTCCATGTCCATCATTGGCCCCTATGTGGCTTTACCGTACTCATGGTGCTCCCAAAGAACCTTTATCATTATCTATTCTTTTGTCTGAGTTCTTTCATCATGGCATCTATAAACTGCATAGGTGGACTCAGGCCATTTTAGCCTCCCTTGGGCTCACTAGGTTCATTGTTCAGCACCTGGTCTAGGTATCTCACATAGTGCTCTAAATTGGACACATGGAACTCATCACACATTACTTTATCCTAAGGGGTAAGGTCAAACTTAACCTTCTCCACCAAACCATGTCAAAAGAATCCATGCATCGGGGACTCAACTCTCTTAGCTATAGCTTAGAGGGGTCGGATTTTCATGTCACATATCCTCCCACAGTGAATTGTATGTCAGTCTACTTTGCATCTTCTCATGACTCATGTCGTCCATGGGCTCCTTTCAGCCATTGCAAGATCAAAGCGACTCCATCTACACACACTGTGGTCCATTTCTAACCATCATGTGGTCCTTTCACCAAAATCACCTTACTCAAGTGGTGACCGAAACAACCTCCCTTACAGAGCTTCTTTAAATCCCGATATTGGCTATGGTGGTCATCATCACATCTTTCATTGGATAAGAATTGTCTCTAGATATCACCCTGAACGAGCACACATGCTCTCATCAGACCCTTTAGTCTGGATCATACTAACCATTAGTTATGGGTGATGAACTATACTAACATCGACTCCTTCATGTACCTACTTCCCCCTTACGGAAGTGAACCTTTATGATTTACTCAAGGACTTTTGAACTTGATTCATGGTGTAGTTGAACAATCTCCCTCATGGGTAGTTCAACCAGATATGTTCCATGACAAAACTCTTTCTTTCTCATGTCATTTAGGTAAGGCGATCTACTATAACCCATATTGCCTCTCGACCTTCCTTGGTCTAGGGGAAACTTATCACACCATCTATAATGATGAACTCCCATTCCCTCTTGGGAACTCTTTATCCACTATATCGATGCACTGGGTTACCGGTGCTCATCCTTCACTTTCTGCTTGCATGGCCATATACCACATGCAACTTTATCTTAGGCATTAAAAGTACCAATGTCACTTATTATCTTCGTAGTACGGTGTATGGTGATCTTAAAATCATTATTCTTCAAGATCAATACCTCAAAAACCCTAAACCATTCTATTGGGGTTTCATCACCTTCTTATCCAAAGTGGTGCATCTGAGGTTCTACCACCATCCCTTTATTACATGAAGGACTAGACTGGCTAACCAAAAAACCATTAACTTGCTCAAAAGATCTTGTTACATATGATTGTTGGCCAAACACATCTCCTTTCCAAACTTAGGGTTAGCCTAACAACCTCTTCTAGCCAACCTAGGCAGCTATATCTCAACTAGAGCATCCATTGCCACTTTACATCCTTAGGTATTAGGTAATGTTGATGACATACACGTCCATGTATTTCACTTATCATATCATCTCGACTCTAAGTCTGCATTCATCAAGAAAACTCTGAGCTCATCCTGATGATGATTCAAACTCAACCTTGCATCACTTGCAAATTCCACATATCTCATGCTAGAAACATCCTTATAAGATGACTACCTTATTCCTCTTTAGTGTTGGCAAACCATCCATGTATCATTCTCTTTACCAGGGCATGTTATCTTCTCTGTCCCCATATCTCGTGGCAATGTTCCAAACCACATCATCTTTTATCCTTTCTGTATGGCATGCGTACTATCCTATCTCTCACTCCCATAACAAGAGGAAATAAGCATTTGGCTGCAATCCAAATATAGAGTTCTTCATGTTCCAAAAGTAGAGATGGTACATCCCACCTTGTCATTACACCTTTAAATCTCAGTTGAAACGTGCCTCATATGTCACTTCATCACAATCATTTCGATATCAAAGTTATTTCCATGCAAAACTAGTCTCAAACCTACTTGGGTTTACACACAACCCTTGGTCATCTCCTCGAGGCCTATAGGGTGTCGGCACTTTTGGGGTCATCCCTCTTCCCTTATGCATCCAAAGAGTGACCTACTCATCTGCCCTTTGGGTCCCATGAGTTCATGAAGGTGATCAATCTCCTAACCCATGGCCCTCAGACAATGATAGCTATTACCTCCCGACCCTATGGTCATGTGCAACTAGGGAATTAGGAAATTCCTACTTTCATCGATCTTATCCCTACCTGACACTAGGATAGATTTCAGATTCCATTTATAGTACATGTCCGACTTAGAACCTTACCCAAGCCTTCATCATTTCTCTTTGTATACATGGGTTGACATTCATCCTTTCATAGGGGTCATGGTGACCTGCCTACCTTGGTCAGGCCCCTTACCGGCTACCTCCATGGTAACACATCCATATGCACTTAGAGATGGATATCTATGGGTCTATAGGTTCATTCTCATACCATGTACTTTTCACTTAGCTTCTCAAGATCCTATGAGACCTCTTTAGGTTACCTTAAACCAACAAAACTGATATACACCCTACCAAAGGGGTCCCTCTCCCAGGATGGGAGGAAAACTATCTCTTGACAATAAGGTCACAAAAGCTCTTAGGTCTAGGGTTTACATCCACATGAGCCTACTTAACCCTAGCAAGCTATTAAGGCACAAGCAAATCACCTACTGAACCATGCTAGGTCATACTTGTCCTCTTTCCTCAATGTTGGATCAAGATCATACCTTCCTTTATCATCAACCTAGCTGTGAGGGGTTCATCAAACATACCTTAAACTTAAGGGGATTCACTTTTCCTCTATACATGAGGAGTACCATGCTCGAAACTATAGCAACTTAATTCCCATCATGAGCATTAGGTATACCACTTACCCTCTTAGGCCTAGGAACCCTAGGTTCAGTTTTAGGTGTCCAACTGCATGCTCTATCTCTTAACCATGAATCAAGCTTGCAAAAGGCATGACATGAACTTCCTATCATCCTTCAACTCGAGCAACACTTAGAGTTGGATCCTCCTCAAGTACAAACAATAAGGTACAAGGCCTCATAACCTGTTACAAATCCTCTTCAGTGTATACAGAACATCTTCTTCCTTTCTCAGAAGGTAAACACTTATACCATAGGCACATAGGTGCCAGAAACCTCATCCTTCCTCTAGGGTTTGGTCCTCCCATGGCAACCAAGACATCATCAACCTATAGGGATAAAGCATGTGGTGACCACTATCATCCACTTAGGTCACATCATCCTCAACTCCCGACTTCTTCTCATATCTCGGAGTCTAGAATTCCAACCTTCTTGTTGGGTTTCCTGCTCTCTCTCTCTAGAGCTAACCCTACAACTAACCTCACCATTAGAGGTACTCTCTTCATGAAGGATCAACCTCGAAAGAATGCCCCTACCTGGATGAAGCCTATGTTCAACTTATTTTTCCTCAAGGTTATCCATAGCTCTTATGCTTGTCACATAAGCTATCCATCAAACTCTCTCAGCCAGGGTTTCAACCTATTGCTCGCACCACTGATGCCTACTGGGTGCCTATTATGCCATGCTCATATAAGCTCATGGGGTTTCTATAGGTTCTTCTCTAACCTCATCAATGAAGGAGCTATCATTCATGCATGACCCTTCCTAGTGTTGGGTCGCCAGAGGTACTAAATCATCCAACCTCTCATGGCACATACATCATCTAAGGCATGTCTATCCAAACACCTGGTCTATTGTAACATCCCAGGATTTGAGGCCTCGGATAACAAGATCTTAAAAGGAATGATTGGACTACCCATATCACCAAGGTGCACCTCCTTTTTCGGGAGCTCATCACTAAAAAAACTCCATAGTTAAGCGTGCTCAGCTTGGAGTAGTACTAGGATGGGTGACCAGTCGAGAAGTTGATCCTGGCTTGCGCGTTAGTGTGGACAAAGTGTGCAGTTTAGGCTAGTGGTCGTCTATGGGGCTAGTCGTCATTCCTAAAACTCTACTAGAGCCTTGGGAAGTGGGCCCGGGTGTTATAAATGGTATAAGAGCCAACTCCTCTCTAGTAGGTGGGGCCCACATGGGCATGTGACATGCCAGTCTTGAGTCGTGCAGTCCAGGAAAGTTGGAAAGGGCTATCCGCAGAGACAAGATGGAGCCACCCTTGCGCTGGTAGCCATGAATGGGAGCTGGGTGTCCATGGGCCATTGTGGGTCTGCACTGAAATGGGGTCAGATTATGAGGCCATATAGTTGAGCCTTAACGAGGACGTCAAGAGTCTAAGTGGGGGAGATGGTAACATCCTAGGATTTGAGGCCTCAGATAACAAGATCTTAAAAGGAATGATTGGACTACCCATATCACCAAGGTGAACCTCCTTTTTTGGGAGCCCATCACTAAAAAAACTCCATAGTTAAGCGTGCTCATCTTAGAGTAGTACTAGGATGGGTGGCCCGTCGGGAAGTTGATCCTGGATTGCGCTTCAGTGTGGACAAAGTGCACAGTTAAGGCTAGTGGTGGTCTGTGGGGCCAGTCATCATTCCTGAAACTCTACTAGAGCCTTGGGAAGTGGGCCCAGGTGTTACATCTATCATGACATACAACTCATCATGTTGTCTCTCTCTCTCTAACCTTCACTTAGGGTTAGGGTTAACATCATCCTCAGAGGATGTGCTAGGTCTATACTTGCACTGGAGATTTCTATCTCCAAGACTAACTCTCTTTATCTATCCTCCCGATAAGAAGGTCTAGCCTCATGTCTCTTCTAAGGGCATGGCAACTTATGTCATACGACCTAAGCATGTATTTATTATTTAGTTTGTGCTTAATCTATTAAGCTTATGTCCATGACATCTTATTTACATACTTTGTCATTAATTTGGTGGTGGATTCCTTAGACCTTATTAACCTTACCCATACCTCAAGAGGGTGAGGAGAAGAGAGAAAACCCTAATCCTTAAGGTCCTTAACAGAATTTGTGTTGAGAAGGGATGAATAAGATGAGAAAGTCCTAAAGGTATCTTATTTGGATTCATACCCTAATACTTTGGCCAGACAGTCACACGAATTTGGGAGTCCTCGTATTATGACTAGCGGTGTGAAGGAAAATATTTCCAGCCCCCGGTCGTGATCCTTTTCTAGACACCTCCATCTTTCAGATAATCCTCTAATAACTCCCTTGGGTTCTATGGAGTTTGTAAAATTTAATAATTATTAATGGTTAAGTGAGGAACATATGCTCTGATACCAAATGTTACGACCCCACCTCCCGATAAGCCCCAATTAAGGGAGACCGTGAGGTGGAAGCCGCACCCATAACATTTAGATCAAAGGTTCGACACTTAATCAAGAACAATTATTAAATTTCACCAATCTATACTAAAAAGTTGTAATAAAAATTTTCATACCTTTTGAAAATTTTGGATTTCTATCCATGTAAGCATTCTAGTCTAACTAATCCTCCTTGCATTTTACTTCATATATTTTGCAATATGACGATTTACTATTTGTCCTTTTTGTCTTGTACCTAAAACGCCGACAAACAAAATGTCGGTCAGCCGAAGCTAGTATGTGGGGGAAACAATAAACATGCAACTATGATAACAATGTAATCATTCAATTAATCATTTAACAACCAAGATTACATTTTAAATATAACTCGGCGATCCATGAGTACCCTATCCTCTGTGCTATCCTTGCAGTGGACCTGGATACTACCTTCCTTATGGTAGATCCCCATTAAACCCCTCATGGTCCCACCTATAGTTTTACTAGTTTCTAGGGTTGAGTCACATGGCACTACTCCTAAGTAGCCCACTCCTTAACTCATGGCATGCTAATGGGTCTCATGGTACCACACTTGGTAGCCCAATTTCTAACCCACGATAACCTAGACCTTACTCTAGGTTACCCATTTTTAGCCTTTACAAGCCACAAAGGTGGACCCGGATCTAGCCAGTTATACATGTATATTCATAGTGATAGTCATAGTCACTCTATAGTTGCATGAAATAAAAGCATCCAACAACTATTTCAAGCCATGAGGGAAACATCGATAAAATCCTCGGAAAACTAGTCAGGATAATCATAAGCGTAACCACATACCTGATTTGATGATTTCACAAGCATTAAGAAAATCCAACCAAGAAAGAAATCCAAGCAAGCAATTCAACAATCACATAATTCCTAAAAAGAATATGTACTATATTTATTACACACTTTATCAAGAATCTACTTTATTGACTTGGATTCACTTTCTAAGGTTTCTATATCCATTTTAGGGTTTCGTTTCACAATTAGGGTTTCCCTTCATCTTTTACCATATTAAACCCCAATTTTATGCCATTACTCATAAACCCTAATTATCTCATCTATTCTTCAATTTTAGGGTTACCTTAACAACATATAACCCTATTTTCAGATTTAAAGGTACCATTAACCATTAATTAATTTCATTAAGCTTCTTTTACATTAAAGCTACTATTTTTATCCTTTTAATCCATGACAAGATCATTATGCACATCTATCATCAATTCAAAATTCACTATGGTTTAATCACATATGAACTCGATTTGGCATAGTCTACCTTTTATTCATGAGAAAACCCTAATTACTACATTTAGGGTTTTTATCCATAATTAGGAACTCTAAAGCTCGAAATAGATTATAACCATCATTTATCAACATATTTTCACATCTTTTCAATTATATATGATATTATCCTCTTTTCCCTAAATTAGGGTCTCTAAATACGTAATCATTCTCATAAGGGGTAAAAACCCTAAATCATGCAATTTTACATCCAAATCAAGTTGGAATCTATCATTATCATTCCATAGGTTGTTAATACTTCAATTAACCCATTAATGATACTAGATTCAACCTTTATTCACAACTATGGTTTTTTACTTAACTTTAATGCACTTTTCATCAACTTATTTTACTTTTGCAATTAGGAACAGAATCAATATTTAATATAATTTTTATTGGATTCCTCTCATTCTCCTGATCAATTTTCATATTTTATACATACTAATCCGAGCTACCAATCTTTATTTATGAAATTTGTAAGGAAAAGTACCTCTAGGCTAATCAGATGATGCCATGTCGTCCTTTACCATGCAACACGGCTTGCTTGGAAACATAACAGATTGACTATTATGCCCTCACTTAAGTTCCTGCTCATTCATCCCACGGAGGGGCAATTTTGACCACGATGTGAAGGGTTGTCTTCCACCTCTAGCCAACCCTAGAGGCCGCCATTAGCAGTCATGCGGGGGCTCTCCCTCTCTCCTAGGGCCACAATCTTTTCCGGAATCTCCTCCACTGTCTCCGCCACTCATAGGCGCACATAGGGCGCCCACATTTCTTGGCCAAGGTGGTCGTTAAGGTGCTCATCGGGCCAAGTTTTGGTGGTCGTCGTTGCAGCCCTAGGCATGACCTGGGTGGCTCGTTCTCTCTCTCTTGGACCACGATAGCTTCTGCCACACCTTGCCCTAGTCCCGTAACCGTCAGCCACACCTGGGGTTCAGCCAAGTGCATGGCCTAGGTGGATAGGTCAAGAGAAACAAACTCGCGACTTACAACTAGTGATGCAGCCATTCGGCTGCTGCTGAGCTTCGTTTAAGGTGTGGCCATGATGGCAACGCAACTCACTGGCATCGTGGAGCATCCAGAGATCGTTTCAACCCATTATGAACGCCTCATGACTTCACGATAATGTTTCCCCACTTAGCTAGGGTTTATAGACGAGAACATGGAAGAAGAAGACAAGATGGTGTATGGGATCTTCTGAACTCGGACCAAGGCCTTGCCCCTGATATAGGGGAGTGTAGGAACGCCCTGGGATGCTTGCCCTTGATGCAAACAATCTCTCTTCCAAAAGGAATTCAATTCCTTCATTAGGAAGCAAGTTCCTCACTCTTTCCTAATTCTTTTGATAATCCTTTTTCTTTAAACATTAAGATTTTGAAAATCATCCCTCTTATTCTCTTTGTTCTTGATTTTTAAACCATTGGCATGAAATTCTATTTTCATTTAATAGAAAATATTTCCTTTTTATCAATATCACCAAATTCATTAATAATGAATCACATTATCCTCTTATTTTGCAATTTTGGTATTTTCTCTTTCTTTCCTCTTTATTGGGACTCCTTGGATCCCAAGAAACTCTATTATTTCGAAATCCTTTTTATTGGATACTCATTATCCTTCTAGATGCATATAAATGCATTATTCTTTATTATTTCTCATTATCTTATTTATTTCTTATTAAAATAGCTCTTTTTGAGGATTTCTCTTTATTTATCTTTTATTTTCCTCACTGATATTCATTTTAACATTAGGAATCCTTGGGATACGAATTTCTACCAAGGATAACACAATTATACCTCATTTCACTTGTTTTTCACATTTTACCATTATTTTCAATTTCTTTCTTAATAAGAAATACTTAATTGATCTTTTCTTTTCTTATTATACTTTCTATGCAACTTTGGAATCCTTGGAACCCAAGGAACCCAAGTGGCACAAAATCCCTCTTTTGTATTTGCCTTCTAGAGGTTTACATCTCATTCTTTTCTCAAAATTCAATTATTCATTTACTAATTGAATTTTCTTGTTATTTGGGCCCAATAGCCAATAAACCCACAACACAAACATCAAGGCTATTGTAAACGAAATCCATGTATTCAAAATAATTTATTATTTGTTCAAATATCCTTAATATGAGAAATTACATTTCTCACCAAATGAACCCAAAAATAGGGTTGTAACAATGATGATCTTGTACGGAATAATATGAATGTCTTAGTGACCTTTGGTCATGGTTGAGCCCTGAATGAGGTGTAATCCTCTTGTGTTGATAAGGGTTGATACCCTCTGATATTGTGAAAAGGATTTATGTCTTGTGATAGTATGATGACTAGTGTTGCCTCATGAATTGCAAGTGAATAGTACCATGTGATAATGAGATAAGAAATTATGTTTCACACATTTTATATCTTTTAAAGTTGTGATATTTATATGCTTGATAGAAGTGAATCAGAGTTTGTATATCCACTTGTTTGATGAAGCCTAAATTCACCCAATTGGCATAACTAATCAAGTGAAACTCTAATCATGTAGTGCCCTGTGCCATAGATCCATCTGAGTGTAAGAAATTTCCAGATGGTGAAATGAGTATTCCTAAGGGAAACTCGGAGTGCATAATGATGAGTATGCGGGGTGCTTGTCATCCTCAATTCAAGTGTTTAGGGAGGATGACTGCGGTCATACCTATCCCTTAGTTTGAGATTGGTTTTGGTCATGTCTTGGTGATTATATATGTGACTAGATTAGAGGACAACTATGATTATACCTCAGATAGTAGGGTATGCGTACCCACCTCCTTTCACTATTGTCATGACCTGTACCAAGGATGGACTAGGCTGTTAGCAGCTTGACCTTATGTGTCATTATGGCGGACCCATACTAACCATGGGCAGAGAAGATCTTAGGAGTCTGGCTCTTCCTAGATCTTATATGGCACTGATTGTGACCAATCAGTGGTCGGTTGGAACTTGTGTTGTATCCTCAAATTCCTTGGGGTTTAATTAAAGATGTAATATAGTCGTGTATCATATATGTTTAGGGTTATACATGATGTTTCACATTGGATGATAACCCTTGTTTGTTATCTTTACATAAAGATGATGCTTAGTGAAATTAAGATTGTAGATGTGTACATACAGTAGATATGCTTATGTTAATAACTATACTTCTACTGCTGATTATAACCATGATGCTAGATATCTCATGTTGTTAGTTATGTTTAGCATGCTAGCCATGCCTTTCTAACTATAGATGCATATACTACTAATCATGCTTATCTAGATAGTTGTGCTTATGTTGTTAGGTCATCTTATGGTTTTGATACTATCAAGGATAGATGGTTTGTTGATACAATAGATTTAATTTTAGGATGATAGATAAAATTTAATGTTGAAAGTTACTATTAGATTTTTACATGTGGCACAACACGTTTCTTTGTTCCATATTTACAAATGTCTTCTTATGTGGGGGTTTTTGTGCTGACCCAAGATAAGATATGTGTAACATCCCTGACCTGGGTTACACTTTAAACATAGGAGTTTTGATTAAGAAAGATGATTATATGTTTAATATTATTTTGTGAAAAGTAATTAGGGCTCATGAGAAACTTATGTTTCAATTTTGGTCCTGTTTGAACAATGTTGAAGCAATGTTTGCTTATTTTGGACTAAAGTGCAAATTACCCAAGTTTAGGGGTTAAATTGCAAATGTTGCATGATTATATGTTCCTCATATGTTGAAGCATCATGAGAATGAAGATGATTCTGAGGTATTGCTTGTGGTAGCCTGAGTACCAAGGAAAAGCTGATAAAGCAATGTTTGTGCATTAAAACCTAGTTTTTGTGTAAAGTGCAATTTACCCGAAACCTAGGGTTCAATATGCGAATTACCACTTCAATAAGGTCCCTAATGTTTCTTGGTACCATGTATAGAAAAGAAAATGAGAGGGGCGCCTCAATTGAATTAAGTTGGAGGAGAGAGAATCTTGATATTAAAATAATCAAGATATAATCCTAATTGAAACCCTAATTCGATAAGGGCAAAAATAAATGTATTAATTAAAGGGCCTTCAAATAAAATTAAAATGGTTGAATTAAGATGTGCGTGGACATCCTTGAGCCTTGCAAGGACCACGAAAATATCCAAGGGAATGGATAACTCACTCACAATTTTATAAGAAAAAGAAATATCCACTCAAATATGGATATTAATATTATATGATTTAAGGTGCTTGATTTTCTTTTCTTTAAATCATGGATAATTGAGAGGAATAAGAGGAAAACAAGATAGCCTCGTTCCTAAGGAATATGAGGGGGAAGAGGCGGCCATATTTTTGGGATTAAATTGATTTTTACAAAGCATATTCTCTCCCATTGATTTTTTTATAAAAAGACCTTTTACAAGCCAAATGAAAGGGTTTTTCGACCCCACTTCTTCTCCTTGCTTGGGAAACGACCAAGGGATCTTGGGAGGGTCAGGAGGACGACCCCCAACCTTTTGGTAAGGTTCTTGATCCATTTCACCTTGATTCCATGGTTGAAATTGAAAATAAATTATGGATTTCTTCTTATTTCGATCTCCTCTTCAACCCTAACTAATCTTTTCAACCAAAGGCTTGGGGACGAGCCTAGGGGGAGTTGCAAGAGCTTCATATACCATTGTTTCCGTGAGCGTGGAACTCTGAAGCTCAATTGGAGGCGGGTTTTATAACTTGAAACCCTAACTTTGTTATTGCATTCAATTCCCCATCAAATAATGATCATTTCTCTATTTACAATTATTGATTTGGTTGATTGATGCAATCTCGATGGAAATCATATCAGGTTTCGTGGGTCTAGAGCTTGATGATGATGACATCATCATAAGAACACACCTCCCCAAATATCTAGACCAAACAGTTTCAATCAAATGTCCAAACGGTTTGTGTTTTGGAACAAATGGTTTCAAACCGTTTGGAATGAAACAGTTTCACTAAACCGCATACAAGAAAATGGTTTAAGACCATTTTGTGATGTTGAATATGGTTTACCATTTGGGTAATTGTTTATAATAATCTAGGTTAATGACCCACCAATTATTATTGATTAACTCCAATTGGTTCATGAGTTGAAGGTCCATTAATCACCTAAATCCAAATCGGGTTGAGTGCTGATTTCATAAGTGATTGAGTTTGAAATTTGGGTTGATTGAACCAAACGGTTTCAAAACTGTTTGGGAATCACCCAAAATATATCAAGACCGTTTTTAGGTCAACCAAGACCATTTGGAGGTCTAGGGTTGAGTATGCTTAAGTATTTGAAGATTTAAACATATGGTATAAACCCTAATCAGTTAAGTGCTCATTTTGCAATTGAATGAGTTGATGCTTTGGGTTGATTGACCCAAACGGTTTCAAAACCATTTGGGGATCACCCAAACGGTCTCAAGACCATTTGGGGGTCACCGAAGACCGTTTGGAGGTCTAGGGTTAAGTTTGGTCAAGTGTTTGAAGGTCCAAAGATATCAAATTGAAATACAATTAAGTGTTGATTTGGTGACAAATCCTAGGATCCAAACCCTAATTGAATGACATGGTTGATGATGATATGATGGGAAAACGGTCTCAAGACCGTTTGGAGATCCTCCAAACGATCCCAAGACCGTTTGGGGGTCACCCAAGACCGTTTGGAGGTCTAGGGTTGACTATGGTTAGGTGTTTGAAAATCTAAAGGTACTAAGTTGAAGTGCAATCAAATGCTGACTTGTTGATCAATCCAATGATCCAAACTTTGATTGATTGACTTGGATTTTGATATTGACATGGGAAAACAGTCTCAAGACCGTTTGGAGGTCATCCAAATGACCTCAAGACCGTTTGGGGTCAGGTCATGCCCAATTTGGATGATGGTCCAATATTTTTAAAGTAACTAGTTTCACATTGGTTAATGTTGAAGGATCATCGATTCCAAACCCTAATACAATTGATTCAAACACTAATTGATGATCAATTGAGGGTTAATTGAGGGTCAAATCAGTTGAAGGATGACCTAATTAACTCAATTGAAGTATGGTGATGGGTCCAATTGAAGATTGGTTACATGAATTCAATGATTGAAGGAATCAACATTAGAACCCCAAATCGACTTGATAGGTTGAGTCCATCTTCGGTCCATGCAGTTTGAGGAGGTTTGGACCAAACAGTCTCAAGACCGTTTGAGTCAGAACGGTCTCAAGACCGTTTGGGACCAAACAGTCTCAAGACCGTTTGGGACCAAATGATCCCAAACCATTTGAGGCCCAATCGATCTTAAGAGTGCTTTAGCAAACACTTTCAAGTACTTGCTTTAGCAAATGGTTTCAAGTGACCACCTTTACCAAACAATTTCAAACCATTGTACTTTGAAAGACCAAGACCATTTGGGGCTCAAGTAGTCAAAATTAATTGAGGACTCAATTGGTTAATCCACTTGGACACTTATTGTAATTGAAGATTCAATTGGCAAGTCAATTGGATACCTTATGTAATGGAGGTCCAATGTGATTGAATCTCTTGAGAATTAAGATGGAGAATGATCCATTGATCCAATGATGATTTGTAATGAAAATCAATGAAGGTACAAGTTTGAAACCCTAATAGTACCTAAGTGATTAGTACCAATTAAGGGATGAACCCGAATTGCTTATAAGAACAATGACTTGTTACATTATGTTAATCATAGTTGTATGTACTTGATTGAGGGTTTATGTAACCTAATCAAGTTCAGAAGATGATAGAATGAAATTCATACATGAATATGATTCATGAGGTGATTAAGGGTATGATCCTTAAGTAAAGAGATCAGGAAACCCTAATCAGGAACATAAACCCTAATTGACAAGGCTATTGAACTCTAACCCTAATTGAGGGAAATTCTAAAGAAACCCTAATCCAGGGTGAGGATGTAACCCTAATCTAGGGTAACGATATATGAAACTCCAATTTAGGGAAATGAGATGTAAAACCCTAATTGAGATGAATAGTGAATCTCTAATTATGAACAATTAAATGAAATCCTAATGAAGATGAATAGTAGACCCAAGTTGTGGGTAACCATAGTGGAAGTCCTAGTTAAGGGTGATTCCATGAGAATCCCTAATTGAGGTTGATTCCATGAGATCCCCTAATTGAGGTTAATTCAATGAGAATCCCCAATTGAGGCTGATTCCATGAGAATCCCTAATTGATATTGATTCAATGAGAATCCCTAATTGATATTGATTCCATGAGAATCCCTAATTGAGGTTGATTCCATGAGAATCCCTATTTGAGATTGATTCCATGAGAATCCCTAATTGAGATTGATTCCATGAGAATCCCTAATTGAGATTGATTCCATGTGAAACCCTAATTGAGGGTGATTCCATGAGAAACCCTATTTGGGATGAATAGTAAACCCTAATCATGGGCAATGGGATGTGAAACCCTAACTCTAATGAAGTATGATAGTATGTGAAAACCCAAAGCCCTATTAAAGGGAAAAAGTATGTGAAACCCTAATTGAAGTTATAATACATGAAGCTTTAATTTGGGCCAACATGATGACAACCCAGAACCCTAATAATAAAACAGTGGGTAAAACCTTATAAAGGTGAAATATCATAAATGGTTGATTATAGGCAAGCTTATTGTAAGCAATGCCTTAACCTGAGATGAGTCCATATCATTAAAGATAGTTGGACCATTCTTATGTGTAACCTATGCACTTCATGTTAAGAGTGATAGGTTAGTGGATGAACGGATTAAGATGGGAAATACCTTAATCCAAGATAAGCTGATAACTTAAGAAAGTTGGAAGTGATGAGGAAAGTGGTACATCAAGATATGAAAGACTTCACAGTTAGCATCTCAAAGTTGATATACTTTGATAACTATAAAATCCTAATGTGAGATGGGAAAACCTAACCCTAAATTGGGTAATGGGACATGAGAAATCATAATATGATATGAATAGTAAGCCCTAACCCTATTGAGGGAATAGAGGTGTTACTATTGTATTACATGAAGTAATATGCTATCGTTTCCTAGTGAGAGGTGATAAGATGTTTAATGGCCTTGTGATCCATATGGTTAAATGTTGCCTAGTGAGAGGTGACAAGATGCTTTATGGGCCTTATGAGCCATGCGAGCAATTATGGCATAGTGATAGGTACCAAAATGATTATAAAAGTTTATTATAAGAAAGGATAATGTTTTAATAAACTTAAAACAAGGAACAATTGTATTCAATAAAGAATGTGTAAAGCTATGAAGGCTAACCTTATGGTTCAAAGCCTAAAGTAGTATGTGATGATCAATGATGAGTTAAAGGAATTAATTTCCATGAACTATGTAATCAGGATTGGTTAAAGTCCAATGTCTGGTTGTGAAATCAGGTTTGGAAGAGTCTAATACCTGGAAGAGGTGCAATGCCTATAATCAGGATTGGTTAAAGTCCAAAGCCTGGCTGTGAAATCAGGATTGGTTAGAGTCCAATGCCTGGCTGTGAAATCAGGATTGGTTAGAGTCCAATGCCTGGCTGTGAAATCAGGATTGGTTAGAGTCCTATGCCTGGATGTGAAATCAGGATTGGTTAAAGTCCAATGCCTGGCTGTGTAATCAGGTTTGGTTAAAGTCCAATACCTGGCATAGGTGTAATGCCTGTAATTAGGGTCGGCTAAAGTCCAATGCCTGGCTGTGAATTTAGGATTGGTAGTGTCCAATGCCTCGCGGTGTAATTAGGTTTGGAAGAGTCCAATACTTGGCAGAGGCTAAATGCCTTTAGTGATAACACATGATTGGTAATAACCCAATGCCTGTAATGATGATTTAGGATTGGTATTAATCCAATTCCTGTATTGATGATAAATGAGTACATGGTAGATATATCTCTTTATTTGTTTAACAGGTTGGCTAAGGCCAACAGAATGAAAGAAGAATGTTTCATGGGTGACATAACAAGATGATGAGTGTCACAAGAAAAGTTTGATATGATAGTACAACATGTTGGATAAATGATATACATGTCATTCCTATTCCTTATTAAAAGAATAGATGATATATTGCTCTATCATAAATAGTTGCAATGCTTACAAAGTTGAGAATGCTTTAAACTGCTTAACCTCTTCTTAGTTTCATATCTTTAATTGCAATACAATGTTTTGGCGGAGAGTTATATCTCCCGCTGGGGCAATTTACAATTGTCTCACCCCCGTGGGATCTAATGTTTTTAACTGGACGCGGACAAAGAGGCAAGAAACCTTTGGTAGAGAAGGAACAACCACATCGAGGACAACAGTAATATCTCAGGTGGAGATATTGTTTGTCCAGTTGTATAGATAGTAGTCATATGTGTCGTCTCTATACTCTCAAGTCCTCAGGATTTATAGATAGTGCTTTTATCATCAAATTGAGATTTTGACTTGATGCCTCGAGGTTTTATGCTGTCTATACATAATGTTGAATAGAACAACTGCTGTTGTAATCCTCGAGAAGAGACAATACATGTTGTGTACTTATGGAACAGAATGTAAATATTATATTTTGGTTATTGATGAAAAAGATTTCCTATGGTGGATCTCTTTGCAAAAAGTTTTAATTTTTAGTGATTTTCAATAATCCCCTGCAAATGATTCGCTTCTGCTCAATTAATTTTGTTTTTCAAGTTGGATACTACAATTTAGTGGTATCAGAGCACTAAGTTCGCTGAGTCTACCGAGACATAGGACTAAGGTATCGAGTCTGCTCTAAGTGTACTTCAATGTATCTTATAGTGTCTTCTTCTTATGCAGAAGAAGATATATAACTTAAAGTTGTCTGAAGAACATGAAGAATACATTGTTGAGAGCAATGTTGCTGCACCAGTGGGAGGTGCAAGGGATCAGGCAAGGGAGGAACCAGTGCCTGAAAATCCTCTTGTTGATGAAAACATGAGAGGAAACCTAGATGTTCATAATCTTTTTGGGCAACTTATGACTACAATGAGGTATATAGCAGACCGGATGCCAGTATCAACACCTAGGGCACTAGTTCCCAATGAGGGATATGGGTCTGTTAAGACCTTTGAATGACTATGTCATGTAGGAGCCATAGAATATGCTGGAACATCTGATCTAGTAGATGCTGATCTCTGGCTCACTGAGTTAGAAAAAGCCTTTAAGATCCTTAGTATCCTAGATGCTGACAAAGTTAAACATGCTGTGTACCTTCTGAAAGGTAGTGCTGGACATTGGTGGACTATAGAAGAAATAAAAATGAATGATGAAGAGGTTGGCTGGGAGGAATTCCGTCGAGAATTCGTTAATAAGTATTTTCCAAGGACTTATTTAGATGAAAAGATCTCACAGTTTGAGAAAATTCGATAGGGAGTCATGTCAATAAGTGAATATGAGGTCTAGTTCATGGAACTTTTACGATTTTGTCCTCAGATGGCTGCTACTAAGGAAGAAAAGATTCGACGTTTTGAGAAGGGATTGAATGTTGAGATGTCCATTCCGACATCTGCCCTAGAAAGTTGAGAGAGATTTGCCACATTTGTGGAATCAATTCGAAGGATAGAAGGGTCTATGATAAATAAACATGAGACAGACCTTAAAAGGAAGTCTAAACAGTCACAAGAACAAGGAATTAGTGGTACTAAACAATCAAAGATTTTAGTAGTGCTGAATCGAGTACAATATAGTGTACCTGAGCAGTAGTCACCTAAAAAGCTTCGAGCTTGCTATAGATGTGGACAGAGAGGACATCTGAGGTGGCAATGTCCAAATAGAAAGTGATGAGGTGACTCAACAGAAAAGATACTAGAAAACTTGTAATAAGGAAGACTTGTCAAGATATAACTTTTTATTTTGAGTTACCTTCTATTTTCTTTTATAAGAAAGGTAGTTGTTGTTTAGTTCATCTGTATAATCCTTTAAGGATATGAGAAAGAGATAGTAGTATGAAATTTGTGTTCAGTTTAATATTCTTTTATATGTTTTGAAGTTTCTCTTTCTCCATCAAGAAAGGGAACAAATGAAAAAGGAACTCTGAAGAAATATGAGATATTAAATATACTAAATCTAAAGAGATGAAAAACATAAAATAAAGTAAGTGCATACTACTTGATCTCAGTATTTATATACCCTAGCCAGTTATACAACTATTGATGATAAAGTGAGTATGGAGACTCTTAGATTGTTATCTTTTTTATTGCCCTGATCAAGCAGTCATTCTAATACAATCTAATGAGTATCATGAAATAAGAAGTATGGAATGAATAAATGTGTCCTGTCCTAAGCATAAGAAAGAGAAATTTGAGATAGCCTCAGATGAGCATGGTTGTATGATGAATTAAAAGTATACTCCTCATAAGATAAGAATGAAAATAAGGGAGATGAATCTTATCCAATAAAGTTGTAAGTATTAAAAAGATCCCTTCCATGATGTGGGAATGGAAAATGTGATGAGATCATAAGATGATCATAAACATGTTAGATAGTAATAAAGAAAAGAATAATGTTATGTGATCATCCTTATATATTCCTGATCTTAGGGCAAGGAACATAGGATGAGATGAAGGGTAAATGGTTCATGAATAGTTGAAAACATAGGAATAAATACGAGGAATATGAATCCTTGTTTTCTTTCCTTTCAAGGACATGGCAATCAAGTGGGTCATAGGACACTTGATGTGCATAATACAAAGATGTTTATGTGATGGATACTTAGAAAGGTATCCGTTTATCTTGGGCTTTGGTTCCAAGATGAAGATATATGTAATAAGTAATGTTCCAAAATGAAAGGAAGATAAAGATATCATGTGTCTTCAACACATGTGATATGTACCAAGGTAAGAAATCCTGGTATCTTAAGATATATCAGATGATTCATGTTGACTACTTGGAATGGTCAACCATGAAATAAAATTAAATATCTAAAATATTATGAACATCACATGTTAGGGGTTTATGTTTTGCATAAACATAACAATTGAAGATATCTTTGAGATAAGTTCTTAATTGATAAGTAACCTTTCCTTATGATAAGAGAATGTACAACTAATGACATACTTAGTGCAGGTAATAAGGAAAGATAGTATGGTGTTATCAAGTGAGATGACACAATCAGGGTATGAAAAGACTTATAGTCTCAAGTGGATGACAAAATATAATGGTGATCTTGAAAGAGAAATACTGAACCAACTATGTGTGAAATAACTTTTTGTTGATCAAAACTCTATGGTGCCTCCATAATAATGAGGTGTTATGTGAGGACATGATGATATGATGCATGGATAATATTTGTTTCCCTTTATCTGGGATTTCGGGGACGAAATCCTTGTTAGGGGTTTATAATTTGTAACATCCCCGACCTGGGTTACACTTTAACCAAAAGGAGTTTTGATTAAAAAAGATAATTATATGTTTAATCTTATTTTGTGAAAAGTAATTAGGGCTCATGAGAAACTTATGTTTCAAATTTGGTCTTATTTGAACAATGTTGAAACAATGTTTGCTTATTTTGGACTAAAGTGTAAATTACCCAAGTTGAGGGGTTAAATTACAAATGTTGCATGATAAGTTGTTCCCTATATGTTGAAGCATCATGAGAATGAAGATGATGCATAGGTATTGCTTGTGGTAGCCTGAGTACCAAGGAAAAGCTGATAAAGTAATGTTTGTGCATTAAAACCTAGTTTTGGTGTAAAGTGCAATTTACCCAAAACCTAGGGTTCAATATGAAAATTACCACTTCAATAAGGTACCTAATATTTCTTGTCACCATGTATAGCAAATCAAATGAGAGGGGCTCCTCAATTGAATTAATTTGTAGGAGAGAGAATCTAGATATTAAAATAATCAAGATTTAATCCTAATTGAAACCATAATTCGATTTAGGGCAAAAATAAATGTATTAATTAAAGTGCCTTCAACCAAAATTAAAATGGTTGAATTCAGATGTGTGTGGACATCCTGGAGCCTTGCAAGGACCACGAAAATATCCAAGGGAATGGATAACTCACTCACAATTTTATAAGAAAAAGAAATATCCACTCACGTATGGAAATTCATATTATATGATTTAAGGTGCTTGATTTGCTTTTCTTTAAATCATGGATAATTGAGAGGAATAAGAGGAAAACAAGATAGCCTCATTCCTAAGGAAGATGAGGGGGAAGAGGCGGCCATATTTTTGGGATTAAATGGGTTTTTACAAAGCATATTCTCTCTCATTGAATTTTTTATAAAAAGTCCTTCTACAAACCAAATGAATGGCGTTTTCGACCCCACTTCTTCTCCTTGCTTGGTAAACGACCAAGGGAGCTTGGGAGGGTCAGGACGACGACCCCCAACCTATTGGTAAGGTTCTTGATCCATTGCACCTTGATTCCATGGTGCAAATTGAAAATAAATTATGGATTTCTTCTTATTTCGATCTCCTCTTCAACCCTAGCTAATCTTTTCAACCAAAAGCTTGGGGACGAGCCTAGGGGGAGTTGAAAAAGCTTCATCCACCATTGTTTCCGTGAGCTTGGAGCTTTGGAGCTCAATTGGAGGCGGGTTTTATAACTTGAAACCCTAACTTTGTTATTGCTTTCAATTCCCCATCAAATAATGATCATTTCTCTATTTACAATTATTGATTTGGTTGATTGATGCAATCTCCATGGAAATCACAGCAGGTTTTGTGGGTCTAGAGCTTGATGATGATGAAATCATCATAAGAACACACCTCCCCAAATATCTAGACCAAACGGTTTCAATCAAATGTCCAAACAGTTTGTGTTTTGGAACAAAGTTTCAAACCGTTTGGAAAGAAACAGTTTCACTAAACCGCATAGAAGCAAACGATTTAAGACCGTTTGGTGATGTTGACTAGGTTTGACCATTTGGGGACGTGTTTATAATGATATAGGTTAATGACCCACCAATTATTTTTGATTAACTCCAATTGGTTCATGAGTTGAAGGTCCATCAATCACCTAAACCTTAATTTGGTTGAGTGTTGATTTCATAAGTGATTGAGTTTGAAATTTGGGTTGATTGAACGAAACGGTTTCAAAACTGTTTGGGAATCACACAAGTGGTCGCAAGACCATTTGGAGGTCAACCAAGACCGTTTGGAGGTCTAGGGTTGAGTATGGTTAAGTATTTGGAGATTCAAACTTATGGTTTAAACCCTAATCGGCTAAGTGCTGATTTTGCAATTGAATGAGTTGATGCTTTGGGTTGATTGACCCAAATGTTTTCAAACCATTTGGGGATCACCCAAACGGTCTCAAGACCGTTTGGGGGTCACAAATGACCGTTTGGAGGTCTAGGGTTAAGTTTTTGCAAGTGTTTGAAGGTCCAAAGATACCAAATTGAAATACAATTAAGTGCTGATTTGGTGACCAATCCTAGGATCCAAACCCTAATTGAATGACATGGTTGATGAAGATATGTTGGGAAAACGGTCTCAAGACTGTTTGGAGGTCATACAAATGATCCCAAGACCGTTTGGGGGTCACCCAAGACCGTTTGGAGGTCTAGGGTTGACTATGGTTAGGTGTTTGAAAATCTAAAGGTACTAAGTTGAAGTGCAATCAAATGCTGACTTGTTGATCAATCCAATGATCCAAACTTTGATTGATTGACTTGGATTTTGATATTGACATGGGAAAACGGTCTCAAGACCGTTTGGAGGTCATCTAAACGACCTCAAAACTGTTTGGGGTCAGGTCATGCCCAATTTGGATGATGGTCTAATAGTTTTAAAGTAATTAGTTTCACATTGGTTAATGTTGAAGGATCATCGATTCCAAACCCTAATCCAATTGATTCAAACCCAAGTTGATGATCAATTGAGGGTTAATTGAGGGTCAAATCAGTTGAAGGATGACCTAATTAACTCAATTGAAGTATGGTGATGGGTCCAATTGAAGATTGGTTACATGAATTCAATGATTGAAGGAATCAACATTGAGAACCCCAAATCGACTTGATAGGTTGAGACCATCTTTGGTCCATGCGGTTTTGAGGAGGTTTGGACCAAACGGTCTCAAGACCATTTGAGTCCAAACGGTCTCAAGACCGTTTGGGACCAAACGGTCTCAAGACCGTTTGGGAACAAACAATCCCAAACCGTTTGAGGCCCAATCGATCTTAAGAGTGCTTTAGCAAACGGTTTCAAGTACTTGCTTTAGAAAATGGTTTCAAGTGACCACCTTTACCAAATGGTTTCAAACCATTGTACTTTGAAAGACCAAGACCGTTTGGGGCTCAAGTAGTAAAAATTAATTGAGGACTCAATTGGTTAATCCACTTGGACACTTGTCATAATTGAAGATTCAATTGGTCAAATCAATTGGATACCTTATGTAATGGAGGTCTAATGTGATTTAATCTCTTGAGAATTAAGATGATGAATGATCCATTGATCCAATGATGATTAGTAATGACAATCAATGAAGGTACAAGTTTGAAACCCTAATAGTACCTAAGTGATTAGTACCAATTAAGGGATGAACCCTAATTGCTTATAAGAACAATGACTTCATACACTATGTTAATCATAGTTGTATGTAATTGATTGAGGGTTGATGTAACCTAATCAAGTTAAGAAGATGATAGCATGAAATTCATACATGAATATGATTCATGAGGTGATTAAGGTTATGATCCTTAAGTAAAGAGATTATTAAGGGTGATTAAGGGTTGGCTAAATTGGACATTATTATAATCCCTTTGTTTCGATGATAATAAACATTTCATTCTTGTGGATATAACATGCTACTTGAGTATTGCAGTAACAAAGTGGATGACACAACTTGGAAGATCTGTACGCTCGAAAATGCTTTATTTCATGAATGTAATCAAATGTAAAAACTTGTACAAGTATATAATGTACAAGTACTTAGATATCATGTAAATCAAGCGTTTAGATCTTCCCTAGACAATCACAACACTTATATAGGTCATCCCCTACAATAGTGTCACAACTGCACACTTGTACACACACTTAGTATTTAGTTAAAAACATTAAAACAGAGCAATTCTCGGTCGACAAACTTCTCGACCGAAACACTCTCGGTCGACAAACTCTTCGACCAAAAATGACCCAGGTAGCCGTTAAACACAATAGACAAGGTAGTTGGGAGTTGGATCAGAACGTTATATACACTTTCTCCAAATAGTCCATCGGTCGACAAAGACCTCTACCGACTGGGATCTCGGTCGACAATTCCTCGACAGAGAATGTCTCTGTCTGCAATTTTCAGGATTAATTAACTAGTCGTTGTTAAAGCAACTAATGGATACCTAACGGCTAGTTAAGCACTAAGAACCCCCTAGAAAGTGTCTAGAACGTCCTTAAGCATCCATAGACCATTCCTATAAATAGAAAAAACCATAGGATACCCAAAACACACTTGTGCAATACTTGAGCTTTCATACTTGCAATTGGCATGTTTTGAGCAATTGAGCAACACTAGTACTTGCTACTCATTTCCTTTGCTCCAAATTTGTGTCCTATAGGATAGCATCTCCTATCCACTAAACCTCCACTTCCATACTCATTGGTTAGGAAATCAATACGCTTGATATAGGAAATCAAGCCTTGTGCTTCAAGTGGTAATTGTAATTTCTATTTCCTTTCTTGTTCTTTCTTATTGCTTGTACTCTCCTTGCTACTCCTAGGGTTGGAGGCTGCGGATTGGAGAGAGTTTGATCTTCTTGGTGAAGAAAGAGATCTTTGGACTACTTCTAGAAGGCTGTCTCAACGAGAAGCTACTTTAGAGGAAGGCTACTTCAAGGGGGAGCTTGAAGTTACTTCAAGGAAGGCTGCTTCAAGGTTGGTGAGACTACTTCAAGGTGAAGGTTGTCCAAAGGGTGTTGAAAGTGTTGTAATTTTATGTAATATCCTTGCGAGGTAATAAAATTAAATACTTTCAAAATCCCAATTGGGTAAGCAACCGGGTAGTGGATTGACTACCTTATTATTTGCTACGGTTGGAACCACTCTAAAACACCTTGTCTCCTTCTTCCTATCTCAATTGTGGTTGTTTGAGTTAAATTATTATAAAATCTCTATAAAACCCTATTAACCCCCCCTCTAGTGGTTTTTTCAATTGGTATCAGAGCAGGATTCAAGGATCTCTAATCGAGTCTTAAAGAATGAAGGGTGATGGTGTCTACAACCGCAAGAAAAGGAAAAGCATGGACCAATCTTCAACAAGTTGCAATTGGTGCTTAGGAACAAGGCACACTACATCTAGCTGTCCATGGAGGTCAAAGAAGGAAGATGTGCATAAAGAATGCCTTATTGCTACAATAAGTGAAGAAGAAGAAGAAGAGGTAAGACTTTTTTATTTACCTAAAGAAGAGTTAATTGCTAGTCTTGAAGAGACACATAATAAGTATATTGAGTGCAAGAAGAAATTAAAGAAATCTAATAAAGCAAATGATGAGTTACATGCTAAACTTCTTGGTCTCACATCTGAAAATGAAGATCTCAAAAAGGTTATTGAAGATCATGATATTATGCCAAAACCTGTAGAAGCAAATTGCAATCTTCTTTCCCTAGAAAAGTTAAACTTGCAAACTCAAGAAAATGATCTTAAAAAACAACCTGTTTTGTGTACACATCTAGATTATGATATTATTGTGAAAGAAAGAGATTCTTTGTTATCTAATCTAGATCAAGAAAAGTTAGATATCAAGAAGAGAATGAATGAGATTGTTAAGCTGCAACAAGAAGTTAGTAGTTTGAGTAACAATGATACTCTAGATAAAATCTTAAATTATTCTTATCGTTAAATTGGAAGAAGAGGACTAGGTTATAAGCCTAAAGGAAAATCTTACCAAAAATCTAGTTGGAGAAAGACACAAGTGCTAGAGAATCAATCTATGTATGTATCTAGAGGAAAATATACATATGTACCCAAGAACAACCTAGAACAAAATCATAGAAAGAGATATGAGGTTGATTCTATATGTTGCCATTATTGTTTGCGTCTTGGACATTATTCTTTCTCATGTCCTTACAAGAAAAAGAATGTTGAGTTAGTATGGGTTCCAAAACCCCCAAACTAAATGAACAAAATTAAGTTGAGATATGACCAAAGACTCTAAGTTGTATATCTCTATGTCTATCTCAACTTAACATAATGAGATAACAAATTGATTCAAGTAATTAAAATTTCTAACTTGAAAATATACATTTTAAACAAATTTGCTGAGACACATCTTTGAAAATTTGTCTTAATTAGGGTCCTCAAAACATAAAGATTTGAATATGATTAGTTGATATTTGATCTAAATGTTACTATGATATTCATATGTTTTATCTCAACTAAATTGAGTTTTCAAATTGCATAATTGAATTGAAAATGATCTATGATTTACTTGTTAAACAATTACTGAAAAACAATACAAAAACATTCTCGGTCGAGAAACTATTCGACCGAGAACATTGTCGGTCGAGAATTTGTCGACCGAACAGGTTACTGTCTTTAACTTGCAACAACCTGATAAAACCTGTACAAACAACAACATTCTCGATCGAGAAAAATGTTGACCGAGATAAATCCAATCGAAGAATATTTCGACTGAATCAAGTTCTGCTGAACCTGTTTAATTGATCCGGTTTGCTATCAATTTGCTATAAATGATTGATTTAATTTGCAAGTCAAGCATGAATCTTGGAGACAAACTCTTTAAGCTTGCATTGTGACTTATTAAATATACTCTTATCAAACTTGTATACTTTTTGCAATCTAAAATTGAACATGCCTTCTTACAAAATGAATCAATAAAGAAATAGTATAGACTGCAAGTTCACTTCTACTTGCTATAATCTCCGACATGGTTTGGCTTAAAACTGAAAATATGAACCATGATTTGTTTAATCAAGTAAATTACTATTTTATCACAATCCACATGGTTTTCCCTAAGTATTCTTTGGTCTATCTATATAAAAACCATGTGTCTTGAAATTTGCTTTTAAATGATCATCATCATATTGAATAAAATTATGGATATGTTTTTACTCCTTTCCATTCTTTACTTAGTTTGTCTAAAATAATCTTTGATCCATATATAAAAACCATGAATGGATATTGTTTTTGATCATTATGATTCATCTCATATGGAGATACCATTTTGCATAAACAGTAAAACTTCATGGCACAAATGCATTTTAAATTAAAAATCTGTAGAAATTATAAGTGTTCAAATTGGAAATCTGCAGAAATTGCCTCTTGGTTGAAATCAAGTTTGACCAAGGGGCGCTATGGTCGAAGTCAAGGTCGACCTAAAATAAGCTTGATAAAATGCTTATTTTTATATCATTTTACTGCACTTAATCTTAGTATCTTGATTCAAAATGTGAAAACATAATGCATAACTCTTATAAAAGGTCAACTTATTATGATCTAATATTGATTGTGACCTTAGAATCCTTAAATAATCTTGACTATAAGATTAAGGGGGAGCTCACACAAACTCTCTTGATTATAAAGCTTACAAAACTTTGTAAACATCATTTGCAGCTTGTTATGACCTTAGTATTTTTTTTTGTTATGAAAATAAAGAAATCTACAATATTTATGAATATGACATATATCTTGTTCCTAATAGAATTCTCTAAACAAATTAGGGCTTAACATCCCGTGTATTTGATTAGAGATACATTCTACTATAAGGTTAAAAGAATCTCATATCATTTCAAGGCTTAACATCCCTTGTAAATGGTTGAGAAACTATTAAATGTATTCATGAGCTTAAAGGATTCTCATATCATTTTCAGGGCTTAACATCCCTTCAAAATGGATGAGAAATCAATATGTATCCATCGCAAGCTTAAGAGCATCTCATATCATTTTCAAGGCTTAACATCCTGTGTTAAATGGATGAGAAATCAAAATACATATGCCATAGATCTAAAAGGATCTCATATCATTTCAAGGCTTAACATCCTTTGCAAATGATTGAGAAACAAGTTGTGGCTAAATTCAACAATAAATGGTTTACATTTATATTAATACCTATTTTTAAAACTAAATATCTTAGTTAGGAGGAACAAAGCATAAAATTAAGGGGGAGAAATAAAAGTCATACAAAATTATTTTCCCAGATATCTTTTTAAAATGGCAAAGGGGGAGAAATAATATAAACTGAAAACATAAAGTAAAATGAGTTTCATAAATCTCGAGCCAGTACACACTTGCAAAACAAGAATGGCTACAAAAGGTAAACTTCAGGTATGAAACTCATATGATTTATATTTCCTTATTTTATATTTTGGAAATGTTTGTCATCTTCTAAAAGGGGGAGATTGCTGGCTAAATTGGACATTATTATAATCTCTTTGTTTCGATGATGACAAACATTTCATTCTTGTGGATTTAACATGCTACTTGAGTATTGCAGAAACAAAGTGGATGACACAACTTAGAAGATCTATACGCTCAAAAATGCTTTATTTCATGATTGTAATCAAATGTAAAAACTTGTACAAGTATATAATGTACAAGTACTTAGATATCATGTAAATAAAGTGTTTAGATCTTCCCTAGACAATCACAACACTTAGATAGGTCATCCCCTACAATAGTGTCACAACTGCACACTCGTACACACACTTAGTATTTAGTTTAAAACATTGAAATAGAGTCATTCTCGGTCGACAAACTTCTCGACCGAGACACTCTCGGTCGACAAACTCTTCGACCGAGAATGACCCAGGTAGCCATTAGACACAGTAGACAAGGTAGTTGGGAGTTGGATCAGAACGTTATATAAACTTGCTCCAAATAGTCCCTCGGTCGACAAAGACCTCGACCGACTGGGATCTCGGTCGACAATTCCTCGACGGAGAATGTCACTATCTACAATTTTTAGGATTAATTAACTAGCCATTGTTAAAGCAACTAATGGATACCTAACGGCTAGTTAAGCACTAAGAACCCCCTAGAAAGTGTCTAGAATGTCCTTAAGCATCCATAGGCCATTCCTATAAATAGGACAAGCCATAGAACACCCAAAACACAATTGTGCAATACTTGAGCTTTCATACTTGCAATTGGCAATATGTTTTGAGCAATTGAGCAACACTAGTAGTTGCTACTCATTTCCTTTGCTCCAAATTCATGTCCTATAGGCTAGCATCTCCTATCCACTAAACCTACACTTCCATACTCATTGGTTAGGAAATCAATATGCTTGATATAGGAAATCAAGCCTTGTGCTGCAAGTGGTAATTGTAATTTCTATTTCCTTTCTTGTTCTTTCTTATTGCTTGTACTCTCCTTGCTACTCCTAGGGTTGGAGGTTGCAGATTGGAGAGAGTTTTATCTTCTTGGTGAAGAAGGAGATCTTTGGACTACTTCTAGAAGGATGTCTCAATTGGAAGCTACTTCAGAGGAAGGCTACTTCAAGGGGGAGCTTGAAGTTACTTCAAAGAAGGCTGCTTCAAGGTTGGTGAGACTACTTGAAGGTGAAGGTTGTCCAAAGGGTGTTGAAAGTGTTGTAATTTTATGTAATATCCTTACGAGGTAATAAAATTAAATACTTTCAAAATCCCAGTTTGGTAAGAAACCGGGTAGTGGATTCACTGCCTTAGTATTTTCTAAGGTTGGAACCACTCTAAAACACCTTGTCTCCTTCTTATTATATCAATTGTGGTTGTTTGAGTTAAATTATTATAAAATCTCTATAAAACCCTATTCACCCCCCCTCTAGTGGTTTTTTCAATTGGTATCAGAGCAGGCTTCAAGGAGCTCTAATCGAGTCTTGAAGAATGAAGGGTGATGGTGTCTACAACCGCAAGAAAAGGAAAAGCATGGACCAATCTTCAACAAGTTGCAATTGGTGCTTTGGAACAAGGCACACTACACCAAGTTGTCCATGGAGGTCAAAGAAGGAAGATGTGCATAAAGAATGCCTTATTGTTACAATAAGTGAAGAAGAAGAAGAAGAGGTAAGCCTTTTTTATTTACCTAAAGAAGAGCTAATTGCTAGTCTTGAAGAGACACATAATAAGTATATTGAGTGCAAGAAGAAATTAAAGAAATCTAATAAAGCAAATGATGAGTTACATGCTAAACTTCTTTCTCTCACATTTGAAAATGAAGATCTCAAAAAGGTTATTGAAGATCATGATATTAAGCTAAAATCTATAGAAGCAAATTGCAATCTTCTTTCCCTAGAAAAGTTAAACTTGCAAACTCAAGTAAATCAACTTCAAAAACAACTTGTTTTGTGTACACATCTAGATTATGATATTATTGTGCAAGAAAGAGATTCTTTGTTATCTAATCTAGATCAAGCAAAGTTAGATATCAAGAAGAGAATGAATGAGATTGTTAAGCTGCAATAAGAAGTTAGTAGTTTGAGTAACAATGATACTCTTGATAAAATCTTAAATGATTCTTATCGTCAAATTGGAAGGAGAGGACTAGGTTATAAACCTAAAGGAAAATCTTACCAAAAATCTAACTCGAGAAAGACACAAGTGCTAGAGAATCAATCTATGTATGTATCTAGAGGCAAATATACATATGTAACCAAGAACAACCTAGAACAAAATTATAGAAAGAGATATGAGGTTGATTCTATATGTTTCCATTATTGTTTGCGTCTTGGACATTATTCTTTCTCATGTCCTTACAAGAAAAATAATGTTGAGTTAGTATGGGTTCCAAAACCCCCAAACTAAATGAGTAGCAACAACCTGATAAAACTTGTACAAAAAACAACATTCTCGATCGAGAAAAATGTCGACCGAGATAAATCCGATCGAAGAATACTTCGACTGTATCAAGTTTTGTTGAACCTGTTTAATTGATCTAGTTTGCTATAAATGATTGATTTAATTTGCAAGTCAAGCATGAATCTTGGAGATAAACTCTTTAAGATTGCATTGTGACTTATTAAATATACTCTTATCAAACTTGCATACTTTTTGCAATCTAAAATTGAACATGCCTTCTTACAAAATGAATCAATACAGAAATAGTATAGACTGCAAGTTCATTTCTACTTGCTATAATCTCCTACATGGTTGGCTTAAAACTAAAAATATGAACCATGATTGGTTTAATCAAGGAAATTACTATTTTATCACAATCCACATGGTTTTCCCTAAGTATTCTTTGGTCTATCTATATAAAAACTATGTGTCTTTAAATTTGCTTTTAAATGATCATCATCATATTGAATAAAATTATGGATATGTTTTTACTCTTTTCCATTCTTTACTTGGTTTGTCTAAAATAATCTTTGATCCATATATACAAACCATAAATGGATATTGTTTTTGATCATTATGATTCAGCTCATATGGAGATGCCATTTTGCATAAACAGTAAAACTTCATGACACATGCATTTTAAATTAAAAATCTGCAGAAATTATAAGTGTTCAAATTGGAAATCTGCAGAAATTGCCTATTGGTTGAAATCAAGTTTGACCAAGGGGCGCTATGGTCGAAGTCAAGTTCGACCTAAAATAAGCTTGACAAAATGCTTATTTGTATATCATTTTATTGCAGTTAATCTTAGTATCTTGATTCAAAATGTGAAAACATAATGCATAACGCTTATAAAAGGTCAACTTATTATGATCTAATATTGATTGTGACCTTAGAATTCTTAAATAATCTTGACTATATGATTAAGGGGGAGCTCACACAAACTATCTCGATTATACAAATTACAAAACTTTGTAAACATCATTTGAAGCTTGTTATGACCTTAGTATTTTTTTTTGTTATGAAAATAAAGAAATCTACAATATTTATGAATATGACATATATCTTGTTCCTAATGGAATTCTCTAAACAAGTTAGGGCTTAACATCTTGCGGATTTTATTAGAGATACATTCTACTATAAGCTTAAAAGAATCTCATATCATTTCAGGGCTTAACATCCCTTCTAAATGGTTGAGAAACTATTAAATATATTCATGAGCTTAAAGGATTCTCATATCATTTTTAGGGCTTAACATCCCTTGCAAAATGGATGAGAAATCAATATGTATCCATCATGAGCTTAAGGGAATCTCATATCATTTTCAGGGCTTAACATCCCGTGTTAAATGGATGAGAAATCAAAATACATATGCCATAGATCTAAAAGGATCTCATATCATTTCAAGGCTTGACATCCTTTGTAAATGATTGAGAAACAAGTTGTGGCTAAATTCGACAATAAATGGTTTACATTTATATTAATCCCTATTTTTAAAACTTGATATCTTAGTTAAGAGGAACATAGCATAAAATTAAGGGGGAGAAATAAAAGTCATACAAAATGATTTTCCCGGATATCTTTTTGAAATGACAAAGAGGGATAAATAATATAAACTGAAAATATAAAGTAAAATGAGTTTCATAAATCTCGAGCCAGTACACACTTGCAAAACAAGAATGGCTACAAAAGGTAAACTTCAGGTATGAAACTCATATGATTTATATTTCCTTATTTTATATTTTGGAAATGTTTGTCATCTTCCAAAAGGGGGAGATTGTTGGCTAAATTGGACATTATTATAATCCCTTTGTTTTGATGATGACATACATTTCATTCTTGTGGATCTAACGTGCTACTTGAGTATTGTAGGAACAAAGTGGATGACACAACTTGGAAGATCTATACGCTCAAAAATGCTTTATTTCATGATTGTAATCAAATGTAAAAACTTGTACAAGTATATAATGTACAAGTACTTAGATATCATGTAAATCAAGCGTTTAGATCTAACCTAGACAATCACAACACTTAGATAGGTCATTCCCTACAATAGTTTCACAATTGCACACTCGTACACACACTTAGTATTTAGTTTAAAACATTGAAATAAAGTCATTCTCGGTCGACAAACCTCTCGATCGAGACACTCTCGGTCGACAAACTCTTCGACCGAGAATGACCTAGGTAGCCGTTAGACACAGTAGACAAGTTAGTTTGGAGTTGGATCAAAACATTATATACACTTGCTCCAAACGATCCCTCGGTCGACAAAGACCTGGACAGATTGGGATCTCGGTCGACAATTCCTCGACTGAGAATGTCTCTGTCTGCAAATTTTATGATTAATTAACTAGCCATTGTTAAAGCAACTAATGGATACCTAATGGCTAGTTAAGCACTAAGAACCCCCTAGAAAGTGTCTAGAACGTCCTTAAGCATCCATAGGTCATTCCTATAAATAGGACAAGCCATAGGACACCCAAAACACACTTGTGCAATACTTGAGCTTTCATACTTGCAATTGGCAATCTATTTTGAGCAATTGAGCAACACTAGTACTTGCTACTCATTTCCTTTGCTCAAAATTCGTGTCCTATAGGCTAGCATCTCCTATCCAATAAACCTACACTTCCATACTCATTGGTTAGGAAATCAATATGATTTATATAGGAAATCAAGCCTTGTGCTTCAAGTGGTAATTGTAATTTCTATTTCCTTTCTTGTTCTTTCTTATTGCGTGTACTCTCCATGCTACTCCTAGGGTTGGAGGATGCAGATTGGAGAGAGTTTGATCTTCTTGGTGAAGAAGGAGATCTTTGGACTACTTATAGAAGGTTGTCTCAACGAGAAGCTACTTGAGAGGAAGGCTACTTCAAGGGGGAGCTTGAAGTTACTTCAAAGAAGGCTGCTTCAAGGTTGGTGAGACTACTTCAAGGTGAAGGTTGTCCAAAGGGTGTTGAAAGTGTTGTAATGTTATGTAATATCCTTGCGAGGTAATAAAATTAAATACTTTCAAAATCTCGATTGGGTAAGCAACCGGGTAGTGGATTGACTGCCGTAGTATTTGCTAAGGTTGGAACCACTCTAAAACACCTTGTCTCCTTCTTATTATCTCAATTGTAGTTGTTTGAGTTAAATTATTATAAAATCTCTATAAAACCATATTCACCCCCCTCTAGTGTTTTTTTCACCTTATGTAATGGAGGTCCAAAGTGATTTAATCTCTTGATAATTAAGATGGTGAATGATCCGTTGATCCAATGATGATTAGTAATGACAATCAATGAAGGTACAAGTTTGAAACCCTAATAGTACCTAAGTGATTAGTACCAATTAAGGGATGACCCCTAATTTCTTATAAGAACAATGACTTGGTACACTATGTTAATCATAGTTGTATGCACTTGATTGAGGGTTGATGTAACCTACTCAAGTTAAGAAGATGATAGCATGAAATTCATACATGAATATGATTCCTGAGGTGATTAAGGGTATGATCCTTAAGTAAAGAGATCATGAAACCCTAATCAGGAACATAAACCCTAATTGATAGGGCTATTGAACTCTAACCCTAATTGAGGGCAATTCTAAATGAAACCCTAATCCAGGGTGAGGATGTAACCCTAATCCAGGGTAACGATATATGAAACTCCAATTTCGGGAAATGAGATGTAAAACCCTAATTGAGATGAATAGTGAATCTATAATTATGAACAATTAAATGAAATCCTAATGAATATGAATAGTAGACCCAAGTTGTGGGTAACCATAGTGGAAGTCCTAGTTATGGGTGATTCCATGAGAATCCCTAATTGAGGTTGATTCCATGAGATCCCCTAATTGAGGGTTATTCCATGAGAATCCCTAATTGAGGTTGATTCCATGAGAATCCCTAATTGATATTGACTCCAAAAGAATCCCTAATTGATATTGATTCCATGAGAATCCCTAATTGAGGTTGATTCCATGAGAATCCCTAATTGAGATTGATTCCATGAGAATCCCTAATTGAGATTGATTCCATGATAATCCCTAATTGAGATTGATTCCATGTGAAACCCTAATTGAGGGTGATTCAATGAGAAACCCTATTTGGGATGAATAGTAAACCCTAATCATGGGCAATGGGATGTGAAACCCTAACTCTAATGAAGTATGATATTATGTGCAAACCCAAAGCCCTATTAAAGGGAAAAGGTATGTGAAACCCTAATTGAAGTTATAATACATGAAGCTTTAATTTGGGCCAACATGATGACAACCCAGAACCCTAATAATAAAATAGTGGGTAAAACCTTATAAAGGTGAAATATCATAAATGGTTGATTATAGGCAAGCTTATTGTAAGCAATGCCTTAACCTGATATGAGTCCATATCATTAAAGATAGTTGGACCATTCTTATGTGTAACCTATGCACTTCATGGTAAGAGTGATAGGTTAGTGGATGAAAGGATTAAGATGGGAAATACCTTAATCCAAGATAAGCTGGTAACTTAAGAAAGTTGGAAGTGATGAGGAAAGTGATACAATAAGATATGAAAGACTTCACAGTTAGCATCTCAAAGTTGATATACTTTGATAAGTATGAAATCCTAATGTGAGATGGGAAACCCTAACCCTAAATTGGGTAATGGGACATGATAAATCATAATATGATATGAATAGAAAGCCCTAACTCTATTGAGGGAATAGAGGTGTTATTATTGTATTAAATGAAGTAATATGTTATCGTTGCCTAGTGAGAGGTGACAAGATGTTTAATGGCCTTGTGAGCCATATGGTTAAATGCTGCCTAGTGAGAGGTGATAAGATGCTTTATGGGCCTTATGAGCCATGTGAGCAATTATGGCATAGTGAGATCTACCAAAATGATTATAAAAGTTTATTATAAGAAAGGATAATGTGTTAATAAACTTAAAAAAAAGGAACAATTGTATTCAATAAAGAATGTGTAAAGCTATGCAGGCTAACCTCAACGTTCAGAGCCTAAAGTAGTATGTGATGATCAATGATGAGTTAAAGGAATTAAATTCCATGAACTATGTAATCAGGATTGGTTAAAGTCTAATGTCTGGATGTGAAATCAGGTTTGGAAGAGTCCAATACCTGGAAGAGGAGTAATGCCTGTAATCAGGATTGGTTAAAGTATAATGCCTGGCTGTGAAATTAGGATTGGTTAGAGTCCAATGCTTAGCTGTGAAATCAGGATTGGTTAGAGTCCAATGCGTGGCTGTGAAATCAGGATTGATTAGAGTCCAATGCCTGGATGTGAAATTAGGATTGGTTAAAGTCCAATGCCTGGCTATGTAATCAGGTTTGGTTAACGTACAATACCTGGCAGAGGTGTAATGTCTGTAATCAGGGTTGGCTAAAGTCTAATGTCTGGCTGTGAAATTAGGATTGGTAGTGTCCAATGCCTGGCGGTGTAATCAGGTTTGGAAGAGTCCAATACCTGGCAGAGGCTAAATGCTTGTAGTGATAACACGGGATTGGTAATAACCCGATGTCTGTAATGATGATTTAGGATTTGTATTAATCCAATTCTTGTATTGATGATAAATGAGTACATGGTAGATATATCTCTTTATTTGTTAAACAGGTTGGCTAAGACCAACAGAATGAAAGTAGAATGTTTCATGGGTGACATAACAAGATGATGAGTGTCACAAGAAAAGTTTGATATGATGGTATAACATGTTGGATAAATGATATACATGTCATTCCTATTCCTTATTAAAAGAATAGATGATATATTGCTCTATCATAAATAGTCGCAATGCTTACAAAGTTGAGAATGCATTAAACTGCTTAACCTCTGCTCAGTTTCATATCTATAATTGCAATACAATATTTTGGCGGAGAGTTATATATCTCGCTCGGGCAATTTACAATTGTCTCACTCCGTGGGATCCAATGTTTTTAGGTGGACGCAGACAAAGAGGCAAGAAACCTTTGGCAGAGAAGGAACAGTAGCAGCATCAAGGACAATAGTAATATCTCAAGTGGAGATACTGCATGTCCAGTTGTATAGATAGTAGTCCTATGTGTTGTCTCTGTACTCTCAGGTCCTTGGGATTTATAGATAGTGCTTTTATCATCGACTTGAGATTTTGACTTGATGCCTCGAGGTTTTATGTTGTCTGTACATAATGCCGAATAGAACAACTGATGTTGTAATGCTCGAGAAGAGACATTACAGGTTGTGTACTTATGGAACAGAATGTAAATATTATATTTTGGTTCTTGATGAAAAAGATTTCCTATGTGTGGATCTCTTTGCAAGAAGTTTTAATTTTTAGTGATTTTCAGTAATCCGCTGCAAATGATTCGCTTCCGCTCAATTAATTTTGTTTTTGTGAGTTGGATACTACAATATGTATGGATTGAAAGAGAAGAACATGACCTCTATAAGAGTGATGTGACATTAACATAATATTGAAGTAACCATGTGTAATATTTAGTATTATGTGCATGAGAAGTGTCCATCTATGTGTACCTTGGATTTTGTAGGTGAAATCCTTGTTAGGGGTTTATGGTTGTGAGACCCTAACCTTGCTTAAAGTGGTGAACAAGATTAATTATCATAATTTATTCTTATAACCTTATGATATTCTTTGAAATCATAATACAATCATAAGTTTCAAATTTTGTCAAATTTGGACTTTGTTTGAGCAAGTTATGCAATTTTATGCACATTTTAGATTTTTCTACAATTTACCCAATTGAGAGCTTTTCTTTGATTTTTTATCACTTGAAATATGTTCCTTGGATATATTGTATCATCATTCATGAGCATTTTGAGCCATGGGGCTCCTATTTAAACCTTGGTTTGAAGGTGTTTTGCTCAAGGGTATTTTAGGGTTTACCCCTTCATGGACGACCTACCCTTAGTAGCTATCAACTAATGAATTATTTGTTTTGCTTGGAAATTCAAGAAATGAGGGATAATCATGTATCTATGAATGGTGGGGGATGTTCTTGTGTGTGTTCTTGTATATTCTTAATAGTTTAAGGCCATGGACACTTGGAAAGATACTAGAACTTCAACTTTTTCTTTTTCTTTATCTTAAAGTTTCATATGCCTATCCCTAAGCACCCAAACGAGCCATTTTCTCTCCACCACTTCCCTCCTTCTATGAAACTCATTCTCCCTCTGTGCTGCTACAAATTTCATGTCCAAGGAAGAAGAAAGAGGGTATCTTCTTGGAAAAAGAATCTAGGGTTGCAATTGACTTTCTTTTTGGGTTTAAAAGGCTTCCTTCTAGTAATCTTGACCTAAAAGAGTAAGAATCCCCTTCTTTCCTCTATTTATTTCTTTTTTATCCTTCCTCCTAGCTTTATCCAGGTCGGAACCTTGTTGTTCCATGGTATAAATTTCTCTAAACATCTACAACCCTACCTTTCTTACTCCTTATGCTTAGGGTTTGCTCATTTGATGAAGAAAGGTGCTAGATGGACGAGTTCACAGCTTATACTTGAATTTTTTACCCTACCTTATCAAGTTTTCTTCTGTTTGGTATTTCATCTTCTCATTAAAGGAAAATTTTATAACTTTCTCCACGTTTATTGCTTACCATAAGCTTGCTAGCTCATGTTCTTGATTTTAAATGTTGATACATGCACTAAAAGCTATGCTTGACTTGGATTTCAATTTTTATAATGTTCCCTATTTTTATTTCAGTTCTAGATTAACATGTGGTCATGTGTAAGTTATTCCTAAGGTATATTGTGACTTGGATCAGGTTGGTTTGACAACCTATGGTGCTAGGCACCCATCAACCAATGGTCAATTTTAGGGTTTAAAGTTCATTTCTTCTATAAACACATGACCCAATGATGGTACCATTGCAACAATTGATGGTGTTGCCTTCATGAAAAATGATGATGGTGACCAAGGGTGTCAACTGACGTTCACCCCTTAGGTTCCGTTTTAGCCTAATTAGAAGCCTAGTGATTCACAACTAAGTACCCTAATGATGCTATCAATCAATGGTGATATTAGTTTGATATTTGATGTTGATTAATGAATATAGTGATGATCTAACAACCTATGGTGAATTAATGGTCACTAATGATGGTGGATCAGGTCTCCAAAACCTATGGGGAGTAAATCATATAGTTGTATCATCAATTAAGCCTTAGACCAATGGTTTCTTGTGTCACTTGATGTAATGGTCGAACCTATATTGTGATTGATGGTTTTAACATATGAACTTGACCCACTGGTCAAGATCTAATGTTTATTCCTCCAATAAAGTGGAATGATGGATAATGTAATATGTTGGTCTTAATAATGTGATTTGGATGGTTTCCTTTATATGATCAACTTAAGGAACTTACTTATTTACAATGGATGGCTTGTTTTAAATGAACAGTCGATTATGGATTTTACCCTACTCTCAACAGAACCCTTATTATTGTTAATCAAAGAATGTCTAGGGTTAAATGGTTACTTTTATAGTTCACAACTCAACCAAATCATAGATTATTCATTCAAGGTGTTTACTTATGTAAACAAAAAATGGCTTTACCTTTTCAACATTTCAGGGTTAGAAGTTGATGCCTCAATATTCCCATTGTTTTGGGTGAAGTGTGTAGTGTAATGTAATGATTATAATGATGAGAATGTGATGATTCAATGCCTTAAAATTTTAGTGTTACCCTTGATCTTGTATTATTATGATTTATAATCACCATAATGAATTAATGGGTAACCCTAATGAGGTATAGCTTGTTATACCTAGCTTTAATATAACTAAATGTTGGTAATTGGGTATGAATAGTCCTTGAATGATTTATACAATCATGGAGTACTCTCTTATTGTTTTTGAAACCTTAGTATGCTATAACTCGATGGTTACACCTTGATTTATGTGTGGATTCATACTTGAGGATAGTGTGGAATGTGATGGTGATGCTTCACCTTATGCATCCATGATCCAATAGGGATGTTGTGAGTTAGGGTTTGGGTATAAGTGTTGATTAGTAACATTAATATAATTTATCTTGTTGAACCTAACTCTAATGCAAATAGATAAAGATGAGTATTCATGTTTAACCTTCTTATATTATGGCATGATGGTCAAATAACCTCCTTAATATAATCATAACATTAATGTGTTAATTGGTGGTTAACATAGCTGAATGGTTGATACTTTCTTATGCTAAACTTGTTCATTATGAATATGATGAGGGTTAATCATATATATATTCCTTACATGTTAATGTAATAATGGAATGTTCTTAATGTTAGTATAACCCTTCTATGATTGTTTATGAATATGTCCTAGCTCATTAATGGAAAATTGTGTCGATCCGGTGTATTATATGTAAGTGATGTTGTTGAGCCTTGTTATAAGGCATGCAAAGATAATGATGATCTTGTAGGTTATAGTATGATGTTCTTAATGACCGTTGGGAATGGTTGAACCCTGAATGAGGTGTAATCCTATTGTATTGATAAGGGTTGATACCCTGTGATATTGTGAAAAGGATTTATATCTTGTGATAGTATGATGACTAGTGTAGCCTCATGAATGGCAAGTGAATAGTACCATGTGATGATGAGATGAGAAATTATGTTTCACAGATTTTATATCTTTTGAAGTTGTGATATTTATATGCTTGCTAGAAGTGAATTGGAGTTTGTATGTCCACTTGTTTGATGCAGCCTTAATTCACCCAATTGGCTTAACTAATCAAGTGAAACTCTAATCATGTAGTTCCATGTGCCATAGATCCATATCAGTGTCTAAAATTTCTAGATGGTGAAATGAGTATTCCTAAGGGAAACTCAGAGCACATACTGATGAGTATGCGAGGTTCTTGTAATCCTAAATTCATATGTTTAGGAAGGATGACTGTGGTCATACCTAGCCCTTCGCTTGAGAATGGCTACGGTCATGTCTTGGTGATAATATATGTGACTAGATTGGAGGACAACTGTGGTTGTACCTCACATGGTAGGGTATGTGTACCCACCTCATTTTACTAGTGCCATGACATGTACCAAGGATGGACTAGGCTGTTAGCAGCTTGACCTTATGTGTCACTGTGGCGGACCCATACTGACCAGGGGTGAAGAAGATCTTAGGAGTCTGACTCTTCCTAGATCTTGTATGGAACTAATTATGACCAAGTGGTGGTCAGCTAGAACTTGAGTGGTATCATCAAATTCCTCAGGGTTTAATTAAAGATGTAATACAACCATGTAGAATATTTGTTAAGGGTTATAGCTGACATTTCCAATTGGAAGATAACCCTTGTTTGTTATCTTTACATAAAGATGATGCTTAGTCCAATTAAGAGATAGTAGATATACTTAGGTTGTGGATATGCTTAAGATTTTAGATCCATACATACATTATCTATGTTTATGTTGATAACTATACTTATACTCCTAATTATAATCATGATGCTAGCTATCTCGTGTTGTTAGTTATGTTTAGCATGTTAGCCATGCCTTTGTTACTAGAGATGTGTATACTACTAATCATGCTTTTCTAGATAGTTTTTCTTATGTTGTTAGGTCTTCTTGTGATGTTGATATGTTCAACCTGTTGGACATGATGATGTTGTTAGCTATGCTTAAGATACTAGACATATTCATGATGTTAGAGATGCTCATGCTACTAGACTCCTTATAATGTTAATAGGGATATGAGAATAGTCTGGTTAATGAAGATAGTTATTATCTTCTCCTTTATGTGTTTTGTTAATCATCAATGATATTGAGCTTATTTGTTAGATATGATTAAACTGCTTAAACTGTCTCATTACCTAAAAATGTAGGAATCAATAAACGTTGTTAGATGTTATATCTCTTGTTGGGACATGGGTCTCACCCTTGTGGTTCGCCACATTTTTTTCGGTAATCGGAAGTGATGACAACAAAAGTGTGGTAAAGAGGAGCTATAGTAATGAACCTTTGAGAATGTTGATTAGATGTCTAGTGTGTCCTAGAGTCATCCATGTACTCTCAGGTCTGGGCAGGAAAAGTTTTTGTATGGTGTTTCAAATGAATCAAAATTTTGTTAGCATGTTAATGTTTATTGTGTGGCATATACAAATATTATTCTCCTATGTACATATGTTTTAGATAAGGTGATAGAACAATTTGTATCAAATTCTTGGCATAGTATGGATACAAGAAAGATTTTGGGCTATTATGCAAATGTTTTTGAGTGGGTGTTGATGTTAAAATCAGTTTTAATTTACCCATATTTTTGGGTATGTGATTAATTGGTGATTGATTGTGTTTTATGTTTTTAGTAATCTCTTTTAGTGGAACGGGTTCTCACAAATATCCACTGCTTTCTCCGACCAGTTCCTTCCTATGATTGGCATGTTGATCCAGACTGGAAAGGTACTAAATAGGTCTTTCTTTAGATAATCTCCAACTTTAAAATCTTTGACCACCATGAGTTGCCTGTCGAACCATCGAGACCCCATGTTGATGGCCACATGCTTATCTTCTTCATTATTGAATCTCAATAGGAAGAATTTGTTTGGTTTAGAATAGAGGTCAAAACCTCCCTTTGGTTTCTGAACCCTCTTGATCCAAGCAAGGAGATGGTAACAGTACGGTCTCCTACCCATAACATATACCACTACAGTATGAGCCCAATTCTTTTCCATCTTGACGTAGGTATCATCATCAATAGTCACATAGTGCTTCCCCTCGATGATCGCCGACCATGCGTAGTCATGTTTTTTGTAAGAATCAGATCCACCAAGGACCCGCGACCATGCCTTCTTTAGTGAATATTCCATGGTGAGTCGATGAGGGGTTTCTTTCCTCCTTCAACCTTGGGATCACCCTGTACGCGCCGCTTATCGCCAAAGCACTAACCCTAAACCTAGGATACACATGTATGTATGTATGTATGCATGCATGTATGTATGTATGTATGCATGCATGTATGTATGTATGTATGTATGTATGTATCTATCGGAATTGGGAAAGTATATTTTGACATCCCTCCTAAAATCATAGGAGGTCAAGAGTACATGTAGGCCCAACACCATACACCCAACACAATACAACTCACACAACTACTTCAAACGTAGTCTACATCTAACATATTTACAAATTTTTGCAGCAATGTGTGTGGCACTATTGATCTTTCCTAGATGTTTTATTACATTACACTCCTCCCATATATGGTAGCATAGACCAACATAAGGGAGAAGCTTCATCTCATTATTCCTGCATGCGGACATCACTTTCCTAGGATCCCCAGAAATCTGAAAATGCAAGTTGAATTCCTGGCATAGAAGTATCCATACCTCCTTTGTCACTCTGCAATCACCAAGCAGGTGGATGTGTGATTCATCTTGCTCATGGAAAAGTAAGCACGTCACAGAAATATCATAGTTCCAGCTCTTTATCCTGTCCGAAGTGGCAAGAGCGCCATGCCGAATTTTATCAACGCACATACTCCACTTTGGCACATACCTACCAGCCCAAATCCTTTTTCCAAGTAGTTCATTTGTGCCTTTGGCCCGGGTGACCTCCCATATGCTCATCTTCCTATCTATGAGCTGCCAAGCGCCGATTTCATTTTTAGCAAATAGATGTTTGATTCGTGGCCACATCTCTCTCATAACATGGATGGTACGTGAAAGGCCTTATGTATGTATGTATCGGAATCTTGGTAAATATTATTCTGACCCCAGTAGGGACAAAGAGGTTTACATGATTCTGAGGTACAAAATTGCAAACCAAATACCATTTATCATAGGGTTACAAGAGGATTACATCATTTTGTATCGGAAAATTGGATTCCGACCCAAAACCTTACGAGATGTAAGGTTTACAAAAGTTCCCAATTGCGGAGGCAAGTGGGAGAAATAGAGCCTAGTCTATTACAATAAGTTTTGAACAGAAGTTTCAATTCATGTTCAAGTTTAGCAAATAAAACAAGGACATCTTATTGTTTTCCCCCAAACTTCCTTGAGTTGTGTTCGCTCCAGATCATATGAGAAATGCCTGAGATGCACCATAACAGTAAGGTTTTTTCACCTCAAGTCATTTTATCCATGTGGATTAAGCTTTGATGAAGGTTTTTATGACCCTTAAGACCAAACTTAATAGCAGTTCATGCCCATAAGTATTTACAAAATTTGCAAGAATCAAAGAGATGATTCACTGACTCTGGTTGAGATTCACATAACATACAGGTAGTAGGGGTATTGGGGAACCAACTACTGACAATGTCAGTCATGTTCAGGTATTTTTTATAGGCTTTAAAGGTCGTGAAACTCCATCTTGGATGAAATCGGGTGCTCCAAATGTTTCTTGCCGCTTGATCAACAGGAAGTCTTTATCTACAGTTCTCCCAAATTTTAGATTTATCTTGTCTGGGTGTAAACCTGGCCCAAAGATTAGCCATTCTATGCCAAGCAGTCGAGTAGCCCCAATGGTGGATTGGTATAGAGTCAGGGAGTGACTTATACCTCTTTAGCATCCATCTGTCCCAGGTGGAGTTGTCATCAAATAGATTTTTGTGACACTGTAGGGTGTGATAATCAGTGAGGTCATGCAAGGAGGGAATGTCTAAGATGCCTTCATCAAAAGGAAAAGAAAGCATGGACCAACTGGCAGGGTGTGAGGCACTTCTCTAGACAAAATCATTCATCATAATCTCCATTCTTATAAGCACAAAAGGTGGAATTTCACCTTGATTCATCCAGTATCTGATGAGCCCAAGTGCACAACTTCTAATCAGAGTTAGTATGCCTGCCATTGATAGTTTAGAACCCGTCCATCTACTTATGAGATCCTTCAGTCGGTCCAAGCACTCATGAAAGTGCTTACGTTTGAGATTTCCACCAGCGATGGGAAATCTGAGGTACTTTGTTGGAAACTCACCAACCTGCACACCAAGGGCGTCAGCCGGGTTTGTTTTGTTTTTGCATGACTTAGAGAAGTAGATGAACGTTTTAGTTCCACTAATCAACATGCCAGAAATCTTCCCAAACTTGTCAAGAATATCTTTAAGAGCTTTGAAACTTCTTTCTCTACCTTCAAGGAAGACCAAAACATCATCGACAAAGAGCAGGTGAGACATCACCTTACAGTTCCAAATGGTGTAGGTTCTAAGCTTTTTCTCTTCGATAGAGATGTCAATTCTTTTCGTGAGTCCCTCCATTGCAATGGTAAAGAGTAAGGGTGAAAGGGGGTCACCCTACCTTAGCCCATTCGTGCTTCTAAACAGACCCGTAGAGGAACCATTAACAAGCAACGAGAATGAAGGAGTGGATACACATTGCTTCACCAAGTCAATCCAGCATAGGATGAAACCAAGACCATCTAAGCATCTCCAAAGGTAATCCCAACGAACACAGTCGAAGTCTTTAGTGATGTCTAGCTTAAGACAGGCAGATGGGGAACTTCTCAGGACATTAAAGTTTAGAGTAAATTCGGTGGCCAGAAGTGAACAATCCTTAATATGACGTCCTTGAACAAATGCGCCCTAGTTACAGGATATAATCTTGGGCATTATTGAAGAGAGGTGTCTGGTGCATCTTTTGGTGATGATTTTGTACAACATAGAGAAGCAAGCAATGGGTCTGAAGTCGCAAGGAGAAGACACTATATATTTCTTGGGGATAAGAGCCACAAAAACATGATTTACCTGGAAAACCATGTTGCCTCCAGCGTAGAACCATTTAATTGCTTTAGTGAGATCAGTCATTATAAGCTCCCAGTTGTTTCTGTAGAAGAAACCATTGAAGTTGTCTGGTCCTAGACTTTTGTTAGGGCCAATTGACCAGACAATGTCTTTAATTTCATCTTCTGTAGGACTTCTAAGAAGGTAGTCGTTGTCCTCATCATTGACGAGTTTATCCCAGCTTGAATCATCAGGATAATCAATAACATTGTTCTGGTTATACAGTTCTTCAAAGTATTTTACAGTTTTAGACTTAATGGCATCCTCATCATCTATGAAATTACCTTGATCATCGTAGATCTCAATAATTGTCTTGATGGCATCCCTATGTTTGACAGTAGTGTGGTATAGCTTCATATTTCTATCGTCGTTTTCAATCCACTAAGCATGGCTACACTGCCAATAGTATTTTTCCACTGCCAGGTCCAAAAGCTTCAGTCTATCCCTGGTTATTTTCTCCGCATCAATAAGCTGTTCATCGAGTGGGGATCTGCGTAGGGCAGAAGAAATGTCTTTTAGCTTCGAGTGCTCTTTCTCCAAGAGATTCTTGAGATTTACAAAATTCCTAGCACAAGGCTTGAGTTTCATTTTAACATTATACAGTCTCTGGTGAAAGCAATATAAGGGGTTCCTTGAACCCATGCTAGTCTTGCCAAAGATTAAGCAAGCGGAAGGGTCTGGGATTCTGACTGATATCTTTGAGGTTCATATTAATCGAGGAGAGATCAGTGAAATTATAAGTCATGAGCTTCATTTTTGTACCTGGGAACTTCACTAACCAGTCGTCGTTCACCAGGGCACGATCTAGTTTGCAGGCAATCCGTTTGGATTTGGCAAGCTGATTATTCCAAGTGAAAATTTCACCACCCATTGTGGGTAACTCAGTAAGGCCGACATTGTCAATGGCAACATTAAATGAGCTTAATACAACACTAATAACTTCACGTTCGTCTTATTTTTCTTCACATTTTCTGATGTTGTTGAAGTCTCCAGTTACGATCCAAGGGTCAGTAATAATAGGAGCAAAGTTTTCAAGATTGTCCCACAAACTAGATCTGTCTTGCATGAGATTTCGAGCATAGATAGTAGATAAGATGATCAGGAGACCACCTTTATTGACACAGGTACACAAGATGATTTGATCACTCATGTTAACAATGCAGATATCCTAGAATTTTGGATTCCACCCAATGCAAATTGTCCCGTTGGGATCAGAATCATGGTTTGTAAAATAAGTCTATCCAGAAGGAAGCATCTTACTCATAGAACTTTTGTTGTATGTTTTGATTTTAGTCTCAACCAAAACATCTATGAAGGCATGAATGAAGTGAATAGAATCCCTCACCTCCCTCTTCTTCCATGGTTTCCCAGTAGCACAGACGTTAGTCATGAAGATAGTCATCTACCCCGGCCGGAGGACTGGGTTTTACGTGCCCCAGACAATCAAATGAGGAAGACGATGAACCTGCATCATACTTCTTTCCCTTCCCAGAACCATTGGTTCCAGAAGTCTTTTCTTTGTCGGGAGGAGCAATAGTCTCATTAGTTCAAGCAGCAGCTTCGCCAAAGTTGGGAGCAACTGTTGGGATCATAGACGGATTGGCTGCGTTGGTCTCCACCTCATTTGTGCTAGGGGTGGCAGCAGATTCCTCACAAGGCTTGGATACTTCTACATCTTCATATTTCTTCTCTGGACAGTCGGAGTCATCATGACCGAAGACACTACAGTTGCAACAATGTTTCGGAAGATACTTGTATTGAATATCTAATGGAGATGCTTCACGTCTTAGCATATTCACCCAAATTTCTTTGGGAGGTTTATCGGATGCCTCAATTTCAACCAAGGCCCTAGATTCTCCCAGAGATTCATTGCTTATGAACACATGTCCACCCGAAGTAGTTTACCAACTCTGCTTGCGACGATCCCAACGGCACGTAGGGACCAGTTTCTGCCCATACTGGGTATCTTGATCCAGATGGGCATCGTGCTGAACAGATATTTGTGGAGATCATCACTGACTTTGTATTCCTTGACTACCACCAGTTTATTATCAAACCAGCATGGTCCCATACCAATAACATTCTTCTTCTCATCGATGTTGTTGAATCGAAGAATGAAGAACTTATCAGGTTTAGATAGGAGGTCGAAGCCTCCTTTAGGTTTCCAGATTCACTTGATCCAAGCAAGGAGATGTAGATAATCAGGTATTTTCCCCATAACATAGAGCATCAAGGTGTGATCCCACGATTTCTCCATGCTGGTGAAGGTCGGTTTGTCAATGGTGACATAGCATCTTCCATCAATGATTTCCGCTGGCTTGAACGACTGCTCTTTGTAGGTGTCGACACCTACCACCACTTTATTCCAGGCTTTACCCGGAGGCATTGTGGATAGGCGGCAAGGGGAAAGGGAGTCCCTCCCCCTGGCTAGGCACTCTATGTGCTTCTTCTTCCTCTCTTTCGCGCCGCGATTGCCAGTGCCCTAGAGAAACCCTAGGTGCATCTGTATGTATGTATGTATGTATGTATGTATGGGATGAAGAGAGAAATATTTCTCCCCCCCCACACCCCTGGCAAAGGCCGAAGGACCGTGAGGGTGGTAAATCAAGGCGGCAATTGGGATTTAAACGTTAGTCCCTTTGTTAGGGGACACTGTGCTTGACCACTCCTTGTCGGATGTATGTATGTATGTATGTATGGGATTAAGAGAGAAAGATTTCTCCCCCCCTCTCCCATGCCTGTGGCAGAGGCCGAACGCTCGGGAGGGTGGTAAATCAAGGTGACAACTAGGAGTCGAACATGGGTCCCTTCATGAGAAGACACTGGGCTTGACCACTTGAGCCACTCCTTGTCGGCCTATATGTATGTATGTATGTATGTATGTATGTATGTATGTATGTATGGGATTAAGAGAGAAAGATTTCTCCCCCCTCACCCACGCCCGTGGCGGAGGCCAAACTCCCGGAAGGGTGGTAAATCAAGGTGACAATTGAGATTCGAACCCGGGTCCCTTCATGAGGAGACACCGTGCTTGACCACTTGAGCCACTCCTTGTCGGTCGTATATATGTATGTATGTATGTATGTATTCAACCAACCTTAAACCCTACATCAAGAAGAGGTATTTCTCTTTCTACCATTCATAAATAAGATGTATATAAAAAGTACACAAGGTTCCTTATTATCACCTATCTAGGAGTTCTCATATTCATAAATAAATTAAGGCATAATCATGTGATAAGATTAACCATCACCAATGTAGTGAAAGGTTTGTGATAAAGGACTATTGTTTCAAATTTCCATTAAGGAACTTTCAGTTCAAGGATAAATAATGATGATTACATTTCTCTCTTCTATAGCCTATCTAGTTATCAAAAGTCTATAGTCACATTATGAGGTAAGTGTATCAAACACATGAGACATAATATATTTTAGCCTATAATGTAGGACCTTGCCAATACTCTAGTGTCTCAATTATTTGCCATCATCTTATTTTTATTTTTTTCCCATAGTGGATTAAACTACTATAACATAGGAGCTTGCCAACATTCTAGTGATGGAACCCTTTTCATTGTCCTGAACGCATCAAGCCCAAGACATACATCATATTCAATATACATATTATATGGCCACCCTTTACACCATACTTAGTGACAACATCTAACTAATGGATGTTTATTAGTATTTTTTATGATAATAATCATGAATGACAATCACAATACTCATCTATTCATCCTTTAGATGGTAATTTTGCTAAGATTTTGTCTAATTAATCAATCATTGAAATTATAGTAAAATGGATAAATTTAGGAGAACACTCAATATAAACCAATCAAGGAGTCACCAAGTTAAACTCTTCCAATTGATATGTCACCAATCAAGCTTTTTCAGTTGAGATGTCACCAATAAATGTTTGTCAATTGAGGTGTCACTAACTAAGGAATACATCAATCTGCATCATCCTAAGGATCTATCATCAATCAACCAATTAAGTAAAAATAATTCTTATCAATCATATAAGGAGGAAAGAATCGAATCAAAGTACCCTTCATCAAACAAACTTATCATCAGTAAACATAGATGTGGTCATTACTCATTCAAAAGCTTGATAGGCATATATCATGTATGAAGTTGATTGTTTCAAGAATCAGTCTAGTCCTCACCCATGGTCAGTTGAGTATCAACCTCGATAAGCACCCATTAAGTCTTTGAAATTGTTCAAGTTATCAAGCTAATGATCAACCTGCAATGATTGATGATACAACAATCAGCAACAAGCTTAACAATAAACATATTTCATATAAATGAATGGTTACTACCTACCACATGGATCAATCAAATCATTTGGTTTTGTGTATGACTCTAAGTCATACCTATAAATAAGACCCATTCCCCTAATTTTTAGGCATCTTAAATTCATTTTATCAAGAAAGAGAAGATGCTTCTCTTCTTAGGAATTAGACTAAAATTGATTAATCACTATATCAATCAACCAATCACTCTACCACCAAGCTTCCCTTTAGAAATTGATCATATTACTTATTGGAAAAGGCACAACCGCTAAGTCTCAACCTTCATCAAAATCAAGTGCAATTGATAATATATTGTCTAATGAGAAGCTCAAGCAATGTTGGGTGATCGGTTGACAAGGGTAGAAGAAAAGATTCAAATCCAAAAGGTGGGTGAATCCCAAGGGATCTACCTTGTAACTGACCTCTTTTTTCAACCTTATTATTATTTTATTTCGGAAGGAAATGGCCATATAAGTTTGAAATTTTATGATGTCCATCCACACTATAAGAGACTATACCTCTAAACCTTGAGTTTGGAGTAGCCTTCAGCCCCCACCCAAATCATGAATCTATTCATCATTGATTATTATTGTTATTACTATTATTGTTATTGTTATTATTATTATTACTATTATTATAATAATTATTATTATTAATATTATTATATATATATTGGAAAATTTTCCTACTCCTATTCCTTATTACATCACTCATATGATTAGCTAACTTCTTGTGATGTCAGATTCAAACAATTTCAAAGGATGAAGTTTTTAAAGATCTTGAGTACAGAACAGTTAAATCCATGTGAATGAGGAATAACTAAATTATAATCATATGTTTCTTTTCCAATGTTATTGCATGACTTCTCGAGAGAGATAAAACACCAACCTAGATATACCCTAATCTTGATAGAGAGAAAGGCATTATATGTGTATGACAACTTCTTATAAAAATGTTGTTTGGGATATAAAACGAGTAGAATTTTATATGGTTGGTGATCAATCTTGATTGGTGAGCCTTAATCCAAGTTTCATAATTATTGTTTCATCTCAGGCCCTTTTCATAATTATTTCATTATGTAAATTAGATTTTATTCTTTAGTATCATGTTTCCTTTTGGAACACTCAATATAACTTTAGTATTGACATGTTAAAGTAAGGCTTTTATTTTCTTATGTAATTACCACCTTGATCCTTATGTTTATGTTCAGTTACTACAATATAAACCATATTTCATTATGGAGTCTCTTGAAGTTGAGTAAAAATTTAAAGCTTAATCCATTAAGATTGGGAAATCATGCTTGCACTTTTTACCTCTTTTTTTATCAGATCAACTTTTGGGACCGTTGATGGGGATACACATAAACAAAAATTGTCTAGGAACCTATGCTTTACTTATCTTTGCAATGAATTTTCATTTTCTCACTAAATCAATTTTGCATTTACATTCTAGCCTATAATTTAGAAGGTTTATTTTGTGTCTTGTGCTTACACTTGAGTGGTTCAAATTTTAGGTAACTACTAGATAAGAAATGATGTAATATCCTCCCTCATTCATTCCTGCACTTATTCGAAGGTGAATGATATCAGATGCTTGCTAGAGAATCCAATTCCTAATGTCACTTTATTTTATATGAAGGGGGTCTCCATTTCACTAAAGCACCCTACTCAAAAAAAGTACATAGGTTAGGGATAGATATAATTTCTAGTTTCTATGTTAGGGTTAGGGCTTGGGTTTAAACCAAGATAAACACCCTACCAACCAATGTTCAAAGGTATGCAAATCACCTAAAATCAATTTCATCCATGAAGGAAAATATAAACGTATAGAATCAACACATGATTTGCAATATGTTACTCTTATTATAGTAAAAATTATAAGTGCAAAATTATAAGATATCATGAATCAAAGCAAACAAAGAGAAATCAGTTATAAAGTAAGGTTATATCTTAACAATATTATTTCTAAACTAAATAAATAATTCAATTACGATAATCAAGCAAGATCATATGTTGACTATAGAATATCTATGTTAGGAGTATGACAATATATCTACTTAATAAAATATAAAAAAATTATTATCTTTTCTAATTTAGAAACATGTGAATGTATATTAGAGAAATAGATAAAATAGTCACATGGGATACTTGAACAAATCTTTTATAGTGAATACAACTTTTTTAAATATTACTCACTAAATGGATGCATCCAAGTAGACCTTCTTCTCCTCCTCTTGTTGAAATTCTACTATTTTTGCTTCTTCTTTGTTATCAAACCCTGTAATAGACCATTTTACTAAAACATATTCATTATTAAAATAAAGCATAATTCTCATTCGAGTGCCACAAAATTATATTCATTGCATAAAAATAAAGTCAAATGAATGAAAATGGGATACAATTTGCAATTTCTAACATCTCAAGCTCATAACATTAAACTCACACTCCAAAATGAACCACATGTCTCATTATCATAAAGGAAATTTGTAAGGAGGCGGGATCACCCCCTTACTAAAGATTTGAAGAATAAATCACCCATTCCAAACACTCAAAGGTATGCTGGAATAGGTGCAACATTTTCAAATTTCAATAAATGGTATTCAAAACAACCAAAGTATAGCAGCAGAATAAAAATAATGAGTATATTCAATTTTCACACAAGATTACAAAAGTACATCATAATATCCCATAAGGGTTTACATGTATGATACAATATAAGGATCTAAGTAGAGGGAAATCTAAACCATAACAACTTTGTCTCCCAACTTTAACTCCTTAATCTAGTCCAAAACTTCATGCCTTATCATACAAGTCCTTCCCCTAGGGTTGAAGAATACCCCAGTAAGAAGAGAAAATAAATGACATCAGCAAAGGCTGGTATGTGCATACTAAATAGGAAATTGAGAAATATATAGAGTGAAGGACATCAAATATAAAAGGCTTCCCATAGAAAGGATAAGGACCACCCAAATGGGTATCAACAGAAAGGGAATTGAAATCATATGATAACATAATAATACTTGCCATTAATAAAACATAAAGATTGTGCCACACAAGCACATGTAAAGTGTAACATCCCTGACCTGGGATATAAACTAACCCTAGGTGTTTTTCTTAAGACATGTGATTAGATGCTTGTGATTATCTTTTGATATGTAATTAAATCTTCTGAAGAACTTATATTTCCATCTCTGTCCTTTTTGAACAATGTTGTACTATTGTTTTGTTAAAAATGGACTAATGTGCAAATTACCCAATTAGACGGGTTAATGTGACGTCCCCGGATTTTCTAAAACTTAATCTGATGTGAGACGTCCAAATTGAAACCCTCACCTCAGCGAGAATCCAAATTTAAACATCCCACACAAGGCTAAGAAGAAGAAAATCAGAGGAAGTCAAAAGGAAACAAATAGTAGCACGTGTACATGAACAATAATAAAACCATACACACATGTTCACCATTCAACATATGATTACAACATGAATTTTTACAACATTTGATATTACATATTGAACAGCAAACTTCTACATATACATGTACTACATCTAAACTACAGGATCTTAAGACAACATGTCCACATGTACATCAGCTCGCCATACAACTCTCACTATCCTGGATCTTCAATATCATAACCACAACCTAACCAAATATTACATACGGTACATGTCAGCACAATATTTCAAGAATATTGTACTGAGTACACCTACGTGTCTTTTATTTACCTCTCATCATATCTTGGCAATAAGATAAAACTAATACTTGGCAGTAACAGAAGAATATAAGAAAAGCATATACTTGCACAAAAATGTTCATCAACAAAAGAGAACACATGTTTTAAGCACATTTTCCATTATATATCAAGGCCTTTATGATCACTACCAAAGAGTTAGATCATCTATACAAGGTGACCACTACCAAAGAGTTAGGTCAGACCACTACCAAAGAGTTAGGTCAGACCACTACCAAAGAGTTAGGTCATATGTACAATGTGACCACTACCAAAGAGTTAGGTCACTTCCAAGCACACTACCAAAGAGTTAGTTCTTTCATATAATGGAACAGATATATTATGTTTGATGTGTTCATAACAATAAGTATGAAAAGCTCAAACAACATAGTATATAAGAACAATCATTTCAATCAATACCATATGCCAAGTCTTTACTACTATTTAACACAAGCATATTGTATAATAAGCCAAGCAAGAGGTAATGGTGTACCTTCCAAAGTGATATACCTAATCACATCCCTGATGTCCTTTATATCCTTGGTTAAACCAAATTAAGACAAATCATCTCATCAGATTCTCATCCTATTGCATCTCATCTTAACCCTAATCGTGTTCATTTTAGGGTTTGCTTACTCATTTGGATATGTGCACCCATACTTGTATTCTTGACTTATAATTATCTCATTGATGTCATTTTCTAGATTACATCTCATTATCAAAGTTCATCATCTGAATATTAGGTTCCATATTCTTTTTGTGCACAGATTAACCCTAGGTTACATCATTAACCTAGATTAGGGTTTTATAACATGTATTAATATTCATCTTCATATAACATGGATTTTGTTCATCATTATGATCTCATAATTAAAACAGAGGTTCAATATAATATTAGGAGCTTTCTCTGTAAATTTCATCATTTATAGAGCACATATGTATTTATTGCATTTTATTAGGGTTATTAGCCCTAATTAGACATATTAAGCAAATTACATGATTTTGTACATCATCATCATAACTACTGACATCAAATGGATTATAAGCCATATTTTGGAGTTACTGATGTCTTCTCATAATTTTAGGTCACTATTTGATATTTATTAACCATGAAATAAGCATAATACATATTATATGATATCACTGAGATTAGTGCATCAAAAGCCTGATATTATGCTTGCATATTGTTCTACATATTTTTCTGAGAATTTTGGTATTTTATTTGTAATTTTCTGATAAGCAGAGAATTTTTTAAGATTTATTGAAGAACTGGGAATTTCTGAGAGTTTTTACCTTTTTTAGCAAATCAGGTCTTGCCATGTGGCCATTAAAGGGTTGGCGCAAGTCAAGGCTTGGGCTGTTGGTTCATAGCTATGGACCTGGTTCAAGGTTTGGCTTGGAGGGCCGGTCTGCCCTTTCTCCTTTTCTTTCTCACGCGAACAGCGTTGAGCGGCTCTCTGTTCGTTCCCTGGAGAGTTGCCGCTGCCAGCCTAGATCCGGCAAGGAACAAGCTGCAGCTCCAAGGTGCCACCGGGATCCTCCTCTATTTCTACTCCAGATCCCCATCTAGATGAGGCTGTCGCCACCAGGGATGCAGACCTACCAGGATCCTTCTCGCATGAACTCCTGCAAGCCAACGCTTGCGAGCGCCTCCCGGCACCAGTCGCCGCAGCTGCACGGTTGATCCCCTGCTTGTGTGACAAGATCTATGGTGCCGCCACCTCTGACCTCTCAGGCTCACCAATGGTGCCTCCTCTGTCTTGGGTGTGAGTCCCCTCTCCTCTCAGTCCATGAGGGAGAGCCGCCGCAAGGACTCTACTATGGTGATGAAGTGGTAGTTGACGAGCAGTCAACCTCAGGGTCGACGTTGCTTGCTTCATCTACTCCTGCTATGCGCCGCCTTCCCCTTCCTTCTTCTCCAGGGATCAACGTCATGTGCAACCCTTCACGTGAGAGTGATCTCTTCATCGTCATGTTGGATCCCGATGGCGAGCAAGCAGGCGAGTAGGCGTCGGGGCCTCCATTTGCTTGGGAGTCTGGTTGCGCCTCCGACACTCCACCACCACAGCTCACCACTGCGCTCTGTAAACTGTAACGGAGACTAGGGGTAAAAGGAGAGTCTGGTCTCTCTCTCTACTCTCATTCATGTAGTCATGAAAAGAGGGTTGTGCAGGTAGCCCACGATCAGGTGAAGATAACCACTCAGCTGGGATCGTGAGATTGACCACTACTCATCCTCTAGTCCACGTCGAAGCAACCACTCACTGACCCTCCATGACTCCATAACTGACATGGGTTGAAGATGGCAAATCTGCCGTTGAATTAGGATATCCAAGGTCCCACAATAGGGCAAGGAAGGTCTTATCCGTGGCTCTCCCTAGTACAATTGTGTCCCTACATTGAACAGGCTCGTGACACTAAGTTGATCAAATCCTAAGTTGCTAAATATGAAACATTGTTCTAAAGTACATCAAAATATTAATTATTGAGCTTACTTCAAACTTAAATATCTCCTTTTAGGAACACCATAATATTATGAAACTTTAACCATGACTTTGATACAACTCAAAGTACTTCCTATTGCAATTTGGTGCCATAAATTAACTCTTTTATCATTCAATTAAATTCCCCAAATAGGTATAACTTATGGATCTGAATCATTATATCAACCTCAATTAACACTCAACTTTACCAAAATACTTGAAACTCCTATTGTAACTCAAGATATGGATTCTAAATGTCCACTCCATCACATCCTACACATCTTAAAAGAAATTTTGTCCTCGGAATTAAACCAGAAAACCCTCTTCGTCACATCATATACATCTTAAAAGAACTTTCATCCTCGAAAGTACACCATACTCATACTTCCAAGGAAAACCTTATCTTTCTCTCATCCACATGTAGGCACCATTCTAGGTGTAACAAATCTGCAAAGGTTACCTAGAACCATGTATCCAAAGCACTATTAGGGGGGTTTCAAAAGCATCAAGGGTGAAACCTCACTCCATAGAGGGCTCAAACAAAGGTTTAGAAGCTTAGGTTACATCATGACGTATCTCATGATAGGATTGCATCTCTATTTTTTGCCCATGAATTGGGATTCCCACATCATATTACCATGTACTAGGATTAACTCATACATAAAGGTGTCATAAACATTATGTTGTGCTAACTGTCAAATTATATCTTTCATCTTTATTAAGAACTAAGATTAACACCTCATGTAACTTGATTCATTCATATGATGTTATTTCATTGCTCATAATATATTGCAACATTTACTAGTGAATTTATCACAAGATTAACCAACAATTTCACATTAATCATCATTGTTCATGTATATGGTTAACCATTTATGCATTAATATCTATTAAACCATCTCTAGGTTTTCATCATATTGTGTCTGTATATCGTGTCTTGATATTAGATCACATCCTTACATCTATTATATCATGGTTTTGCTAAACAAACTTATGTGAGTGGCTCGTGAAACATATATCAATACTTTATATAGCCCAAAAGAGGTTCTTCTAACCCATACTGTGAGGGAAGCGTCGAGCTCAGTCTCTCTCAGAGCTAACTCAACTCTATGATTATCTCATATGCACATGCTTTATTCTCCCTCCTTGGTTTAGGGTTTTCGGGTCTACCTCATTGGCACTAGAGAAAGCCTTACAAGATCTAGACACATAAGCACAAACCAAAACATGCTACAACATACTCTTCATAGGTCTCTACCCATGCAACATATTACCCAAAACTTTCTTATATACACCACTAGATTCCTATGTGGGAAACCACCAACCCGAGCATGAGGCTTCACAGAAACTAACATAGCTACCTCTTCCAAGGTCTTGGGCTCTCTCCCTCACCCAGATGGTAGGCACTCATATTCATATTCACATGTTCATACAACCCGCCTCTCTCTATCTCTAGGGTTTGGTCTTCCCAAGGACATCTAGGGTTTAGCAAGACAATAGGAATCATGCATAAAGCAACTCAACTCAATCACTCAGGAGTAGTCTAGTTTAGGACATATCATATCACATATCTCAGAATTATCATATCTTGGATTTTAGGTTCTCTGACCGTCTCCCAATGGGTCTCACTCTCTCTGGAGTTAACCCCGAAACTGGTCCCAACACTAGAGGTCCTCCTTTGTAAAAGAGCTTGAGGCTCATGCTAACTCACAACCTTGTCTTAACTTAACACATCCTATCTCATAAAAGCCTAGTTACTTGCATCATCAAGACTTATCTCAAATCCTCAAAACTGAACTTACATCCTCAAAGACAAACATAGATCATCCTATATTATCTTATGTCATCTATATAAAACTTACATCATATCATCAAAACTTATTTCATCTATTCCATCTATCATATATTCCAACAAGGCTCTAGACATCTAATCTAGAACTACTCTCTCTTCTAGACTGATGTCATTCACTTTCACTTAGGTTGCATGATCACCTCCTACTCATACATGTGTGGGGACACATTTTTGTAATACATATACATAATAAAATATTATATAGTTTTTCTCCGATAAAACAAGCGTCAGAGAAAACTATCAAGGTTCGATCTGATTGGAATCAAAAACCAAATCCAGAAAACGAGTGTCCCACACATAGTAGATAGTCCAGTGTCATGAAAACTAATGAAAAGGGTGAGAACAAAGGGTAGACTAGTGTAGCTACGCTAGACAACATGTGCAATATGTCTAGGGTTTCTCTTCCCTTGATGCACATCATTTCCAAATAGTGCAACATCCCATACCGCTGCACTACAAGGAAAGAACGACATATAAGGACTTTCTACTTAACAAGCACCAGTCTAGACCTAGTTCTTATACATCTAGGTGCTAACCTAGAGGCTAGGTTAGATCTAGTCTCTAAAAGATGACTAATCTAACCCTAAAAGATTATTAAGTTCAAGGATCTTTAGTTTGAGTTGCATAATGAGAAAATGCCAGGCTTTGCTATTGTTCATGCTCTGATACCACCTGTGACATCCCCGAATTTTCTAAAACTTAATCTGATGTGAGACGTCCAAATTGAAACCCTTACCTCAGCGAGAATCCAAATTTAAACACCCCACACAAGGCTAAGAAGAAGAAAATCATAGGAAGTCAAAAGGAAAGAAACAATAGATATTACATATTACATATTCACCATTCAACATATAATTACAACATGAATTGTTACAACATTTGATATTACGTATTGAATAGCAAACTTCTACATATACATGTACTACATCTAAACTACAGGATCTTAAGACAACAGGTCCACCTGTACATCAGCTCGCCATACAACTCTCACTATCCTGGATCTTCAAGATCATAACCACAACCTAAACCAAAGATTACATGCGGTACACGTCAGCACAATATTTCAAGAATATTGTACTGAGTACACCTATGTGTCTTTTATTTACCTCTCATCATATCTTGGCAATAAGATAAAACTAATACTTGGCAGTAACAGAAGAATATAACAAAAGCATATACTTGCACAAAAATGTTCATCAACAAAAGAGAACACATGTTTTAAGCACATTTTCCATTATATATCAAGGCCTTTATGATCACTACCAAAGAGTTAGATCATCTGTATAAGGTGACCACTACCAAAGAGTTAGGTCAGACCACTACCAAAGAGTTAGGTCATATGTACAATGTGACCACTACCAAAGAGTTAGGTCACTTCCAAGCACACTACCAAAGAGTTAGTGCTTTCATATAATGGAACAGATATATTATGTTTGATGTGTTCATAACAATAAGTATGAAAAGCTCAAACAACATAGTATATAAGAACAATCATTTCAATCAATACCAAATGACAAGTCTTTACTACTATTTAACACAAGCATATTGTATAATAAGCCAAGCAAGAGGTAATGGCGGACCTTCCAAAGTGATATACCTAATCACATCCCCGATGTCATCTATATCCTTGGTTAAACCTGATTAAGACAAGATCATCTCATCATATTCTCATCCTATTGCATCTCATCTTAACCCTAATCGTGTTCATATTAGGGTTTGCTTACTCATTTGGATATGTGCACTATTACTTGTATTCTTGTCTTATAATTATCTCACTGATGTCATTTTCCGGATTACATCTCATTATCAAAGTTCATCATCTGAACATTAGGTTCCATATCATTTTTGTGCATAGATTAACCCTAGGTTACATCATTAACCTAGATTAGGGTTTTATAACATGTATTAATATTCATCTTCATATAACATGGATTTTGTTCATCATTATGATCTCATAATTAAAACTGAGGTTCAATATACTGATAGGAGCTTTCTCTATAAATTTCATCATTTATAGAGCATGTATGAATTTATTGCATTTTATTAGGGCTATTAGTCCTAATTAGACATATTAAGCAAATTACATGATTTTGTACATCATCATCATAACTACTGACATTAAATGGATTATAAGCCATATTTTGGAGTTACTCATTTCTTCTCATAATTTTAGGTCACTATTTGATATTTATTAACCATGAAATAAGCATAATACATATTACATGATATCACTGAGATTAGTGCATCAAAAGCTTGATATTATGCTTACATATTGTTCTACATATTTTTCTGAGAATTTTGGTATTTTATTTGTAATTTTCTGATAAGCGGACAATTTTCTAGGATTTATTGAAGAACTGGGAATTTCTGAGAGTTTTTACCTTTTTCAACAAATCGGGTTTTGCCACGTGGCCATTAAAGGGTTGGCGCAAGTCAAGGCTTGGGCCGCTGGTTCATAGCTATGGACCCGGTTCAAGGTTTGGATTGGAGGGCCAGACTGCCCTTTCTCCTTTTCTTTCTCACGCGAACAACGTTGAGCGGATCTATGTTCGTTCCCTTGAGAGTTGCCGCCGCCAGCCTAGATCCGGCAAGGAACAAGCTGCAGCTCCAAGGTGCCATCGGGATCCTCCTCTATTTATGCTCCAGATCCCCATATAGATGAGGCCGCTGCCACCAGGGCTGCAGACCTACCAGGCTCCTTCTGGCATGAACTCCCGCACGCTGACGCTTGCGTGCGCCTCCCGGCACCAGCCAACGTAGCTGAACGGTTGCTCCCCAGCCTGTGTGACAGGATCTATGGTGTCGCCGTCTCTGACCTCTCAGGCTCACCAACAGTGCCTCCTCCGTCTTGGGTGTGAGTCCCCTCTGCTCTCAGTGCGTGAGGGAGAACCGCCGCAAGGACTCTACTGCGACAATGAAGTGGTAGTTGATGAGCAGTCAACCTCAGGGTCGACGTTGCTTACTTCGTCTACTCCTACTATGTGTCGCCTTCCCCTTCCTTCTTCTCCAGGGATCAGCGCGCCGCCTTCCCCTTCCTTCTTCTCGAGGGATCAACGTCATGTGCAACCCTTCATGTGAGAGTGATCTCGTCATCGTCGTGCTGGAGCCCGATGGCGAGCAAGCAGGCAAGTAGGCGTCGGGGCCTCCATTTGCTTGGGAGTCTAGTTGCGCCTCTGACACTCCACCACCATGGCTCACCACTGCGCTTTGTAAACTGTAACGGAGACTAGGGGTAAAAGGAGAGTCTGGTCTCTCTCTCTACTCTCATTCTTGTAGTCACGAAAAGAGGGTTGTACAGGTAGCCCACGATCAGGTGAAGATAACCACTCAGCTGGGATCGTGAGATTGACCACTACTCATCCCCTAGTCCATGTCGAAGCAACCACTCACTGACCCTCCATGACTCCATAACTGACATGGGTTGAAGATGGCAAATATGTCGTTGAATTAGGATATCCAAGGTCCCACAATAGGGCAAGGAAGGTCTTATATGTGGCTCTCCCTAGTACAATCGTGGCCCTACATTGAACAGGCTCGTGACACTAAGTTGATCAAAGCCTAAGTTGCTAAATATGAAACATTGTTCTAAAGTACATCAAAATATTAATTATTGAGCTTACTTCAAACTTAAATATCTCCTTTTAGGAACACCAGAATATTATGAAACTTTAACCATGACTTTGATACAACTCAAGGTACTTCCTATTGCAATTTGGTACCATAAATTAACTCTTTTATCATTCAATTAAATTCCCCAAATAGGTATAACTTATGGATCTGAATCATTATATCAACCTCAATTAACACTCATCTTTACCAAAATACTTGAAACTCCTGTTGTAACTCAAGATATGGATTCTAAAAGTCCACTCCATCACAGTTAACTTGCAAATTTTACATGTTAAAATGTCCCTCTGATGATAAGACATCGTGAGAATGAATATGATGTATTAATATGGATTCTCCAAGCTTGGGCACCAAGATATAGCTTGTAGAGCAATCTTTGTGCTTTAAAACCTAGTTTTGGGGTAAAGTGTAATTTACCTAAAATCTAGGGTGCAACATGTAAACTATACCCTTTAGAGTATCTTTCATGATTCTTGGCACCAAGTGGAGCAAAGAAAATGAGGAGGGCACCTCATTTGAATGATCAAATAAGAAAGATAACCTTTGTATTTAAATAACCAAGTTTTATACAAAATGACCCTTTTATATGTGCAACTTAGTAAGGTGTTTGACTTCTTTTCCTCTAAACCATGGATAAGGGAGGAGTTTTTCTTAAGGGAAGAAGGGAGGAACGTGACTAAGGAAGGAAGAGGGACTTATTTGAGAAATAAGAAAACAATCCTCTCTGTCTTGAAAATATACTCAAAATATATATGTACATCCTTTTTACAAAGCAAGGGATCGTTTCCATTCATTCCTCTTCTTATATCTTTGCTTTGGCTGACTAATGAGGAGCTCAGGAGCAGAGAAGAACGGCCAAGACTGAATTGGGTAAGTTTTTATTGCCATCTAGCTCGAATTCATGGAGGAAATCTTGCTACAGGGTTGGTTTGTTAGTCTTCCTTACACAACTCTTCTTTCTAGCCATCTTCTCCATCCAAATCTTGAGGAACGGACCTTGGACAACCTATGGAGATCAAGCCACCATTTATTCTACGAAGGTTGGAGCTCTAGATCTGATCCTAAGGCAGGTTTTATAACTCTAACCCTTAAAGTTTTGTTTATGCATCTTCTTTCTATGAAAACATTGCTTAATCTCCTTTCTTAGACACTTCTATGTGTTCTTGCTACCAAAACTGTGAAGAACAGTCCATGTTCTTGAGGTAGAAGAAGGTGGAGTTATTTCTAAAGTTCATCCTAATCTTACTTTAGCAAACGGTCCTCCACCTCTTGCCCAAACGGTTTGCAAAACTGTTTGGAAGCAAACAGTTTTAAAACTGTTTGAGAGCAAATGGTTTCAACCAAGAACGTTTGGGAGCAACCGGTCCAAGACCATTTGGATGAGTTTACCAAGCATTGACCATTTGGAGATCTTCTATAAACATTATGGACTAATCACCCACCAAAAATCATCATCTAATTCCAAGTAAATCATAAATTGAAGGCACTTTACTCAACTAAACCCTAATCGGGTTTATTGCTGATTTCAAATAGTGCAATCATGTTGAAGTTTGGGTTGAGTGGCCCAAACGGTTTCAAAAGCATTTGGGGATCACCCAAACGGTCTCAAGACCGTTTGGTGATCACCCAAGACCGTTTGGAGATCTAGGGTTAAGTGGGGTTGATCAATTGAGGGTCCAATCACATCAAGTTGTTGAATAATTAAGTGTTGATTTTTGTGACCTAAATTAGGGTTCAACCCTTAAGTGAATGACTTAGTTTTTGGTGTTGACATGGGAAAACGGTCTCAAGACCATTTGGAGGAGGTCCAAATGATCCCAAGACCATTTGGGGATAGGTCATCACCCAATAAAATGATGGTTCAATGGGTTCAACATCAATTAGACTCATGTTGATGCATGTTGAAGGGTAATTGATTCCAAACCCTAATCCAATCAATTCAAACCTTAATTGGTGACCACTTGAGGATCAATTGAAGGTCAAATCAGTAAGGATTGACCTAATTGATTCAATTGATGAGTGGCTAACCATGGCAGGAACGTTTGGGGGGTTCAACATTGAAAACCTTAACTCAATTGGATAGGATGAGGCACCTTTTGGTCCATGTAGTTTTGAGGGTGTTTGGACCAAACGGTCTCAAGACCGTTTGGGTCCAAACGGTCCCAAGACCTTTTGGGACCAAACGGTCCCAAACCGTTTGGTGGCCATGCGGTTTCAAGATCAAATTGCCTATGCGGTTTCAAAGTCAAAGTTGGCCCAAATGGTCAACGAGACAGAACGGTCTTCACCTCACCTAGGGCAAACGGTCTTGATGGTGCACTTGGCCATGCGGTCTTGAAAGTCAAAGGGACAAAACGGTCAACAACTCCATGCAGTTTCAAAACCGTTTGGAGGTTGAAAGTGCAAAACCGTTTGGGGTCTATTAAGGTCAAGAACGTTTGATGCTTTAAAGGTTAAGATGGTTTAGTGGTTGATTAACCTAAACCCTAAAGATACCTAAAGTCATTAAGGGGTTAAGTAATTAGTGGACTAATGCATGTATGGTCAATGGTGAACATTACCAAAGTACCCTTAATGGGATAGAGTAACCAATACCCCCTTGATCAAGCAAACCTAAATGACCACAAGGGTGATGACATGACTTATGTTATCAAGGTTGACTTGACTTAACCTAATCAAGAGTGATGTAAACATCACCTAATAGTTAGAGGAGAGAGAAGACTCCTAATATGTATGAGAATCAAGTAATAAGCTTCCAATATGTATAGATACATCTAATTAGGGGATGATCCTTCATGGTGAGATCATGGAAACCCTAATTATGATGGTTAATGAATTTTAACCTAATTTGAGGGCATTAATGGAAGTAATCCTCATACATGATATTGATATGATCTTAATTCACTGTAATGTGAATAGTAAACCCTAATTTAGGGTAATGTGATATAATGTGAATAATAAACCCTAATTTAGGAAATGTGAAGGTATGAAAAATAAACCCTAATTTTTGGGTTATGCTTTTAAGCATGAGACTCTATACATTATTATGGAATAAGTAATCATTATGCCTTTATAAGTTAAAGGGGTTGAATAACCCTAATTGAATTAAAAAGGAAACCTAACCCTAGAAACCAGCCATGGTGATGTGACACGGTCGTGGTATTTTGTATGTAACATGACTGTGCTAGGTAGCATGACCGTGGTGTCTTATTCTTGCTTGACCATGCAAGATAGCATGGATGTGGTGTTCTATATGTATTTGGAAAAGAACTTATATTGTGCTGGTGTAGATACAATGTGCAAGTTATCAATTGTGTTAGTTATGCAGGTGTTTATAACGAAGTGATCATTTCCAGGTAAGGTTTATGATGACATATTCATTGATAACACCTTATAAGCTTTGAAAGTAATGATATGATATGTTGCCTAGTGAAAAGTAACATATGAAATTGATATACTGTATGAGCCATGAGAAATATCTGCATTGCTACAATCAAAGTTATACTGTTAAATGACTTGATGTCAATATGTTACTTGGTAACAAGAGACTTAATAATCTGAGGGTTTGAATAACCATGTTCCTGAACCATAATGATGAGATGGTTATGGATTGATATCCCAATGTTAACAATAGGTGACATAGACTTGATATGATAAGTACTCCTTCTTTATAGCTATTGTTTTAATGGTTTATGTTTGGAAACATGTCTGATGCTAAACGAATACTATAATGTACTTAAATAATCAAGTATAATGATATCATGTAGAGCCCTGACCATAGATTCATCATTTTCAGAAGTTAAATGATGGTGAAATAGGTTTTCCTAAGGGAACTCCTAGAGAGCATACTTTTGAGTATGTGGGGGTTATGGACACGAATATCCTCCCGTCCTAATGTAGGACTTGATGTGAGTTGTACCTGTAATCTCCCAATCCCTCATTACATGTTTATGCCAGGATGATGTATCATTAATCTCCCGATGATGTTGTTAATGCCGCATCGATGTGAGATAAATAAGAAATCCCTCGATGGCGAAGAGAGTACAGAACGCCATTGTAACTCTAATAGCTAAGTTGCCAGGATACCCTGGAAAGCTATTATGTCAGAGACACAAGATGTCCTGCATGTTGTTCCTCATACTGACTGAGGAGGATGAGGTCATAAGACTCTGGATCTTCTAATGACCTATGTATGGTAATGATTGTGATTTAGTAATGGTCGGTTGGAGTATGAGAGGTTTAACTCATCTCCTCAGGGCATAATAATGTTTGAAAAACATAATCATCCGTGTAGCATAAATGCTTAGGTTGAACTACGAGAAATAATGATTGATGATACATTGTTTATAATGTTCCAGTTGAATAACTAGTATGCATGTTCTTCATTTTCCTTATTGAAATACACCTTGATATTCAATTAAGTTATAATTGAAATGATTGCTTAAAGAGAATGTTGCTTCACTTAGTTATATAATGTTAAACATGCTGTTGAATGTTTAAGGTTATATTGCTTATTGTTATTCAATTTATTGCAATAACAAAGCTTCTGGCAGAGAGTTATAACTCTCACTGGGACAATTATTCAATTGTCTCACCCCCGTGGGATTCAACCTTTTAGGTAGACGTCGAGGATGAAGGAACCCATCTGAGGGTGAGCAACAACAAGAGCAACAACAATCTCAGGGACAATAGTGATCCTCAGGTGGAGACATTGACTATCAAGTCTTGTAGATAGTATGTACTATGTGTCGTCTCTGTACTCTCAAGTCCTAGGAGTCAGTAGATGTTTAAAGTAGATCTAAGATTTTGGCTTAATGCCTTGAGATTTTTGTATCTTGCTTTGTACAGGTAACAGAGCAATTGATGTATGTAGTCACTCGAGATGTGATTTTATAGAGATGTAATGATGAATCATGTTGTGAACAACTTATCTTGTTTTCTTATAAAATAGTTTTATTATTTAAAGATCTGTTTCCAAAAAGTTTAAATTTTTAGTGATTTTTAATATTCCGTAACTAGTTAATCGCTTCCGCATTCGTTGATCTCGTTTTTCCGAGACAGACGTCACAATTTAGTGGTATCAAAGCTCTAGGTTCGCTGAGTCTACAGAGACATAGGACTTAGGATGTTGAGTCTGTTCTAGTGTCTTCCGATATATCTAATAGTATCTTCTGCTCCTTAGGAGAAGAAGATAAAACTAAATATGTCTGGAACACACGAGGAATATGTTGCAGAGAGTAGTGTTGTTGCACCCAGAGAAGGTGCGAGAAACCCAGAGATAGAGCAACCTGTACCAGAACCACCCCAGTTCAATCCAACTGACATGGGGAACCCAGCCGTCCAGACTATGTTTGGTCAGTTTATGACTGCCATGACACATATAACTGATAGGATGCCTACACCTGCACCTAGGGCACCTACCCATCCTGAAGGATAAGGAATTGGCAAGACGTTTGAATGACTTCGCCGAGTTGGAGCCACAGAGTATTTTGGAACAGCTGATCCCACAAATGCCGACTTGTGGTTAACTGAACTAGAAAAGGCCTTTAGAATCCTGAACATTCCAGAAGCTGAGAAGGTTAGACATGCTATGTATCTTCTCAAAGGGAGTGTTGGTTATTGGTGGACCATGGAAGAACAAAAGAGGCCGGGTGTAGAGGTTGCATGGGAAGTCTTCTGATGGGAGTTTATCAACAAATATTTCCCTAAGACATTCTTGGATGAGAAAATCTCTCAGTTTGAGAGGTTAAGATAAGGTCCAATGAACATTAGCGAGTACAAGGCTAAGTTCATGAAGTTGTTGCGGTTCTGTCTGCACATGGTAGCTACAGATGAAGAAAGGATTAGGCATTTCAAGAAAGGGTTAAATGCTGAGCTGACTACTCCTGTGTCTGCTCTAGAGAACAGAGAAAGGTTTTCTACCTTCATGGAGTCTGTCAGGAGGGTAGAGAGATCTGTGGCAGAGAAGAGACAGACCCAGAACAAGAGGATGTATCCCTAGTTCCAAGGATCTTCATCTAAAGGTTTCAAGAAACCTAGGTTTTCTGTGCCTACACCACCACCTAGATCCAGTACCCAGACACAGTGGGCGTCGAATAGGGGTAGAGGATGAAGCCTACCACTAGAAGGAGCTCACAGTTCAACATCTATGTCAGTTACAGGACCACCCAGACAACAACAACTGAATAGGAGTTGTTATGTATGTGGAAAGATGGGACATCTGATGAAGAATTCTAGAGCCAGAGAAGTGAGTGTAACTCAACCCCAGAGGCAGACTCAACAAGGATCTCAAAGGAGATAGTTTCTAGGAGGAGCTAGAGGATGTGGACAAGCGTCCCAAGCTGGATCATCATCACCTAGTCAACGAGCACCAAATCAACCACAGGCAACAGCAAGGTTTCATGCAATGAATCCACCTGATGCAGTGATCAACCCTCGGGTTGTGGCAGGTCAGATGGAATTGTTATATTCTAATATGTCTACATCTTGTGTTGTATCTGTTTTAATTGATCCGGGTGCTACGCACTCCTTTATCACTCGAAGAGTGATTCTTGACTACAACTTGACTATACGTCATAGAGCAGATAGTTTGTTGCTAGAAACTTCGTTGTTGGGGTCTGCTGTGTTGCAGGAGGTATGTTTACCCTGCATCCTTTTCTTTTCTGAACATCACATTCAAGTGGACCTTATACCACTTGAGATGCAAGAATTTGATATAATCCTTGGAATGGATACCTTAGAAAGGTATAAGGTTGTCTTGGACTGTGAATCCAAGCAAGCTGTGTTTGTTGATGATAGTGACACATGGATCTTTCAAAGAGAGAGAAATATTCTACCTACATGTCTTGTGTCAGCTTTGGTTGCTAAGAAGATGATGAGGCAAGGATGTTATGCATTCTTGGACCATGTGGTAGATACCACCATGGATAGTCCTAACCCTGCTGAAGTTCCTGTAGTCAGGGAATTTGAAGATGTATTTCCTGAAGAACTTCTAGGTGTGCCACCGCCTCGGGAAATTGATTTTGAAATCAATTTAATTCTAGATATGTAACCTATAGCACAAACACCGTATAGGATGGCGCCTGCAGAGATGGCAGAACTCAAGAAACAACTGCAAGAGTTGCTTGAGAAGGGTTTCATCTGACTGAGTACTTCACCCTGGGGTGCTCCTGTCCTTTTTGTTAAGAAGAAAGATGGGACAATGCGGTTGTGCATTGATTATAGATAGCTAAATAAAGAAACAAAAAAGAACAAGTACCCTCTGTCGAGGATTGATGATCTCTTTGACCAGTTGTGTGGTGCAACCGTCTTCTCAAAGATAGATTTGAGATCAGGATATCATCAACTCCATATTAAGGATAGTGACATACCCAAGTCTTCCTTTAGAACGAGGTATGGTCACTATGAGTTCACGATTATGTTGTTTGGACTAACAAATGCACCAGCTGCATTATGGAACTCATGAATAGAATCTTCTGACCTTTTCTTGATCAGTGTATTGTTGTCTTTTTTGATGACATTCTTATCTATAGTAGAGATGCTTAGCAACATGAACAACATCTTTGTCAGACTCTAACTTTGCTAAGAGAACACAGGCTATATGCTAAGTTTATCAAGTGTGAGTTCTGGTTATCGGAAGTTTCTTTCCTTGGACACGTGATATCTGCTTCGGGTATTCGTGTTGACCCTACAAAAGTAGAATATGTCCTGCTATGGGAACAACTGAAGACACCGAAGGAGATCTGTAGTTTTCTAGGGTTGGTAGGCTATTACCGAAGGTTCATTAAGAACTTCAGTTCCTTAGCCTTACCCTTGACCAAGTTGACCAGGAAGGATGTTCCTTTTGTTTGGAGTGATCAGTGTCAACAATATTTTCAGCGGTTGAAGGAGACGTTAACAAGTGCACCTGTGCTTGTGTTACCTGAGCAAGGGAAAGGATATATAGTTTTTTGTGATGCCTTTAAGAATGGACTAGGATGTGTGCTGATGCAGGATAAACAAGTGATTTCTTTTGCTTCTCGATAGCTTAAGAAACACGAGGAGAATTATCCGACACACGATTTAGAGCTAGCTACTGTGGTTCATGCCTTGAAGATCTGGAGACACTATCTCTATGGAGAGACATTCCAAATTTTCACTGATCATAAGAACCTTAAGTACATCTGTTCTTAGCATGAGCCTAACATGAGGCAATGTCGTTGGATGGAGTTAATCAAAGACTATGATTGTACAATTGATTACCATCCAGGGAAGGCCAATGTGGTTGCAGATGCTTTGAGTAGGAAATCAGCAACACCAACCTTAGATAGAGCACAACTGAATTCCTTGGTATGCTCTAGGAGAGATATGCTTATCTCCTTAAGGCAAGACAATGTACTGTTAAAAGTATCATTATTAGTCAGGTTGTTAGCTGAGATGCATATAAAACCTACTCTGAGAGAGCAGATCAAGGAGGAACAACAAGTTGATGCTGCAGTTCAGCATATTAGATCAGAGTATGGTAGCGAGAAATGAGATGTTTTCCATGACTCTGATGACCAAGTAGCCTGTTATCATGGGAGAATGATAGTGCCGGATGTGGATAACTTGAGAAAGTTAGTCCTGGAAGAAGCTCATTCTTCGATGTATGCTATGCATCCAGGAAGCACCAAGATGTATTGAAACTTAATAGATATGTATTGGTGGCCTAGAATGAAGAAGGACATTGCTGAGTTTGTTATACGATGTCCTATGTGTCAGCAAGTTAAAGCTGAACACCAGAAGCCTGCAAGAACAATGCAACCTTTGCCTATACCACAGTAGAAGTGGGAGCATGTAACCATGGACTTTGTTGTTGGCCTACCCAGGACAACCAAAGGGAATGATTCCATTTGGGTAATAGTTGATAGGTTGACAAAGACATCACATTTCTTACCTATCAAAACAACCTATTCTACTGAGAAGTTGGCACAGTTATATGTTGATGAGATAGTGTGACTGCACATAGTCTGAGTCACCATTGTTTCCGACAGAGGTCCCCAGTTTACGAGTCATTTTTGGGAGCGACTTCATAAAGCTCTAGGCACACAGTTAAGGTTTAGTACAACCTTTCATCCTCAGACTGATGGACAGTCTGAAAGGACTATACAGACCTTGGAAGACTTGCTTAGAGCATGTGTTCTTCAGTTTACAGGGAGTTGGGATCCGCACCTAAGATTGATAGAGTTTGCCTATAACAATAGCTATTAAGATAGCATTGACATGGCACCTTATGAAGCTTTATATGGTAGACGTTGTAGATCACCACTATGTTGGTATGGAACTGGTGAATATCAGCTTTTAGGTCCTGATCTTGTGCAGCAGACTACAAAGAAGATTAAAGTAATATAAGAACAAATAAAGACTGCACAGGATAGGCAGAAATCATATGATGATAAACGTCGTAGACCTTTAGAATTTCTGGTGGGAGACCGAGTGTACCTCAAAGTCTCACCTTGGAAAGGATTTCTGAGATTTGGAAGGAAAGGGAAGTTAGCTCCTAGGTTTATGGGGCCTTATCCAATCATTGAACGGATTGGAAGAGTAGCCCATAAGCGAGAGTAACCACCAGGGTTACAGAGGTTACACCCTGTGTTTCACATTTCCATGCTGAGGAAATGTCACCCTGATACAGAATCAGTTCTGCAACCTATGGAGGTAGAATTGAATGATGATGTATCTTATGAGGAAGGACCAGTGTCAATCCTTGATAAAAGAATTAAAAAGTTGAATAAGAAAGCCATAAGTCTTGTGAAAATTCTCTGGAATCATAGTGGTGTTGAAGAATCCACATGGGAACTAGAGGAAGAGATGAGAAAGAAATACCCTGCTCTTTTCCCTTAATATGTTTTTTTGATATGTTTTGTTGATTTCGAGGATGAAATCCTTGTAAGGGGTGGATAATTTGTAACATCCCTGACCTGGGTTATGAACTAACCCTACATGTTTTGCTTAATACATGTGATTAGATGCTTGTGATTATCTTTTGATATGTAATTAAATCTTCCAAAGAACTTATATTTCCATCTCTGTCTTTTTTGAACAATGTTGTAATATTGTTTTGTTAAAAATGGACTAATGTGCAAATTACCCAATTAGAGGGGTTAACTTGCAAATTTTGCATGTTAAGATGTTCCTCTAATGATAATACATCATGAGAATGGATATGATATAGTAATATGGATTCTCCAAGCTTGGTCACCAAGATATAGCTTGTAGAGCAATCCTTGTGCTTTAAAACCTAGTTTTGGGGTAAAGTGCAATTTACCCAAAATCTAGGGTGCAACATGTAAAATATACCCTTTAGAGTATCTTTCATGATTCTTGGCACCAATTGGAGCAAAGAAAATGAGGAGGGCGCCTCATTTGAATGATCAAATAAGAAAGATAACCTTTATATTTAAATAACCAAGTTTTATACAAAATGACCCTTTTATATGTTCAACTTAATAAGGTCTTTGACTTCTTTTCCTCTAAATCTTGGATAAGGGAGGAGTTTTTCTTAAGGGAAGAAGGGAGTAACATGACTAAGGAAGGAAGAGGGACATATTTGAGAAATAAGAAAACAATCCTCTTTGTCCTGAAAATATACTCAAAATATATATGTACATCCTTTTTACAAAGCAAGGGATTGTTTCCCTTCATTCCTCTTCTTATCTCTTTGCTTTGGCCAACTAAGGAGGAGCTCAGGAGTAGAGAATAATGTCCAAGACTGAATTGGGTAAGTTTTGATTGCCATCTAGCTCAAATTCATTGAGGAAATCTTGCTACAGGGTTGGTTTGTTAGTCTTCCTTACACAACTCTTCTTTCTAGCCATCTTCTCCATCCAAATCTTGAGGAACGGACCTTGGATGACCTATGGAGATCAAGCCACCATTTAAGCTATGAATCTTGGAGCTCAAGATCTGATCCTAAGGTGGGTTTTATAACTCTAACCCTTAAAGTTTTGTGTATGCATCTTCTTTCTATGAAAACATTGCTTAATCTCCTTTCTTAGACACTTCTATGTGTTCTTGCTACCAAAACCGTGAAGAACAGTCCATGTTCTTGAGGTAGAAGAAGGTGGCGTTATTTCCAAAGTTCATCCTAATCTTAATTTAGCAAACGGTCCTCCACCTCTTGCCCAAACAGTTTGCAAAACTGTTTGGAAGCAAACGGTTTTAAAACCATTTGAGAGCAAACGGTTTCAACCAAAACGTTAGGGAGCAACCGGTCCAAGACCGTTTGGATGAGTTGACCAAGTGTTGAACGTTTGGATATCTTCTGTAAACATTATGGACTAATCACCAAACAAAAATCATCATCTAATTCCAAGTAAATCACTAATTGAAGGCACTTTACTCACCTAAACCCTAATCGGGTTTATTGTAGATTTCAAATAGTGCAATCATGTTGAAGTTTGGGTTGAGTGTCCCAAACGGTTTCAAAACCATATGGGGATCACCCAAACGGTCTCAAAACCATTTGGTGATCGCCCAAGACCATTTGGAGGTCTAGGGTTAAGTGGGGTTGATCAATTGAGGGTCCAATCACATCATGTTGTTGAATAATTAAGTGCTGATTTTTGTGACCTAAATTAGGGTTCAACCCTTAAGTGAATGACTTAGTTTTTGGTGTTGACATGGGAAAACGGTCTCAAGACCGTTTGGAGGAGGTCCAAACAATCCCAAGACTATTTGGGGATAGGTCATGACCCAATTAAATGATGGTTCAATGGGTTCAACATCAATTAGACTCATGTTGATGCATGTTGAAGGGTAATCGATTCCAAACCCTAATCCAATCAATCCAAACCTTAATTGGTGACCACTTGAGGATCAATTGAAGGTCAAATCAGTAAGGATTGACCTAATTGATTCAATTGATGAGTGGATAACCATGGCAGGAATGTTTGTGGGGTTCAACATTGAAAACCTTAACTTAATTGGATAGGTTGAGGCACCTTTTGGTCCATGCGGTTTTGAGGGTGTTTGGACCAAACAATCTCAAAACCGTTTGAGTCCAAACAGTCTCAAGACCGTTTGGGACCAAACGATCCCAAACCGTTTGGTGGCCATGCGGTTTCAAGATCAAATTGCCTATGCGATTTCAAAGTCAAAGTTGGCCCAAACAGTCACAGAGACCAAACAGTCTTCACCTCACCTAGGGCAAACGGTCTTGATGGTGCACTTGGCCATGCGGTCTTGAAAGTCAAAGGGACCAAACGGTCAACAACTCCATGCGGTTTCAAAACCATTTGGAGGTTGAAAGTGCAAAACCGTTTGGGGTCTATTAAGGTCAAGAATGTTGGATGCTTTAAAGGTTAAGATGGTTTAGTGGTTGATTAACCTAAACCCTAAAGATACCTAAATTCATTAAGGGGTTAAGTAATTAGTGGACTAATGCATGTATGGTCAATGGTGAACATTACCAAAGTACCCTTGATGGGATAGAGTAACCAATACCCCCTTGATCAAGCAAACCCTAATGACCACAAGGGTGATGACATGACTTATGTTATCAAGGTTGACTTGACTTAACCTAATCAAGAGTGATGTAAACATCACCTAATAGTTAGAGGAGAGAGAAGACTCCTAATATGTATGAGAATCAAGTAATAAGCTTCCAATATGTATAGATACATCTAATTAGGGGATGATCCTTCATGGTGAGATCATGGAAACCCTAATTATGATGGTTAATGAATTTTAACCTAATTTGAGGGCATTAATGGAAGTAATCCTCATACATGATATTGATATGATCTTAATTCACTGTAATGTGAATAGTAAACCCTAATTTAGGGTAATGTGATATAATGTGAATAATAAACCCTAATTTAGGAAATGTGAAGGTATGAACAGTAAACCCTAATTTTTGGGTTATGCTTTTAAGCATGAGACTCTATACCTGATTATGGAATATGTAATGCCCGGGCCCACTAGCCAAAGCTCTAGTAGAGTTTCAAGAATGAAGACTGGCCCCATAGACCACCATTAGCCTTAACTGTACGCTTTGTCCTCACTCACGCGCAAGTCGGGGTCAACTTCCCGACTGGTCACCCATCCTAGTACTATTCCAAGTCGAGCACGCTTAACTATGGAGTTATTTAGAGTTGGGCTCCCTGAAAAGGAGGTGTACCTTGGTGATATGGGTAATCCAATCATTCCTTTTAAGATCATCATATCCGAGGCCACAAATCCTGGGATGTTACAATCTCCCCCACTTAGACTCTTGACATCCTCGTCAAGGCTCAATTATATGGCCTCATAATCTTTTCCCCATTTCAGTGTAGACCCAAATGACCCATGTACACCTAGCTCCCGACCACAGATACCAACGCAACGATGGCTCCATCAACTTAGATAGCCCTATCCAACATGCCTGGACACTACCAGCGCATGGGCAGCTCCATCAACTTGGATATCCCTTTCCAACATGCTTGGACCACATGGCTCAAAGACTGGCAAGCCAAAACCCATGTGGCCCCCACTTATTGGAGGGGAATTGGCTCTGATAAAATTTGTAATGCTCGGGCCCACTGGCCAAAGCTCTAGTAGAGTTTCAGGAACGACGATTGGCCCCACAGACCACCACGAGCCTTAACTGCGTGCTTCGTCCTCACTCACGCGCAACGGGGTCAACTTCCCGACTGGTCACTCATCCTAGTACTACTCCAAGTCGAGCACGTTTAACTATGGAGTTCTTTAAAGATTGGCTCCCTAAAAAGGAGGTGTACCTTGGTGATATGGGTAATCCAATCATTCCTTTTAAGATCATCATATCTGAGGCCTCAAATCCTGGGATGTTACAGAATAAGTAATCATTATGCCTTTATAAGTTAAAGGGGTTGAATAACCCTAATTGAATTAAAAAGGAAACCTAACCCTAGAAACCAGCTGTGGTGATGTGACACGTTCGTGGTATTTTTTCTGTGACATGACCGTGCTAGGTAGCAAGACCATGGCGGCTTATTCTTACATGACCGTGCAAGATAACACGGTTGTGGTGTTCTATATGTATTTGGAAAAGAACTTATATTGTGCTGGTATAGATACAATGTGCAAGTTATCAATTGTGTTAGTTATGCAGGTGTTTATAAAGAAGTGATCATAGCCAGGTAAGGGTTATGATGCAATATTCATTGATAGCACCTTATAAGCTTTGAAAGTAATGATATGATATGTTGGCTAGTGAAAAGTAACATATTTTTTTTTATCAGTTTGAAAAGTAACATATGAAATTGATATACTGTATGATCCATGAGAAAATCTGCATTGCTACAATCAAAGTTATATTGTTAAATGACTTGATGTCAATATGTTACTTGGTAACAAGAGACTTAATAATATGAGGGTTTGAATAACCATGTTCTTGAACCATAATGATGAGATGGTTAGGGATTGATATCCCGATGTTAATAATAGGAGACATAGACTTGATATGATTAGTACTCCTTCTTTATAGCAATTGTTTTGATGGGTTATGTTTGGAAACATGTCTGATGCTAAAAGAATACTATAATGTACTTAAATAATCAAGTATAATGATATGATGTAGAGCCCTGACCATAGATCCATCATTGTCAGAAGTTAAATGATGGTGAAATAGGTTTTCCTAAGGGAACTCCTGGAGAGCATACTTTTGAGTATGTGGGGGATATGGACGTGAATATCCTTACGTCCTAATGTAGGATTTGATGTAAGATGTACCTGTAATCTCCCAATCCCTCATTATATGTTTATGCCGGGATGATGTATCATTAATATCCCGATGATGTTGTTAATGTCGCATCGATGTGAGATAAATAAGAAATCCCTCGATGGCAAAGAGAGTACAGAACGCCACTGTAACTCTAATAGCGAAGTTGCCAGGATACCCTGGAAAGCTATTATGTCAGAGACACAAGATGCCCTGCATGTTGTTCCTCATACTGACTGAGGAGGATGAGGTCATAGGACTTCGTCTCTTGTAATGACCTATGTATGGTACCGATTGCGATTTAGTAATGATCAGTTGGACTATGAGAGGTGTAACTCATCTCCTCAGGGCATAATAATGTTTGAAAAACATAATCAGCCGTGTAGCATAATTGCTTAGGTTGAACTACGAGAAACAATGATTGATGATACATTGTTTATAATGTTCTAGTTGAATAACTGGTATGCATGTTCTTCATTTTCCTTATTGAAATACACCTTGATATTCAATTAAGTTATAATTGAAATGATTGCTTAAAGAGAATGTTGTTTCACTTAGTTATATAATGTTAAACCTATTGTTGAATGGTTAAGGTTATATTGCTTATTGTTATTATATTTGTTGCAATAACAAAGCTTCTGGCAGAGAGTTATAACTCTCGCTGGGACAATTATTTAATTGTCTCACCCCCATGGGATTTGACTTTTTAGGTAGACACCGAGGACGAAGGAACCCATCTGAGGGTGAGAAACAACAACAGCAGCAGCAATCTCAGGGACAGCAGTGATCCTCAGGTGGAGACACTAACTATCAAGTCGTGTAGATAGTATGTCCTATGTGTCGTCTGTGTACTCTCAGGTCCTAGGAGTCAGTAGATGTTTAAAGTAGATCTGAGATTTTGGCTTAATGCCTCGAGATTTTTGTATCTTGCTTTGTACATGTAACAGAGAAATTGATGTATGTAGTCACTCGAGATGTGATTTTACAGAGATGTAATGATGAATCATGTTGTGAACAACTTATCTTGTTTTCTTATAAAAGAGTTTTATTATTTCAAGATCTCTTTCCAAAAAGTTTTAATTTTTAGTGATTTTTAATATTCCGCTGCTAGTTAATCATTTCCGCATTCATTGATCTCATTTTTCCGAGACAGACGTCACATAAAGAATTAGGGCACACACCCCATATCATCAACCTACATGCATGTGAGATAAAGATAGACCTAGAACAATATAAATACAAGCTGGCCAAGTCTCATAAACTTGAAACCTGATAGAGAAAGGAATACTGCCAATCTCCTAAATATATAAAACATGGGCCAAGAATCACACATCTTGCCCTGGGTATGAGGTTCCTTTCCATCCCAAATGAGTAGGAAATATCAGATCTGGTCGGCAGGAAATAACACATATGCCATAAAAACCAATGCAATTACACTACTCTATTGCTACTTAATCACATAGCATGTTGAATGTAGAGGCAAGTAGAAAGTATAGTCAAAATATATAAACTAGTAACCACATAAGTGACCAACATATACATCCACCTCATAAGTGGGAAAAAGACATCACATGTCATCTTTTAGAGTTCCATCATGAACAAAGCATAAGATAAGAGTTCAAAAGAATATCCATGATCACATGATCAATATCAAATAAGGTAGTTCCCATGAACCACGATTTTCAAAAGAAAAGACATTGTGTATAGCCTAATGTGCATAGGAAAAAGGGAATGAATAAGCATAGGTGAATTGCTCAACATATAAGAATAGGGGATACATCATACATTTAAAGTGAAGAATTAGAAATTGCTCAATATAGAAATAATGTAGGATGCAATCATACCTCAACTTCAGAGTCTAAACAGTCCAAGTCAATCCTAGATCCAAGATTAGGCCTCCAAAGAACCTATAGGGAAGGTGGACATGTCTAATAAGTAAGTTTCCCAAGCTTAGAGAGGTTGGTTTCTCCAACAAACTCCTATCTCGAGTAAGAAGCACCTTCCCCACTTTAGAGGTGAAAAACCCTAACAAAAAAACATGGAGATGAGTAGTTTATGGGTTCTAGGTGGGGTTTCACCATATATGGTCATGGTTCTGACCTGCAAGAAGGTGGAAGGAAGACTATCAGCATGAAAATAGGAAAGGAAAGGAGGATACTTACTAGTTTTGGTCAAAATCACCAAGGATGAGCTTAAGAAATCCTAAATAGAGTAATTTGGAATCCTAGGATCCTTCTTCACCAAGGTAGGAACCTCCTTTTACCTTGGGACAACACCTTTGTGGAAAAATATAGTAGGAATTATTCTCTAAGCTAGAGGAAATAAAGGATTGCAAGAGTTTTCAAATTGGGAGTTGGGAAGGGGTAGATATGGCTATATAAAGAAAGAGGTCAAGTATGAGGTGTCTAGGAGACTTTCCATGTGTCATGTATAAGGGTGTCCATGGACATGAAAGTGTTTATGGATAAGGGAGAAGTCAAGCACGAGGTGTCAAGTTACTTTCCATGCATCCAATGTTAAGGGTGCCTATGGACATGCAAACCTTTATGGATAAGGAAGAAGCCAAGCATGAGGTGTCCATGGAGCTTTCCATGTGTCCTTAGCCTAGGGATTTCTTGGCCATGCAAGAGGATAGCTCATAGAGGCTTATTAAATATCAAATGTTGGTTTATGGACACTTATAGGCTATCCCAACTAACCAGCAATCAAAGAAATAACCCCATTGGTTATTAGCTTCTAAAGATAAGCCCATTTATAAAGAGAGTAATCCCTAAAATGCCCTTGGAAAGAAACACCTTCAAACCAAGGTGCAACTAGGTGCCCTATGGTTCAAAAACTTGAGAATGGTAAGGGAATATATAAGGATTATAATGCATGTGAGAATTTGAAAAGAAAACCTCCCAATTGGGTAAGTTGCTGAAAAGTCCATAATGTACCTAAAATTGCATAAATTGCACAAACAACATCCAAATTGGACCAAACTTCATCCACAAGTTATATTTGATGAGTTGAATGTGCATTTTCCATTATTTTCATATTTTGAAGTTATATAATCACATTATTCATTACTTATGATTTTTACTCATTTTCTCTCTCCCAAACTTATCCTAATATTTCAAGGTTATCCAAATTAGATGAAATTTGACATGTAGGCTAATAATGATATGTAGATTTTGAATTTGAAGTTTGTTTCCACTTTTGAGACTTATTTTTATGAGATATTTCATATGGCCCATTAACATCCCATTATCTAAATTATTCATCCAAATAAGTTTCTTATCTTCATATTACCACCAAAATGAGTTATGTGGCATATTTTATGTATCCACTATAAACCTAAGATTAATGTTAGAAAGTTAGGTTATATTAAGGTATCTTTACATGCATTAGCTCATTGTAGTTATACTTGTTGGTATGTATGCCCTGAGAGCCAATCATGGGATGATTGGTGGGATACATTAAGATTGATTTGATAAACATCAAAGGCGAGCTTCCAATTCATTCTGGTTTTGTCATATGAGATAGTGATAGAACATATTGAATGTCTAAAGAATGACAGAACTCAATGACGTATGCTTTCAGGTTAAGGACCTGAATGATGAGATCATACGGATGCTAAGAGTTTGTACATTCTTGTTATGTCCCTAGTCGGATGTCATTGTGGAAGGTAGATAGACAACAATGACACACAAGACTAGATTGTGGTGTTGGTTGATGACAGAATCTCATTAGTCATGATATAGAGATATCAAACCAAACACATAGGTACTTGTTAGAGAACAAGTGTACCGGACAGACCCACCGTGAGTTTGACACATGGAACCATGAGATGGTAGTCACAGTCAGTACTCACAGTGATGGTAGTGAGTGTGATTCTTAGACCTGAAATCACTGCACTCAACACATGTCGTTGGGCACACTTTGACATCATCAAACGCAGTCCTGAAACATGGGTTGTTATAAAGTTGATGATTGGGTGGCTTTGACACATGGGGCTTTTGAGGGGTGAGTGATAGATATGGGATTTGTCCCTCCTGAGGGAGTTTGATATCCATGGCCACTTGATGAGTAGGATTGAGAAAGGCATGCACGCATGTGTGAATCAGTATATGATACTGATGTCATACATATCTCTTCCAGTCTACTCTGAGATCAAGGAAGTGAATGAACGTTGACAGGATGACTGTTCCATGCCTCGAGTTCTTTCGGGATATCAGTGACAAAGGAATTATACATTCGCTGTAACACCATTCACGGATTGTAGGATGAAAGTTGTTCTCCAACTTTCTACTTTCACTTGGGTAGCACTGATGTGTGACTAGGCACCGCTCTTTGCTTGTGAAGTCATAAGTGTTATGGACTTTCACTGCCAATGTGAAATGGACCTGCAGGGTCACACACATAGGATTTAACCTGGAAGAGGAGTTTTGTCCACAAAGCAATGTTTAGATTGATTACTAAAGGAGTTTAGTAGTTCAATTAAACACTCAATCAGTCGATGGCTCAATATCGTATGGTTCAAGGTGTTGGACGCATTGATTGGAGTATCAGATTGATTGAAATCGCGATTGACTGATTTTGCCCAACCTGTGCTCCCAACCGATCGGTTCATGTGATGAACTGGTCGGCTGAGGTTGGTGAACCGGCCAGCTGGAGTGTCCAGGACGATCGGCTCATGCCCAGGTTGAGACGACCGGTTCAAGAGTTGAACCGATCGGCTCAAGTGGTGCAACCGACCAGTTGGTAAAGTCATGTCGGCAAGAATTTTCCTTTCGTTTCAAATTGCCCAATTCGATTGGGAATAATATTGGTATTCGATACCAATTGGGAAAGAAATAAGGAAAGTCTTTTTGAGCCGGATTAGGACCATGAACCGATCGGTTCATGGCACCAACCGATCGGTTGGAGTGCCCCAAACGATCGGCTCAGGTCCAACCGATCGGCTCAATGGCCGAACCGATCGATTCAGTTGTGAACCGATCATTTCAAGTTGCGAACCGGTTGCTTTTTGTGGAAAATTCTCGAACCCTTCTACTCCTTCTTTAGTCCCGCATTGCACGGGATGGAGAACCCTATCCCATGACTCTCCTATATATAGGGGTATTGGGGGCTTCTCAAAGTACAACTCAGTGCAACCAGTTGCTCTGCAAGTTGTTGTTCTCTCTGGTTTTAGTAACCGTGAGAGAGCCCGAGCAAGTGCTTCCCATAAAAGGGAGGTGCAGCAAGGGAAGGACAACTGCAGTTGCAACAGGAGGCAGGAGAGCGTGTTGGCGACTAGTACGTCAATAGGAGGGTGCGACTCCTTCCAATTCCTTATGGGACAAGGAGTGTGGATTTCCAGGTGGTCAGTGTGGACTACTACAGAGGCGGGAGGACACTGCCGCTTAGGAGGACAACTGTCATCCGACAGTCCGGTTCGAGTAGGAGTTGTCAGTCTCGGTGCGACCAGGAGCTGCACAGACACCGTCGAAGTCCGGAGTTGAAGACCGCGAATTGTGCGAGGTATTGTCGCCGAGCAAGCCTCGGGACAAGGTATGATTCCGCAAACCATACTTTCCTATTATATAGACGTTGACGCGTTTCCTCGGTATGGGTTGGGGAGAAAATTTTTGTTTCCGCTGCCTTCTCTGTCTCCCCTAAAACCCAATAGTGGTATCAGAGCCACGTCAGCTGTTCTATATTTTAGGAATATCGATATGATCGATTTTGGTTTGTTGCCTTTATTTATTGCATACGATGCGAATAATATCGGCTTTATGCATGTCCAATCCTAAATCCACAAATCCCTAATTACATATATGATATGTATTATTAATGCACTCGATACGCGTCACCCTTAAACGAGTTTTTTGGTGGATGTGTATAGCATGATTATGGCCTATAAACCCCTATCTGTGATTGGTTGCTTGCATCTCGGTCTGCGCACCGATCTTCCCTCTCTTATTCCTGATGTAACTTGAAATAATTCGAGATTCTTTCCTACCTTTGCTCCCCCCCGAATGTAACTCGGGGTTTCTATTTTAAAGCAATGTAATAAATAGAATAGGATTTTATTTCCTGTTATGTCAAAGACCGGCGAACATCAAGACGACTGCTCAGACGGTCGGTTCAATGCGTGAACCGATCGGTTGACCTTCCAGACGGTCGGTTCAAGGAGTGAACCGATCGGTTGATGACCGGTTCGAGGAGCGAGACGAGCGGGTGGCGGACATGATGAGATGCACGACGACCAGGCGAACCAATCAGTTGGAGGAGCCAACCGATCGGCTGGTGGCACCCAGACGACCGGCTGGAGAGTACAGATCATTCATGTGATGAGTTGATCAACTCGGATGGCAAGGCACAAATGTTCATCTTGTACAGGTTGCATGTGATGTAGACCTAGATGACCGTGATTCCTCTTGGCTCAAGGAATCACATTAGGATGGCCATAATCATCGCTTTTATCGTTTGTGCATGTTTTATGTGGGATATAACATGTATATGATACGTACTATGTATTGTGGTGATTGGATATGTATATGTATATAAAACCAAATCCCTCATTTAAAATATTAAGTTTTAGATGCCTTCCAAATGCAACACACGTGAAAAGCTTGATCGACCAAGTGTGGGCACGCCCAAGCGTGGTGCACCATCTATCTCGTGGAAGCGTGAAGGATGAATATGTGGGTCTGCCCAAGCAGGGTGCATATTCATCGTGTTTGCTTTGGGTCGGACTTAAAAAGGTGACCTAGATAGGATCTAGTGCCTTGAGGCATGGAGATGATCATTGCAAGGAGTTGTAGATGACATCTTATCAAGAGTTGCATATGATGCAATTGGCAAAAGTTGCCTACCTGAGAGATCTATGTTGTGGGTGACAGCCCAAGCTGGTCCATGACTTAGAGGATTTCAGGATCTTGCCCACTAGAAGGTTGTACGCTGCAATCTTCCGAATTGATGGTGAGGGCTATCAATTTGAAGTAAAATAGTGGGAGCGATAATTGATTAAAGGCCTAATTATATCGTCAAACTTTCAAATCAATCAAATAAGTCAAAAAAATGAGTTTTGGACTAAAATTGCATATTTTCCTTTTTGTAGTTCAAATGGCAACAAACAACAACAACTTTTCTTTGCGATCGGTCCTTGACAAGGACAAGCTAAATGGGACAAACTTCCACGACTGGTATCGGACATTGAGAATTGTTCTTACTCAAGAGCGTAAGCTCTATGTCCTGGATACTCCAATTCCAGAGGAACCCGCTCCTAATGCACCCAGGACAGAAAGGGATGCTTACAAGAAGCATTCTGATGATGCCATTGATGCAAAGTTCTTGATGCTATGTTCAATGAACCATGAGTTGCAGAGGCAACATGAGAACATGGGTGTCATAGAGATGATTCTGCATCTCAGGAACATGTATGAAGATCGGGCACGGCAAGAGAGGTACAATGTTTCAAGGGCGCTGTTCAAGTGCGTCATGACAGAAGGAGATCCAGTTGGTCCTCACACACTCATGATGATTGGGTATGTGGAGAACCTGCAGAGACTGGGATTTCCACTGAGCCAAGAGTTGGCTACTGACGTGATACTGCAATCGTTGCCAGAATCTTACAGTCAGTTTGTGATGAACTACAACATGAACAACTTTGATAGACCACTGTCAGAGTTGTTGGGCATGTTGAGGACAGCCGAGTTACAGATGAAGAAGGACAAGCCTAAGTCCGTGATGGTGATCACGAGCAAGAAAGGCAAGTCTAAGAACAAGGGCAAGGACAAAGCTAAGAAAGGTTCGAAAGCTAGCCAGGAGTCCAAGCCATCTTCAGCTATCAAGGCCAAGGGAGGCGTGACCAAGAAAGGAAATTGCCACCATTGTCAAAAGCTAGGACATTGGAAAAGGAATTGTCCTCTCTACCTGGAAGAACAAAAGAAGAAGGAGGCGACTGAAGCTTCTACTTGAAGGTGTCATATAAATAAACTTGTAACACTTTTTGAGATATATGATATCAAGATGTAAAGTGTAAAGCATTCTTACTTGGGGCAAGTGTTGCCTTTATAGATAGGAATACTTTAGTTTATTTCCAACCAATAAGGCATGTAATATAGTTATGAACTGCTATTTCATACTTGCCAATAGATAGAAACACTTTATTTTGCATATTGTTTGACAATGATAGCAATTAATAAAGAGATGTTTGAATTTATAAAGATGTGATCTTTATGGCAATGACTTATTTATCTTGTGATATTTAATATGCATAAGATAAGACGATACCTAAAGTTATTGATAACTCAAACAATCAAATTAGCATCAATCATGAGAAATTCATTTCTAGTTTCCATATGATGGATAAACCTAGACTCTTTTGGTTAGAGAACCATTAAGAGACGTGAATATCTTGGACATGATTAATCAATCTTCACTAATGTAGTGAGAGAATGATTATCCTATTAGGTATAATACATGTGATGTATTTACATACCTATTGGAATAAATGCTAATACTTCAAATGTTGTTTAGAGAAATACCAATATGGATGTCTTGAAGTGTTCAAGATCATCATAAATGAAGTGCAAATTTGGTAAAGTATTAATTCTTGATGAGATCAAAGAATGAAATACTTGGACCAAATGTTTGAGATCCTTATGAGTGTTTATGATAATGTATCATAGTAAACTCATGATTAAGGCATGGTGATGTCTGAATCAAGAAGGAATCATACTCTAAGGAGTTAGAGAATGATTATCAAATAACTGAATTCTTCTTAATAAATGAATACCCCACACTAGTAAAAGAAATTTTGAATCACAAGGGTTGTGAGTTCTTATATCGTTAACAGATACACCTCAATTATCTATGTGATCAGTTGTTCATGTGATGAGTCAACTATCAAGATGAATATGAGGAACCGAATCTTGAGTTATGGTATAAAACCATTACATCCTAAATGACATCCGTGTGAACCATAAAGTATGACCTTGATGGTAGCACTCATTGGATCATATCCATAAGTGCAAATAAGTCTTAAGTATTAAGACACATGGATAACATTTTGAGAAGGATGATGCTTGTTGATTGCAACTTAATGACTAAGACATTTGGCATATGGATACTAAAACCGCATTCCTTTGAGGAATAAAATCAGGATGTGTACGTGACATAGCCTATAAGGTTTATGAATCCATTAATGCAAATGAAGTCTATAAGTTACAATGGACTAATCAATGTGATTGATTGAGTACAAGCAACTCAAAATTGGATCTTTACTTTGATGATATAGTCAAAGGGTTTGACTGATATGTCAAAGATAAAGAAGGGGTCTGTGATTTAGTGGGAGCGTGTTCACATTCCACATATTGATGTGAAATGGAAATGTTCTAGATTGGAAATCCGAATGTGGAAATTATCTTTAAGGAAGATAGAGATGTTTCCTATGTAGGAATAGAGATCTATAGAGATAGTTCTCGAAAATCTCTTGACCTGGAAAGAGAGAGCATACATTGGCAATCTGTACTGAAGTGTTCAGTATGCACAGATTCAGTGGGAGAAAACTTGTCCATGTTACATGGCGTTAGTATCCCAAGGCCAAGTGTCCAATTCTTATGAAGAATGGGAACACTAAGAATAGATATGGATCTATCATGTATGTAATCATCCCATTATCTTGCATGTATGACATGGCAAGAATAAAATGCATTCATCATCTTGTATGTAGGACATGGCAATATGATGTGCTCATCCTGATAACTCATATGTAGGACATGACGAGTGGATGTCTGTCCACTACCAGTAAGGGTTACTGGAATACCATGAGAACTTGATAAGTGCTTGTGAAATACTAGTTCTATGGGGATAAGGAAGAGTTCGATGTAAAGAGTTACATTGATGCGAACTTCCGAAAGGACAGAAAATTAATCACAATATATACATAAGATGTATAAAAGTGAAAGTTTGTTGATAATTGGAAATGTTCCAATAAAGCCATTTGAAAAAGGGAAATGTCGAGTATCTATGTATTAGTAAACAGCAATGGATACTATATGGATCTGAAAGTTCATAGGATGAGCTTATATTCCACTCATTGATGATAAGTCTGGAATCCTTGATCATGAAATGTGGCTAAAGGTTAGCAATGGAATACTAGATCGCATATTACGGCAACTCCATCTCATACGTGTGACGTACAACGAAGAGATGAGAGACATGCATTTTGTACAGACTTTGGCAAGGTGTTGCCATTACTCACTAAGTTTGCACTAAGAGCACAATAACATGTGGGACATGTTTGAAGATCACTATGAATATGATTCATGGGTAATTGGCTCGCAGTGCAAGTGGGAGTCTGTTGGTATGTATACCCTGAGAGCCAATCATGGGATGATTGGTGGGATACATTAAGATTGATTTGATAAACATCAAAGGTGAGCTTCCAATTCATTCTGGTTCAGTCATATGAGATAGTGATAGAACAGATTGAATGTCTAAAGAATGATAGAACTCAATGACGTATGCTTTCAGGTTAAGGACCTGAACTATGAGATCATACGGATGCTAAGAGTTTTTACATTCTTGTTATGTCCCTAGTCGGATGTCATTGTGGAAGGTAAATAGACAAAAATGACACACAAGACTAGATTGTGGTGTTGGTTGATGACAGAATCTCATTAGTCATGATATAGAGATATCAAACCAAACACATATGTACTTGTTAGAGAACAAGTTTACCGGACAGACCCACCGTGAGTTTGACACATGGAACCATGAGATGGTAGTCACAGTCAGTACTCACAGTGATGGTGGTGAGTGTGATTCTTAGACCTGAAATCACTGCACTCAACACATGTCGTTGGGCACACTTTGACATCATCAAACGCAGTCCTGAAACATGGGTTGTTATAAAGGTGATGATAGGGTGGCTTTGACACATGGGGCTTTTGAGGGGTGAGTGATAGATATGGGATTTGTCCCTCCTGAGGGAGTTTGATATCCATGGCCACTTGATGAGTAGGATTGAGAAAGGCGTGCACGCATGTGTGAATCTGTATATGATACTGATGTCATACATATCTCTTCCAGTCTACTCTGAGATCAAGGAAGTGAATGAACGTTGACGGGATGATTGTTCCATGCCTTGAGTTCTTTCGGGATATCAGTGACAAAGGAATTATACATTCGCTGTAACACCATTCACGGATTGTAGGATGAAATTTGTTCTCCAACTTTCTACTTTCACTTGGGTAGCACTGATGTGTGACTAGGCACCGCTCTTTTCTTGTGAAGTCATAAGTGTTATGGAGTTTCACTGCCAACGTGAAATGGACCTGCAGGGTCACACACATAGGATTTAACCTGGAAGAGGAGTTTTGTCCACAAAGCAATGTTTAGATTGATTACTAAAGGAGTTTAGTAGTTCAATTAAACACTCAATCAGTCGATGGCTCAATATCGTATGGTTCAAGGTGTTGGACGCATTGATTGGAGTATCAGATTGATTGAAATCACAATTGACTGATTTTGCCCAACCTGTGCTCCCAACCGATCGGTTCATGTGATGAACCGATCGACTGAGGTTGCTGAACCGGTCGGCTGGAGTGTCCAGGCCGATCGGCTCATGCCCAGGTTGAGACGACCGGTTCAAGAGTTGAACCGATTGATGAATGCATATTCATCTCTTATTTTTACTTCATTTAGAATAATTAATTCGGACATTTTTGTTAATTTTAGCTAATTCAAAAATAAATAGCACTTTCATCTTCTTGATATACTTTTCCTGAATTCTTATGATATTTTTCTTAATTTTCAGGAATTATCTAAGTAATTAAATCGAGAAAAGAAGAGATGAAGGTAGGAGGCAATTCAGTTTCCCGCAATGCTGATTTAAATGCATACCTTGCACCAAAATTAGCATAACTCTCACATCCTAAGGCGGAATTTAATGTTCAAATATGATTTCGAAAGGAAATTCAAAGGGCTACAGGAAAATCATATTTTCGGGCGCACTTCAAATTCTCTGGACAACGGAAATTCGCTCGAAATTGCTGCTGCGAGAATATGCATTAAAGAAAGACAATCAAGAGTTTGTTGACTAGATCTGAAAATTCAAAAGGATGGCTCCCTCTCTTTTTCCCCCTCTTTTTTAGATAGCCTACCCCTCCTTCTCCTATAAAAGGAAGGGAACTTCCTCCTCCCAAGGATCATCTTTTGTATCATCTTGGTCTTCTTGTATTTTTCGGAATTCTGCAGCAAGCAATAGTATAATCATTTTCTTTTATGCAATAAAATAGTTTTACTTCAAGCACATTCTTCCAATCTTGTTCTTGTCTCATCTTCTCGCCTTGTCTTAGTCTTCTTTTCTACGCACTTATTTTTTAGAGCAAGGAACAAAGGGCTAAGCCATTTCATTGACTCTAGCATAAGGATTCATATCCTGATTTTTGGGCTAGACTATGGCTTTTGAACTTTCTTCCTCCGTCTCCTATTTTTCCATGTGTGAGTAGTCTCTTATCGGGGCAAGGGGAATAACCTCTTAGCCATGGTTTTAACGACTTCTTCTTAAACGACTAGATGGTAATTGATTTTAATTGAATAGTCGATCTTTGGATCGCATGTTAATCCGGATGGATGTGACCATGGAAATCTGGATTTAGAACAATAAAATCGATTACATAGACGTTTTGATATGACCGTGGATTCTCGTCTTTTAGGTTGATAAACTAGGAAGCATGAGCACCAGGACCAATGGGCTCTTGTGGAGTTTCTCTTTTGTGAGTTTTTAATTCGCAAGCCTTCATCGAATTGTCGTTTAAGATTTAGTTGTTATCACCCAGGCTAAGGTGGTGAAAACCCCTACGAGCCTCGATTTCCATCTCTTGTTTTAAACACCGCATCTTCGTTTCCTTTAATTCTTAGTCTTTCATTCATTTAGTTTGCTTGTGTTAACAATCTTTTTATTTTTCCCTTGTGCATGTTAATTCTTGTTAAGTGCTTTCCTTCTTGCATTAGTGTAATCATTCAAACCCCCAACTGGAATTTACTTTCTGCTTTAAAAAGAAAAATACCAAAAACAATTAATAAAAGTTCTTCAAATCTTTGGGTTCTAAGAACAATCTCTAATTAGTTGTCCTGTGGGATCGACCCTACTATACTACCCTTAAAACCGGAAGTAAAAAAGGTTTAAACTCTAGGATTAACCATCTTAGTGATTGATATTGCAAAACGACGATTATCAATTTGGCGCCGTTGCCGGGGACAACGGATTGTTTTTTTCGAACCCCCAAAAATTTTTGAAAAACTTTTTTTCTTTTTTTCATACCTTCCGAGTAACATTCCGGAAGTGCTACTCCTCTTTCTGTCGAGTTTCCATTCCGGCAGTCCGTTTTTTATGCACACGATTAACTGCTTCATTTGTGCATGTGACGCTCGCCGCAATTTTTTAATCTGGAACCAGAGAGGCTAAGGATGATTTTAATAGATGATGATGATGATGATTATATCATCTTCAATCAAGTAGAACCAACTCGAGTACCTAAAGCTCCACCAATCACTTCCATTGTGGATGTTAATCTAGTTGATTCTAATGGCCAATCTACTTCATTGGAACCCTTTCTCTATAATGAACCTCCACCCTTAGAAGAAGTCCAATGTGATATAGTTGAGATTCCACACAACCTTGATCAGGAGATGGATAGGTGTTTTAAAGAAATTCAGGATGCCGTAAATAAAGAACTTTGTTTAGCTAGGGCCGCAGCTGTATGGGGCCCTGACTATCCCTATAAGTCAGAAAATGAGTGGATGGAGGCCTATGTTGATAAATTCATGAATCAAGAATCTTTTAACAAAAAGGTTAAAGATTGGTGGGCTCAAAGAACGTCCCAACAACCTAAGACTCCACCACCCTTCTCAGTTGTAGGCCCATATTTGGATGTTTGCAATAATCATCCCATCTTAGTTGAGCCTATTGTGAGCAATGTACCATCACCTCCCCAACATGCACTGATGGATTCTTTTGAAAGACTTCATCATCAAGAGCACTATGACCTCACTCAACCACCTCTTTTTCCACATCTGGTTGAACCTGATGAGGTGATTCTACCACTACAAGAACCTTACATTACACCGTTATATTGTGAGGTGATCCCTTCTGAGCCGATTGAGTTGGGCACGTGTCCTATAAAGGAATCAGATCTCCCCTTCAGTATAGTAAAGGATCCAATTGATTCCATAGACATCCATGTTGATGAGATCTTTTATGAAGAAGAGATGGAGAACTCCCCAATAGAGATGGAACAACCTAGATTGATCATTTTTGATGATTATGATGACAATTATGCCATTTGTGAGTCTTCCACACCAAATCCACTGGCTGCCATTTGTGAGTCTTCTATAGACATCAAAGACCAATACCCTTATTTTGAGTCTATTTTGGATAATAAGCATCCAACCCCCTTTGACAAAATGATTCCACATGTTCTGTTGCAACCAATTCCCATTCCATGCACAACTGATTTAGAAGAAGAGACACAACCCTTAGGAGAAGTCTACATACCCCCTTCCACTGACTACAAGGAATATGTTCCCAATTTTATCCCTCATGAACCCTTGGGAACTCCTTGCAATAAGGAACTAGAGTTACATGCTATATCAACCATGAATCCCATCTATCACAAGGTTGGTTGCATGAATTTTGAGCATAGCAAAATTACTTATCATGCTGATTTAAATTTAGTTGTCCCTTTCATATCACCACCAATTCTCTTATATGCAGGTCAATATGACTGAGGGAAACCAGAGCCTGATCCTCCGCCTAACTTTGCACATCTGGCACTGCATGTGTTACCAGTTGGGTACCCACCAACCTCCCCCAATCCACATCCATCTTCAACACTTCCTTTGCTATTGATGGAAGATCTGTGGATCCTATTGGAGGGAATGCGAGGTGAAAGCAAATATGAGCACCCCACTAAGCTTCTACAATTACCCTATCATAGGGTACACTATGAAGCTCCTCAGATAAAGGTCCCAGCCCTCATACACATCCCCTTCAGCTGGATATTTTTTGAGCTACCAGGGCCACCTGGAAATCCTTGCTCTTTTCTTCCCTCCATCTCGGGTTTCGATTTTTCTCGAGACGAGCAAAAATTTGAGTCCGGGGTGGAGGTGGATGGTATGTTTCTATTCCACCCCTTATCTTTTTATTCTTGCATTATTTATACCTTTTTTTTGGTTTTGCATATAGTTGTTTTGTTCATGGCCATTATCTAGTCGGCCATATTTTTATTTCTTTTGTTACAAAATGGCCTTTATCTAGTCGGCCTTGATATGATCATTGGTCAAAATACTCCCCTTAATGATGTAATTTCCTTGCAACTAAAATTTTGAAACTTTCATGACTAGAAATCATCCTGTCACTTAGGACCTCAAAAAAATAATCACTCCTTGGAAAAGATGGCAAGCCATAGAGGACTGATAGGATTCAAGAGTGATGCTTTCTTATCATGTACAACTTGTATAAATTTTCTTGATTTTTCGCATGATTCGGTAATAGTTGAACCAATGCATGGTACTCCTAAAAAAAAAAAGTTGCACAAGAATAGCCTCTTCTACTCTTCTTCTACCACTTCCAATTCTTTCCATTCGTCAAAAAGAAAAAAAAAGCCAATAATGCCAAAAAGCTAAGTTTGGGGTGGCACCCCTTCCCCCTCTTTCGCTTCTTCCATACCCATGCAATTGGGTGTATCACCAAAAATCAAAGAAAAAAAATGCGGTCAATGTAACTGCATGTCCACTAAATAAAAAGGTCTCGAGTCGAATAGAGGAGAGATTGTCCTTCTTCCATACCTCCTTCACTCTAATTTTCTACCCAGGGAAAAACTACAAAAACCCCCAACTATCCAAATCAGCCCTGTTCTTGTGTAAAACTTTTAAAAAAATTGGAGTACCAAATGCAAAGGTGAAATGAAAATCTGTTTTATTGCAGGTCTTGAATAAATGCAAGTTTGTGAAGTAGGAAATATAAAAGTCACTTTTTGTGAATTCAGGAAGTCAGGGTCGCTTGGCCATATTTTGGTGGAAGGAATCCAGTGATTGTTAGGAGAGTGAGGATGATAGGTTGAGAGTATGTCTTGAAAGTATTTCTTGATTTTAATGTTGCTCGGGACGAGCAAAGTTTAAGTTTGGGGTATTTTGATGAATGCATATTCATCTCTTATTTTTACTTCATTTAGAATAATTAATTCGGACATTTTTTTTAATTTTAGCTAATTCAAAAATAAATAGCACTTTCATCTTCTTGATATTTTTCCTGAATTCTTATGATATTTTTCTTAATTTTCAGGAATTATCTAAGTAATTAAATCGAGAAAAGAAGAGATGAAGGTAGGAGGCAATTCAGTTTCCCGCAATGCTGATTTAAATGCATACCTTGCACCAAAATTAGCATAACTCTCACATCCTAAGGCGGAATTTAATGTTCAAATATGATTTGGAAAGGGAATTCAAAGGGCTACAGGAAAATCATTTTTTGGGCGCACTTCAAATTCTCTGGACAACGGAAATTCGCTCGAAATTGCTGCTGCGAGAATCTGCATTAAAGAAAGACAATCAAGAGTTTGTTGACTAGATCTGAAAATTCAAAAGGATGGCTCCCTCTCTTTTTCCCCCTCTTTTTTAGATAGCCTACCCCTCCTTCTCCTATAAAAGGAAGGGAACTTCCTCCTCCCAAGGATCATCTTTTGTATCATCTTGGTCTTCTTGTATTTTTTGGAATTCTGCAGCAAGCAATAGTGTAATCATTTTCTTTTATGCAATAAAATAGTTTTACTTCAAGCACATTCTTCCAATCTTGTTCTTGTCTCATCTTCTCGCCTTGTCTTAATCTTCTTTTCTATGCACTTATTTTTTAGAGCAAAGAACAAAGGGCTAAGCCATTTCATTGACTCTAGCATAAGGATTCATATCCTGATTTTTGGGCTAGACTATGGCTTTTGAACTTTCTTCCTCCGTCTCCTATTTTTCCATGTGTGAGTAGTCTCTTATCGGGGCAAGGGGAATAACCTCTTAGCCATGGTTTTAACGACTTCTTCTTAAACGACTAGATGGTAATTGATTTTAATTGAATAGTCGATCTTTGGATCGCGTGTTAATCCGGATGGATGTGACCATGGAAATCTGGATTTAGAACAATAAAATCGATTACATAGACGTTTTGATATGACCGTGGATTCTCATCTTTTAGGTTGATAAACTAGGAAGCATGAGCACCAGGACAAATGGGCTCTTGTGGAGTTTCTCTTTTGTGAGTTTTTAATTCGCAAGCCTTCATCGAATTGTCGTTTAAGATTTAGTTGTTATCACCCAGGCTAAGGTGGTGAAAACCCCTACGAGCCTCGATTTCCATCTCTTGTTTTAAACACCGCATCTTCGTTTCCTTTAATTCTTAGTCTTTCATTCATTTAGTTTGCTTGTGTTAACAATCTTTTTATTTTTCCCTTGTGCATGTTAATTCTTGTTAAGTGCTTTCCTTCTTGCATTAGTGTAATCATTCAAACCCCCAACTGGAATTTACTTTCTGCTTTAAAAAGAAAAATACCAAAAACAATTAATAAAAGTTCTTCAAATCTTTGGGTTCTAAGAACAATCTCTAATCAGTTGTCCTGTGGGATCGACCCTTCTATACTACCCTTAAAATCGGAAGTAAAAAAGGTTTAAACTCTAGGATTAACCATCTTAGTGATTGATATTGCAAAACGACGATTATCACCGATCGGCTCAACTGGTGCAACCGACCAGTTGGGAAAGTCATGTCGGCAAAAATTTTCCTTTTGTTTCAAATTGCCCAATTCGATTGGGAATAATATTGGTATTCGATACCAATTGGGAAAGAAACAAGGAAAGTCTTTTTGAGCCGGATTAGGACCATGAACGATCGGTTCAGGGCACCAACCGATCGGTTGGAGTGCCCCAAACGATCGGCTCAGGTCCAACCGATCGGCTCAATGGCTGAACCGATCGGTTCAGTTGTGAACCGATCATTTCAAGTTGCGAACCGGTTGCTTTTTGTGGAAAATTCTCGAACCCTTCTACTCCTGCTTTAGTCCCGCATTGCCCGGGATGGAGAACCCTGTCCCATGACTCTCCTATATATATAGGGGTATTGGGGGCTTCTCAAAGTACAACTCAGTGCAACCAGTTGCTCTGCAAGTTGTCATTCTCTCTGGTTTTGGTAACCGTGAGAGAGCCTGAGCAAGTGCTTCCCGCAAAAGGGAGGTGCAACAAGGGAAGGACAACTGCAGTTGCAACAGGAGGCAGGAGAGCGTGTTGGCGACTAGTGCGTCAACAGGAGGGTGCGACTCCTTCCACTTCCTTGTGGGACAAGGAGTTTGGAGTTCCAGGTGGTCCTTGTGGACTACTATAGAGGCGGGAGGACACTGCCTCTTAGGAGGACAACTGTCATCCGACAATCCAGTTCGAGTAGGAGTTGTCAGTCCCGGTGCGACCAGGAGCTGCACAGACACCGTCGAAGTCCGGAGTTGAAGACCGCGCATTGCGCGAGGTATTGTCGCCGAGCAAGCCTCGGGACAAGGTATGATTCCGCAAACCATACTTTCCTATTATATAGACGTTGACGCATTTCCTCGGTATGGGTTGGGGAGAAAATTTTTGTTTCCGCTGCCTTCTCTGTCTCCCCTAAAACCCAACAATACTAAACATCTATTTAGGTCTAACCTTCAACCTTGTTTGGCTAAGTCCAAAATATCAACCTCCAGGGTAGGGTCTGAGATCTAGTATGTTACAGCACACCACCTCTTAAAGGGATTTCGTACACAAAATAAAAACATCCACATATAAGAAAACAACTTATTCACCACCCCTTAAAAGATTAATCTTATTATGTCAAAACTATTCTTTATGTACAAAAGGTTCAACTACACTTCCTTACATCCAACTACATAAGCATCATGCAAAAAAAAGAAACATAACTTGTAAAGACTAACTATGAACTATGGGTTAACTTACTCTTGTCCATCCTCAAATAAGTCTTTACTATTGGGAGACTAGTTCAACATATTAGGGTTCCTAAAGATAAATCATATAGATGTCTAAGGCAACTATTTCCTAAAAGCATGCTATTTTGAACAATTCATATCAGCTCAAGCCAGGCCAGTGCCATATAGATTCGGGAGTCCTTGTAAACCAAGCTAGTGGTGTAGAGGAAAATCTTGCCAGCCCCCAAACCCTGATCCTTTCTAGACACCTTTTCTTTCAACTTCATGTCCTAGTAGATTCCAAAAGGCTAAGCTAAACAACCTCAATTTACTATGGTTACTTATGCATCTTTTAGTTGTAAGCATTTTAGGGATCTATTCATCATTATTATGACGTAAAACTATAGGATCCTAAATCAACCCTTCATCATCTATTGATCAACTCTAGGGCAAACATGTCAATTAAAGGTAAGGCAAGTATTCTAACTAGGGAGACAAAATTGAAATAGTCAGATCTGACTACCATGGCCTATGATACCATGTTGTAACAAGCTTAGATCACCCCCTTACAAAAAAAATTTGAATAATAAAACATCCATTTCCAACAGACTCAAAGGAATGCTGGAATAGGTGTAACATTTTCAAATTTCAATAACTGGTATTCAAAACATCGAAATCATAGAAGCATAATAAAAATAATGGCTATATTCAATGTTCACACAAGATTACAAAACTACATCATAATATCCCTTAAGGGTTTACATGTATGATAAAACATAAGGATATAAGTAGAGGGAAATCTAAACCATAAAAACATTGTCTCCAAGCTTTAACTCCTTAATATAGTCCAAAACTTCATGCCTTATCATCCAAGTCCTTCACCTAGGGTTGGAAGCAAAACCCAGCAAGAAGAGAAAATAGATGACATCAGCAAAGGCTGGTATGTGCAAATGACATGCCAAAATTGCACGTAGAAACGCAAGTGTACGCATCGAGTAATACATGCCTATGTGAGGCCCGAGTCAAACTCAGGGAGACATAGTCTCGGTGACTACTACTAACTACGGTGCAATCATCTAAGTTGGTTAAAAAGGTTGAATCGAGTTTGAACAAAACAAAAGAAAACTAAGAGAAAATTAAAACAGTTGATTCGAATGAAATGAATTCCTTAGGGTTACTAGTTTCACCATAGGGTCTCGTCGTATTTGTTTCTACCAAATTACTATAAATTCCTACTCTTAACCTGGATAGAAAGCATGTAGTCAGAATTGCTTGCTTCTGTAATGCAATTCACTACCTAAATTTAAGTCAATTCCACATCTGTGGTAATTTATTCTTAATCTAGGTGCATTATTGAAAACTCTGGGTCCTTCCCACTAATTGTATGTCACCTATTCTAAGGAATGCGTAGGAAAGTTTACAAGTTATGGTTTTCTAACCTTTAATCCCCCTTCTAGAGTAACTATTAGTCTGTAATCCTATCGATGGTGATCAAGCAACGATAAGTCGTTCCAAATCCATACTTATATATCCAGGAATAAAGAGAAATTTATACTAAATCATGTAGAAAGTTTATAAAACAATTCCGCGGGCTACTCCTGGGTCCTAAGGAAAGGAGGGGTTTAACCACGCATGGTTCTCAGTTGCAAATACATAGAAGGAGAGAATAAAAATGTCGGAAACATGAAGGAAGTTTGTGTAACCCTGGAAAGAAGGCGCGTAGGTTGATCCTCCTCAAGAAATGCATGTTATGCAGTCTTCCGGCTGCAGAATCGCCTGTCAGAGGTGCTCGAATCTCCTGGATGATGTCCTTCAGCTATGTGCTTCTCTCCCTCTCCTCTCTGGTCATTGTACAATGCAACGTGATGTCCATCTTTCATTTGGACGTCCTTCTTTTAATCTTAGGTCAGCTTACGGTACCACCCAATGTGGACCGTTGGATTGGGATGACCACTTTAGATTACTGAAATCTGGCAGGTTCGGTGGCACCGACCTAGATGTCGATGGCACTTACGGCATCAGGATCTGATCGTGCTCTGGAAAATTCAGTGTCATTAACTTGGAAGTCAGTGGCACTGAGCTCATGCAAATATTTCCCTTTCCTCTCTGATTCTCTCTCGGTGGCACTGACCTGTGCAGTCAATGCCATCGACTCTTTTGGTTGACCAAGGCTCTGTCCTTGACGTCATCTCGGTGGCACCAACCTGGGTGGTCAGTGGCACTGACTCCTCAATTACTTGGTAGCTCTTGGAAATGCATAGAGACCATGTATCAAACTGAGAAATATGTAAAATAATATAATTGCGATGAAATGAGCATAGTTTGATGCAAACAGATTATGCAAGCCAATAGTAAAGATTTATGTAAGTATAATCAATGAATTGACTAACAAATGCACAAAATGAATATAAACTAGGCATGTAATAAGTGACTCAAAACACGTACATCAAACTCCCCTAAGTTGAAATCTTGCTCATCCTCGAGCAATAACACCTTTGGATCTGATTGAGATAAGTCAGCTAAAAGACATAATGCATAAGGTACTCCTAAAAAGTCTCCATCGTTCAATCCTCCTTTTAGCCTTTACTGACCACTGAACACTAACTACCATATAGGAGACCAAAAATCTCTATCCAAGATACCCGCCCCCCAATCAATGAGACACTATCAGTTAAAATCGTTAATATGATAGACTCATTCAGTTCATACTTGATGCATTGTTTGATCTCCTATCTACGTTGCTATTTTCTGTACCTACCATCTACATGGAAGCAATTCTCCTGATAAAATAAGGAATGAGGAGAAAACCATTTGAGTGGCCTACTAATTAGAGCAATAGGTGGTTGAAATAGGTGGTTGTTGAAGAATCATGAGCACATAAAGTCATTCATGCAATCAAAATTATGATGAACCCCTGATGATGCAAATTTATAGAATGCTCCTAATGCCTATTCATTGGGGTGTAATGATGCATGTACTACTATTTCATCTCAAAGTAATACGAAATATCTACAAAACTACATCATGTACTAACTTTTCTTATAATTAGGTAGAATTGTGCCCTTGTTCCTCATTTTCTGACATTGAACTTCTAGAAATATATATATATATATATATATATATATATATATATAATTTAATTTCATTTAAGCTCCCTTCCAATCATGATAAAGCTGCTTTGGGCTTCTAATTGCACTGCACATTTAATTTATGTCAGTGATTTCTCTTTTTTTTCAAAGAATGGGCACAATCACTAGCTTTTTTTTAATAGAGAAGAAGTTAGACAAGATATTTATGCAAGATGATATGTAACACATATGCAACTATATGAACAAAGGTGTTATGCAACTAAATGAAGTGCACCATGATTTTGTTGTGCATGTATGATTTTTCTATTTTTTTCATATATACACTAATGCAAGAAAAAATAAACAACTATTATGCAACGTCTATTATGCCATGTAAATGCAATCAAGAGAAGGAATGACATCATGTGCTCAATCCTCTTATGGTGGAGTGTGAGTCAAAGGTATGCGGTGGGTGAGATCACAAGACTAAGAGACAAAACCTTTAGAAAAAAAAATCATATGTCCCTCTCTAATGTCTTGTGTACAGAGTAATCAAGGGGTTTCTTTCTTAAATTTCAATTTAAGGTCACGTTAGTGTTTGATCATTTTATGCTCAACAACATTGTCAATCACTTTCTTAGAAAAATTAGATGGTCATTTATGCTCTAATGTCCTGAAGCTGACTTACTCAAGCACTTCCTCAGTTATGTGAATCGATTACTCACAAGATAAGTTCATGAAAGAAAATTTACAAATTGCACCCTCCTTAGAGATTGATATTTTCAATTGAAACCATGCATTTACTTCTCCACATATTACACTAGATAGATTGTGGATCCTACACAATAGAAAAACTAACTAAAGTAAAATAAACAAAAACTAAAATAAAAGGAAACAAGAAACTAAGATAAAAATTGTTCTAGCACCCCCTAAGCTTGAACATGACTATGGCCTCATAGTCAAAATCCCAACTTAAGGGGTGGAATAGTGATACCCGACTAAAATGGTGGTGGTGGCGGCTGCGTGGGGTCCTGGGGAGGAAACATCCCCTGGAAGGTCGGATAAGACGGGGGCATGTTTGGTGGCATCGGGTAACCTCCTAATTATCCCTAGCTCCAGTAATGATCAAAGAACGACTGGTGATAATTTTCCATCTGTTGCAAACGTTGATGCATGTTCTCTTGGATGGCCAAGAGAAGACGTTCATTCTCATCGATCGCATGTTGGTTGCTATATAGCCGACCTTGCACATCCTGAATGCCAGCCAGAGATTGGGTTTGCTGTTGTTGATGCGTCTGGATGTCCGCAACATAGAATACATACCCGCCATGGAATAAGCATCCTCTCCTTCTTGAGAGGGTGGTGGGGTAGAAAATGATGAGTCAGCGTAATGTCGAGGACACTTCCGTGGATCCACTCTATGTGTCATAGGAATAGTGGGCTCTACTTCCACCACGTCGTCACTTGATTCTTCTTCCTCCTTAGTATGAACTTCTTATTGTCCGTCATGTCGTCGTTCACAATCGGCCATCTATAGTGCTCAACATGTCTTATGTTGAATATATTATTAGGAAGTCAATGCTCGTAGAAAGTATCATCGACCAAACATATGGTGTAGAATGTGTTATTTTCCACATTGATGAGGCTCGCCTTCTTGAAATGGAGGCAGTCAATGTGAAGCCTGGAATTAAGAGGCTCCAGAGTAGAAATATCCAAATTGAGATGAAGAGCAATGGGGGTGATAAGTTTCCCAAAGAGTATAGGCGTGCCCCTCCTGACGTTGTGCCTCACCGCAGTAATGTGTTGGAGAAAGAATGATCCCCAATTGCTTGATCTTCCCTCTAAAATTTGATATATAAAATACAAGTCTGACACTTGTACCTTTGCTTGCCCTTGGGTTGACTTTGTGAAATGTGTGTTGGTGAGCATACAATGAAGTACTTGAACAAAAGGATGCTCGAGGTCTGCCAAAAAACTATGGTGAAAGTTCAGCTTTTTACCCTCCAGTACTGTCACAAGATCCTTCCAGATGGCGTCGAAGTCAACGTTCTCAGGCTTGCGATAAGGTATATGCAGCCACCCATAGATGTCGTTGAAGGTGTGGATAGTAAGGGAGTAATTGGTGTTGTAAAGGCGGAAATCCACCTTTCCTTCTATACATTTGCCAGTGATGGGTGTGATTGATCGGGAGTAACTAATATCTCCAAGGACGCCATGAACTTGATGATGATTTCCTTTTATGCTAGCCATCCACCAAAGATGGGATTCATAGACCTTCTATCAAACTCCTGTCGCTCGAGGACAGCCACCATGTTATCGGGGAAGTCCATGTCCTCCAACAGCTGACGATCGTCGTATCTCGTTTGTACAAATTGGCGCTTAGAAAGCTCCTCATAAACCTTCCTAACTTTCATCATAGGGTGGATGAGGCAGGGTCATGATGCCAAAGCGCCATGGGGTCCTCCTCGTATGGCCATGTCGATGAACTGATCAGGGAAGAAGATTGAGAAAAGAAGTGCTCGATGAAGCCTCTAGATGCTCAGAGTTGTTGCTCGTGCTCGTGGGAGTAGTGGTTTTGTCGAGTTGTGAAAGAAAATGAAACCACAACCTCCCTTATATAAGGATGACGTTGCCCTATTGTGATAGAGTCAGTCGTACTGACATGAAGTCAGTGGCACTGACATGAAGTTGGTGGCACCGACTTTTGGCAGTGAATCTGGGCCCTCAGTGCATCAACGACTGTTAGTGCACAATCTGCATTTGTTGATTGCTGACGAGTCGGTGGCACCAACATGAGGTCGGTGGCACCGACTTTTGGGTAGGATTGAATCTGTCGCTCGTCCACTTGGTCACATATGGGTCGTAGAAGAGGGGTGTGCACGGATCGATGTTTTCTTCAGTCAGTGGAACTGATGATGGTGTCGGTGGTACTGACTGAATTATCGATCCTTTTTTTCTTCTGTGCATCGATGCACCCACCGAACTTGGGACCCCTTGCCGAGTCAGTGCCACCGACATGGGTGTCGATGGTACCGACTGCTTACCAGTTAGCCGATCCCACTTTTCTGTACTTTCTTCAGAAGTGTTGATGGCACCGACATGTGTCAACTGAATTGCCCATCTCTCTAACCCTATATCGGTGCCATTGAGTTGGAAGTTAGTGGCACCGACTCAAGCATAGCCTGCACACTCAACAAATGAGTTAGGGTATCATTTTTACATAACATTTAAGAAGAACTAAGTACTACTAAAACAAATTAATGAAAATAAAGGAAATGAACATCCAAATTGGTGGGTTGCCTGCCAACAAGTGCCCTTGTTTAACATCCTAGGATAGACAAATCTATTGTTTTGAGATTGATTAGGGGAAATAAGTTTCACCTCATGCTCATTTCTATGGAAATATTCCCCAAAATAATGTTTCAGCCTTTAGCCATTGACCAAGAAGGATCTCTCTCCCTCTTTGATTCTAACCGCTCCATGTGGAAACTCTTCTTCTATAATGAATGGTCCACTCCATCTAAACCTCAATTTTCCAGGGTGTAATTTCAACCTTGAGTTAAAAAGCAATACACTCTGTCCATGTAAAAAGACTCTCCTTGCTATATGTCAGTCATGAATTTGCTTAGTTCTTTCCTTATACAATCTTGAACTCTCATAAACATTCATCAAAATTTCATCAAGCTCATTCAACTCGGACATCCTTGTCTTACTCACTTCATCAAGATCAAAATTGACCCTTCTCAACGCCTAATGAGCCTTATGTTCTAATTCCACAAGAAGATGACACACTCGGCCAAAGACTAACCTAAAGGGTGTAGCTCTGATGGGTGTTTTGTAGGTAGTCCTATAGGCCCATAACGCATCCACTAACAACTCACTCCAATTCATCCTACTTGATGACACCGTCTTTTTAATGATCATTTTAATCTCACAGTTGGAAATCTCGACTTGTCCTTGAGTTTGTGGGTGATAGGGGGTACGCACACAGTATGTCACTCAGTACTTGTTCAAAAGTGCCCCAAATTTTCGATTGGTGAAATGAGTTCCCTCATCACTTATGATCATCCTTGGCACTCCAAATCTACAGAAAATGTGATCCTTAACAAATTTGCATACAACATTTGCATCATTAGTGCAAGTTGCAATTGCTTCCACCCATTTTGACACATAATCTACATCCAACAAGATGTAAAGGTTGGAGTTAGAGGACACATAGGGTCCCAAGAAATCAATACCCCATAAATCAAAAACCTCTACTTCTTGAAACACATTTAACGGCATCTCCTGCCACTTTGATATGTTACCTAACCGCTGACATGTGTTGCACCTACGCACAAAATTATATGCATCTTTGAATAGGGTCGACCAATATAACCCACTTTCCAACACCTTTGTGGCTGTCCTAGAACTAGCATGGTGTCCACCTATAGGAAGTTTGTGGTAATGTTTTAACACACTCTCATACTCAGCTTCAGGTACACATCTTTTCGAAATTCCATCCTTGCACTGTTTCAACAAAATAGGATCATCCCAAAAGTAATAGTGCAAAGAATGAAAAAATCTTTTCTTTTCTTGATAACCCCAATCAGCATGTAATTCCTTACAAGCTAAATAATTCACAATGTTAGCAAACCAAGGATCTTTTTGCTTAAGGGTGAACAACTAGTCATCAGGGAAAGTTTCTAGAATGGGTATATTCATGTCCTTCTCATCTACCCTCTCCAATCAAGATAGGTGGTCAGCCACCACATTCCCTATCCCTACTTTATCCTTGACCTCAATGTCAAACTCCTGCAATAAAAGGATCCATCTAATTAATCATGGTTTAGCATCCTTCTTCTGCAGTAAGTACTTAATAGCTACATGGTCAGTCCACACCACAACTTTTGCCCCCATAAGATATTGTCTAAATTTTTCAAAAGCAAAGACAACAACTAATAACTCTTTTTCAGTTGTGGTGTAATTAAGTTGTGCATCGTTAAGTGTTTTAGATGCATAATATATGACCGTAGGAACCTTGTCTAGGCGTTACCCCAACACCGCCCCCACAACATAGTCTGATGCATCACACATCAACTCAAATGGTTGGCTCCATACTGGAGCCTGCACAACCGGTGTAGATATGAGTTTTTCTTTCAAAATCTCAAAAGCCTTTAAACACCTCTCATCAAAATTGAATTCAACATCTTTTTCCAAAATCTCATACAATGGTTTAGCGATCTTTGAAAAATCCTTTATAAATTGAAGATAAAACCCGATGTGGCCTAGAAAGCTCCTAACATCCTTCACCGACATTGGTGAAGGAAAATTTGAAATCACTTCTATTTTAACCGAATCCACCACCAATCCTTTTATAGAAACCTTGTGGCCTAACACTATGCCTTTGCTAACCATCACATGACATTTTTCTCAATTAAGCACTAAGTGTGTGTCTTCACACCTCTACAAAACCTTATTCAAAATTTTCAAACAATCCTCAAAAGATGTCCCATAAACTAAGAAATCATCCATGAAAACCTCAAGACATCTTTCCACCATATCTGAGAAAATGGCCAACATACACCTCTGAAAAGTAGCAGGTGCATTGCACAATGCGAAAGGCATGCGGCGGTATGCAAATGTGCCATAAGGGCAGGTTAAGGTAGACTTCTCCTGATCCTTAGGCTTGATTGAAATCTGGTTATAGCCTAAATATCTGTCAAGAAAACAAAAGTGAGAGCGACCGGTGAGTCGCTCCAAAATTTGATCAATGAATGGCAATGGAAAATGGTCCTTAAATGTGGCAGTTTTCATTCTGCGATAATCAATGCAAACTCACCACCCAATCACTAATCTAGTGGTTATTTGTTCATTAGATGAATTGGTGGTGATAGTAATTCCCCCCTTGTTTGGTACTACCTATGTCGGACTAACCCACATGGAATCAGAAATAACATAAATTATACATTTCGATAGTATCTTGATTACCTCCTTCTTTACCACCTCCATCATTATTGGATTTAAGTGGCGCTGAGGTTGAATGACCGACTTCGCTCCTTCTTCTAGCTGAATCTTGTATTGGCACAAGGTGGGAGAAATCCCCTTGATATCAGCCACAGACCACCCAAATGCACCTCGGTGGTTCTTTAACACAGTGATCAATTGTTCTTCTTTTGAGTTACTCAGTGATGTCTATATAATGACTAGTAGCTTCTCCTCAGAAGCTAGAAAAACATACTTTAGATGAGGTGACATTGGCTTGAGCTCTAACTCGGGTGGGTTTAGGAGTGAAGAAACTAATGGAGGTGGCAGCGGTCCCAAGTTCTAAAAATGCCTTGTGTAATGACATGGTAACGCCTTCAGTAGCCTTGCACATTCATGTGGTTCATTCGACAAGCCTCTAGTGGGAGATATGGATGGATCTGTAGTAGGGAATCCTTTCCATCCATGTCCACAGTAGATTGACCTGATTCCTCATCATCGTCATTTGGGTACCCTACTACCTTAGCAAGTGAGACCACCTTAGTGTTTTCCATGATGACTACAGCAAGTGTACCCTTGTCCACCTTTGACATAACATGTTCCATGTCCAGAAATGGTTTACCCAAGATCAACGAAATATTGTTATCCATGTGTTGCATCACATTGCATTGCTCTTGAGCATTGGGTGACTTGTAATTATCCAGCATGGTTATCTCAAACTTGTCGTCTTTAATTCCCACAGTCAAGTGACCGCTTCCCATCTCTAAGATCATATCAGTTGTTTCTTACAAGGGCCTTCCCAAAAGAAGCTCATTGACATGTTCTGCTTGCATCTCCATCACCACAAAATCTGTAAGAAAAACAAAATGGTCCACCTTGACAAGAACATCCTCACAAATGCCATATGGTGTCACTACCGAGTTGTCCACCATTTGGATCATCATGCTGCTTTCCTAGATGTTTTGAGACCAAGCTTCTTAAAAGTGGATAGGCGCATCAAGTTGATGCTTGCCCCTAAATCACAGAGTTCCTCACCAAAATTTGTTTTTCTGATGTAGTGCGTGATGTTGAAGCAACTGGGATTGTCACACCCCGATCTCGCATTACCCACTAATCACGAGATTAGGGCGCGACGGAGGGATTAGGACGCAACAGGATGGGATTTACACTTAAGCCAATCACTCTTCGCTTTTTAAAACATTTTAAAGATATTAATAGAAAAATACGATCTAAGCTGTCAAATGAAACAGAACAAACTGCGGAAGCATCTTTATTAACTGACTAGCAATATAACAGAGTCTACAACTTATTACATTGTCCGACATAAAATAAAGCATAGCAGACAATTTACATCTAATACACATTCACTCTCACACTCACGCCTTGTCCCAAAGATCGAGGGGAAGGGATTAAGAGACCTCTAACTGCTAACTACGAACCTTCTATCGACTAGGTGTAAGGATAAAATGATCCTTCTGATTTCCTGCTGCTGATGATAACCTGAAAATGTTTTGAGTAGAGGTATGAGCCTACTCGCTCAGTGAATAGCATTTCACTTAGCTTTCAATAAATAACTCATCAGGTTTATAAACTGAAAAAAAACATATATGCAGAACTAAGCAGACAGTTCTAATAACATTGCAGATATACAGATAATAATCACACTTCAAAGCATCAACAGATAATTCAGGTAATTAAACAGTTATATAAATTTACTGTGAACCTACATGATTATTTATTCATTTTATTATTATGCCCTAAATATATGCAGTGTACTCTGCATATAAGGATCCGCAGCAAATTCATGCTACGGCCCCACCGTACAAGACTTAGCGACACACCCGGGGAGTGCTAAGTCTGACTACTCATCCTGGTCTGCACAGGACACAGGCTCCTCGGCCTCCTCGCACAACCACGTGTGCTGCACAACCACGTGTGCTCTCGACTCCTCCTAAAACCTGAGTACACCGGCGGAGAGTCACAGGGTTACCTTCGCGACACAAGCACGAATGGTGTTAGATAACCAAGTTTTCTGGTGAAATCACAGTGCCATTGTGACACAAGCACAATTGTTGTTAGACACTGCCCTTTTCCTCTTTCCTCGTTTGTCCGCGACACAAGCACGGATGATGTTGCAACACGAGTTTCACCCCAAAGCTGCAGATACCACTTATGGGGTTCTACGGTGTTAGGGCATCTATGTCTATACTTGATTAACAAATAAACATTTAAACAGGAATAACACATTTCATGCATTTTGCACAATCTAAACATCACAAAAGCACATATATATACTTATCATAATTAAACATGATTCAGAATCATTTATCCAGTTTCAATGCTAAACAACTATATTTGAAATCAGTAAATACATTGCAACAATAATACAGGAAATCTCATCATTTTCATTAAGTATATTACGTAGTTCAATTCTAATGAATCTAACATTCTCTATTGTATGAACTATACTGTTTAGAAGTTATATCAATTGATACAGAAGCAATTAAACAATTAATTTGAGTTAAATATTGATTTCTAAATGAACTACTACTCACCCACTTCGGTGTGTTCGTATACACCGAAAAACATCTACAATCACGCCTAATTCTTCCCTTTACAGCAGAGTGCACGTCGTGCACCTGGGCTGCACGCCGTGCACCTGGGTAGAAACTCATTCTGCTATCTGTAACTTTGCACGTCGTGCAAACTGATTTGCACGCCGTGCACCTGCGCAGAAATGGGAAACTCATGAAGATGAACTCGGTTCTAAAGCTATGTCTTGGACTTAATCTACGGAATCTAATCCTATCCTCAAAACCGAACTGTGTGCTGGTCTTACCTTGCTCTATTGTGTACCAATCGAGCTCCGGTTTGGACCTATTCGTACCTATTACAATCCAACAGTAGCTTTCTTCTCGTACAGGTTGAGGAAACAAGCTACAGATGTAGCTAGGTGCTTCTCGAGGCTGAGGGGGCTGCGGATTAGAACCCCAATCTCACGGTCGGAGTCAAAGCAGTTGATTTGACGTGCTTCCCCACACCAACAGACAATGGTTCGGACCTGCTACAAACAAGCAACATCACACAGATGATCAGGTTGGAAGAGAAGCCTCGGCTGGGTGCCTAAACGCAGCTGTTAGCTGCAGATTTGTGCACGAACCTCACAAACGGAAAGACCCGCACCTTCCTTGGTGCTTTGTGCGCCCAAAACGGCCCTGGTCGGCGCCGTCCGTGCAGCCGCAACTGCTACTGTTGCTGCTGTCCGCCGCCCAGGCGGGTTGGTTGTTGAAGAACGTCGCTAGGGCATGGAGGAGGAAGAAGAAGTGTGGGAGTATAGGTGCGGCTGGTCGGAGCTGAAGGGCCGAAGAAATCGCCCATGGATCGCTCCTTCGGCTGATCGGTCGAGCGGCTGCTTTGGGTGCCATTGTTCAAGCGGTTCCCCTGTTCTATCGGGCGGAAGAAGAAGAGATAGGGGTCGGTTCGCGGAGGGGGCCGACATGCAAATTACCCAGCAAAAACCTAAAATTACAACTAGGTCCCTAAACACTCAAATGTCCATATCTTTTAACTCGGAAGTCGGTTTCGGGTGATTTTTCTTGCAAACTCTCAAGCACGAGATTCTCTATCATCCCAGGGCATAAAATCATGTTAACTAGTTTGTCACATCAGGTCAAAACACTAATTGCAACATTGAGTATTCAACTCAACCTAATTAACTAATTAATCAACATTGATATTATTAATTGCCTCGGGTGATTAAATCTTGACTATTGATCCACATGTTGTCTTATCTTGATTATTCATGATGTTTAACAAAACTTAGCACTAACTGAGGTGTTTTACCTAATTCAAGGTATTTATTGACTAACTCTGATATGGGTCGTAACAATCTCCCTCCCTTATAAGAATTTCGTCCCGAAATTCCTAAAAGAGAAAAGGAAACTTGTCATTCATTCCTAACTCGTGTTTCCACGTGCCTTCCTCTAGGTCAAGATTTCTCCCCAAAACTATTACTAATGGTTTCTCACAATTCGCGAGTTTCTTGATCCTCCGATCAACCATCTGTATAAGTCCTTTAACCTAGGACGCATATGATCTGATTCCAGATCGACCCACAAAACATTGTCTTTCCAGAACTGTTATAGCAGTATCTCATTTTATGATAACTACTGAGAAATTATCATACTATTCATGCAGACAAACTAAAATTCTTAAATAAACAGAATGCATGTCAGTTTGGTACTAAAATAAAATCATGCAATTTAACTGTTAAACATCATCACATCTCATAATGAAAATTGATATCAATATACTTGATTCATCGTACACCCTATCCTTAGGGTTTCATTTGCCTTATTCATTCATCACATGCCAACACCCTACTCTTAGGGTTATCTCATTCATTAATCACATGGCAACACCCTACTCTTAGGGTTTCCATTATCTCATCTGTTTGATTGCAATTCAAATCACAATACGGTATCATTCTGGAACTGGCAGAGCAGTATATTTCAATTCATTGTAATTACTGAGTAATCTTTATATCTTACATGCAGACAGATTAAAAATTCATAAATATTCCAAACTCAAATCAATTTTGGCACATACATACTGAATTTCATGCAATTGAACATTTTATTACACCAACAAGAGTAATTTACTTCACCTATAAGAAACCATCTGTAAAATTTATCAATTGTCTGAAATTTCTCGAAGTACGTGCATGTCAACCAAATTCCTGGTTTATGCACCACATAACTCAATTAAAAGATATTTTCGTATCATAGCACAAATATTTAATGGTACTTGAGAATTTCTGATAATATCTCAGAGAAACGATTCATGTAAATTTTAAATCATACACATTAACATAACCGGAAGCATGCAATTTGGTTTATTTACATATTTTAATGCTATCTTTCTAGCTTGAAAACATGCATCTAATGATTTACCAAATCTGTGTTTTCTGGGTTCATACTCAAACCGCACCATTATCAATTGTGTATATCTAAACTCAACATTCACACTAGCGAACTCTATAAGACTTAAATGTTCCTCCCATTCCCACTGAAAAGCAAAACACATGCTCTCAGCATGTCCTCAAGAGTCTGAATGGTTCTCTCAAACTAACCATCCGTCTGCGGATGAAAAGGTTGTATCGAATCTTAACTTCGTGCCCGAAGCACAAAGCAACTGTTTTCTACAATCCTAGATGTGAACTTAGAATATCAGAATGACATGATTGAAACTGGATTACCAAGAAACCTAATAATTTTATCCATGTATGTATTAATCAAGTCTCGAGACATCACAGGTCGACTTAATATGAAGAAAGCGAGCAGACTAAATTAATCTATCCACAATCATTCATATCAAATCACAACCTCTAGGTGTCCTGGGTAATCTTACCACAAAATCCATTGTGATAAATTCCCACTCCCATTCAGGCATAGAAAAAGATTGCAAGGTAGCTATAGATTTCTAGGGTTCAACCTTAACCTACTGGTATACACTGCTTTTAACCACATTCTCAGCTACATCCGTCTGCATATCTGACCATCCGTTTCAACTACTTGAGATTCATATACATCTTAGTGTTTCCTGAAAGCATAGCATACATCAATACATACATTTCCATAAGAGTCTTTTCTTTCAGCCTTTTCCCCTTAAAAGAAATTTACACTATCTCGAGGTACACACAACATGTCATGTTAATACAACACCATATCATCATAAAACTTAAACTCTAATCTCTTTTCCTCCTATCAGGTCATGCATGGTTTGGCTTAAGTCACTATCACCCTTTAATAGTTTCTTGATTTGATCACAAAAAGTAAGCTTAACTTACATCTGTACAATCAAATCACTTTGTGCTGTCACCCCTAAGTCTAGGTTCAACTCTCACATTTCTACTAACAGGTCTCTATTGAAACCTGTCATAGAGGATGCATTGGCTGTTGAACTTGACTTTCTGCTAGAAACATCATCCACCACATTCTCTTTACCAGGGTGATAATCTATTGTCACATCATAAAGATAGTGACACCATATCTTTAAAACATGAACTACATCAACTATCTTCATATCATATTTCGGGTAATACTCTGCTTTCTATGTTACTTTCTTATAGTTACATTTCAGTTTTATGTTTTACTCTATTCTCTAAGTCATTTTATGTTGTTCATGTACTGTTCAGATTAACTACCTTAAAATCCTAGGTCACTATCAAAGCCAATTTACTTTTCATAGAACAAATCTCAAGGTCTTATTTAACAAAGATACTGATATACAAGGTTACATCACTAATGATATTCCTTAAACTACTACAACTTTAATCATTCTAGGGTTTTGGTCCATATTAGTAACATAACATTATTGTATGTGTGTAGTCGATCATATAAATCAAATTGAGTTACTTGGGTCAATAGCATATTAACCCAACACTCAACTTTAATTACATTTAGCTGAAAATTCAGTTTTATAATAGTTTCTGTAATTCATTTATTAAACTGTAAACAGAAACTCCAAAAATTTTTAAAATTGTATATGTTGTACCTAATGAAGTCTTAGACTTCCAGTAAAAATTTCAGGTCATTTCAAGTTACCAATAATTAATTAAAAATCAAACGGTGCGCTGTTATATAACAGTCTGCAGCAGATTCGGTCGAGTTGCAACTCGACCGACACCTTACTGTAGAGATCAAAAGTCATCCAAAAATTACGCCAAATTAATAGAGTGTCTAAAATTTGTGATTTTCAAACATAGTTAAAATTTGGGATCAATTGGACGTACCAATAAAAAGATAAAATTCAATTACCACACTGCTATATCATTCAGAAAATGTGATTGGTCGAGTTTGAAACTCAGCCGATGAACACGTCAGAACATTCTTCAAAAGTTCTGATATCTTCCAATGTTGCTCACATTATATATATCCAACTCATATCCAAATTGGAGCTAAATCAAAGTTACACATAAAATACTAAAAATCATCTAGTGAGACATTCTATTTATCAAATTCTGTATTCATGTGTTATTTGAATCCTAATTTGGGCCAATTAGGGTCTATGCTTCTTAAACCCTAATTTTCAAGATAAAAGAACTTTTAGACTTCTATTCATATTTTACTTGTTAATATGAGTCATTAGATCCCAGTAACGCATCCTGCCAGCCGGACCAGGCCGAACCTGTAGTCCTGAAGCCAAGAGCTACTCGAGATTAATCAACCCCTATTAATCTTAAACATGTAGAAAGAATATCCACTTAGGGCAGACTCATTTAAACATAACTTCTGGTATACTTAATACAAAGAATATAAACAATAACTAAATCACTTCATGACACACAACAATATAAAAGAATCATATTTATTCTATAAACTAAAAATCTAAATCCATACATATAAGAGCATTTCTAATGATTTCCAATCAAATAAGCAATATAAAGCAAGAGTTGCATCGCATCCTATGTTTAATCTCTTACTCTTGCATAAATTTCCAGTTTCTTAACCCTAAGATTTCTAGGGTTTCTCTCTAGCCCATCCTTCCTCTGCATACCTGGCCAGGGCATCCAGAGAAGAATAGACAGAGTAGCTTGATACTGGTCAATCTAAGTATTCAGACACCTGGCCAGGGTATCTAAACACTCAGACCTCCCAGAGCTAAAGACACATCATTTCTTATCCATCTTAATTATAATTCTATCTTTTGATCTTAACGATCCCTGATAACTCAGCTTAAATTCTCAACTTGATTCTTGTGACCACGTCCTCTTCCTGCCATCTGTAATACTATAACAGAACATTTCCTGTTATAAAATTGTAGTTAGAATGAAGACACCTAAGTCCTAATCCTATTGGTCTCTTATCGTCCCCTGACCTTGACTTAGAGTATTCATATACTCAACCTATGCTCTGATACCAAAGCTGTCACACCCCGATCTCGCATTACCCACTAATCACGAGATTAGGGCGCGACGGAGGGATTAGGACGCAACAGGATGGGATTTACACTTAAGCCAATCACTCTTCGCTTTTTAAAACATTTTAAAGATATTAATAGAAAAATCCGATCTAAGCTGTCAAATGAAACTGAACAAACTGCGGAAGCATCTTTATTAACTGACTAGCAATATAACAGAGTCTACAACTTATTACATTGTCCGACATAAAATAAAGCATAACAGACAATTTACATCTAATATACATTCACTCTCACACTCACGCCTTGTCCCAAAGATCGAGGGGAAGGGATTAAGAGACCTCTAACTGCTAACTACGAACCTTCTATCGACTAGGTGTAAGGATAAAATGATCCTTCTGATTTCCTGCTGCTGATGATAACCTGAAAATGTTTTGAGTAGAGGTATGAGCCTACTCGCTCAGTGAATAGCATTTCTCTTAGCTTTCAATAAATAACTCATCAGGTTTATAAACTGAAAATAAACATATATGCAGAACTAAGCAGACAGTTCTAATAACATTGCAGATATACAGATAATAATCACACTTCAAAGCATCAACAGATAATTCAGGTAATTAAACAGTTATATAAATTTACTGTGAACCTACATGATTATTTATTCATTTTATTATTATGCCCTAAATATATGCAGTGTACTCTGCATATAAGGATCCGCAGCAAATTCATGCTACGGCCCCACCGTACAAGACTTAGCGACACACCCGGGGAGTGCTAAGTCTGACTACTCGTCCTGGTCTGCACAGGACACAGGCTCCTCGGCCTCCTCGCACAACCACGTGTGCTGCACAACCACGTGTGCTCTCGACTCCTCCTAAAACCTGAGTACACCGGCGGAGAGTCACAGGGTTACCTTCGCAACACAAGCACGAATGGTGTTAGATAACCAAGTTTTCTGGTGAAATCGCAGTGCCATTGTGACACAAGCACAATTGTTATTAGACACTGCCCTTTTCCTCTTTCCTCGTTTGTCCGCGACACAAGCACGGATGATGTTGCAACACGAGTTTCACCCCAAAGCTGCAGATACCACTTATGGGGTTCTACGGTGTTAGGGCATCTATGTCTATACTTGATTAACAAATAAACATTTAAACAGGAATAACACATTTCATGCATTTTGCACAATCTAAACATCACAAAAGCACATATATATACTTATCATAATTAAACATGATTCAGAATCATTTATCCAGTTTCAATGCTAAACAACTATATTTGAAATCAGTAAATACATTGCAACAATAATACAGGAAATCTCATCATTTTCATTAAGTATATTACGTAGTTCAATTCTAATGAATCTAACATTCTCTATTGTATGAACTATACTGTTTAGAAGTTATATCAATTGATACAGAAGCAATTAAACAATTAATTTGAGTTAAATATTGATTTCTAAATGACCTACTACTCACCCACTTCGGTGTGTTCGTATACACCGAAAAACATCTACAATCACGCCTAATTCTTCCCTTTACAGCAGAGTGCACATCGTGCACCTGGGCTGCACGCCGTGCACCTGGGTAGAAACTCGTTCTGCTATCTGTAACTTTGCACGCCATGCAAACTGATTTGCACGCCGTGCACCTGCGCAGAAACGGGAAACTCATGAAGATGAACTCGATTCTAAAGCTATGTCTTGGACTTAATCTACGGAATCTAATCCTATCCTCAAAACCGAACTGTGTGCTGGTCTTACCTTGCTCTATTGTGTACCAATCGAGCTCTGGTTTGGACCTATTCATACCTATTACAATCCAACAGTAGCTTTCTTCTCGTACAGGTTGAGGAAACAAGCTACAGATGTAGCTAGGTGCTTCTCGAGGCTGAGGGGGCTGCGGATTAGAACCCCAATCTCATGGTCGGAGTCGAAGCAGTTGATTTGACGTGCTTCCCCACACCAACAGACAATGGTTCGGACCTGCTACAAACAAGCAACATCACACAGATGATCAGGTTGGAAGAGAAGCCTCGGCTGGGTGCCTAAACGCAGCTGTTAGCTGCAGATTTGTGCACGAACCTCACAAACGGAAAGACCCGCACCTTCCTTGGTGCTTTGTGCGCCCAAAACGGCCCTGGCCAGCGCCGTCCGTGCAGCCGCAACTGCTGCTGTTGCTGCTGTCCGCCGCCCAGGCGGGTTGGTTGTTGAAGAACGTCGCTAGGGCATGGAGGAGGAAGAAGAAGTGTGGGAGTATAGGTGCGGCTGGTCGGAGCTGAAGGGCCGAAGAAATCGCCCTTGGATCGCTCCTTCGGCTGATCGGTCGAGCGGCTGCTTTGGGTGCCGCTGTTCAAGCGGTTCCCCTGTTCTATCGGGCGGAAGAAGAAGAGATAGGGGTCGGTTCGCGGAGGGGGCCGACATGCAAATTACCCAGCAAAAACCTAAAATTACAACTAGGTCCCTAAACACTCAAATGTCCATATCTTTTAACTCGGAAGTCGGTTTCGGGTGATTTTTCTTGCAAACTCTCAAGCACGAGATTCTCTATCATACCAGGGCATAAAATCATGTTAACTAGTTTGTCACATCAGGTCAAAACACTAATTGCAACATTGAGTATTCAACTCAACCTAATTAACTAATTAATCAACATTGATATTATTAATTGCCTCGGGTGATTAAATCTTGACTATTGATCCACATGTTGTCTTATCTTGATTATTCATGATGTTTAACAAAACTTAGCACTAACTGAGGTGTTTTACGTAATTCAAGGTATTTATTGACTAACTCTGATATGGGTCGTAACAGGGATCCTGCCTCTTTGGTGGTAGTGTACCTAAGATGAAGGCGTTGACTTTCTCTATTAATAAAAGCACCTCAAAATCTGGGATCTTCCTCTTCTTGTTAATGATATCCTTCAGAAACTTACCATATGAGGGTATTTGTTCAAATGCCTCAATCAATGGTATATTTATAGAAAGCTTCCTAAAGTTGTCCAAAAACTTCTTGAATTGTTGATCCATCTTTGTTGCCTTCACGCCATTGGGATATGGAATTGGCACTGTCTGTGTCCTATGATGTGGTGGCTCATATGACGTCCTCCTTTCCACCTCAAATTCTTGCTTTGCCACCTCCCCAGTGTTGTCTGCCTCAGGTTCTGCTTGTGCCTACTCTTTCACTGAGTCACCCCGGTCAACAGGCTTGATCATCTCAATGTCTGTGGGGTCAATGTCTTCTTCCCACTTCTCAATAGTATGGCCTTGACCTACTGGTTTCCCATTGGGGTGTCAGTATTTCCTCAAAACCCTTATTGAGTAGGCTTTTTCAAAGCCACCACATCTGCTTCTAGCTGAGACAAAGTTGTCTCAAAGCTCCTCATCTGGGCCCCTTGGTTCTGGAGATCATGTTGGAAATTGTTTATCAGTTGCTCATTTTTCTTCACTATGCGGTTGAGAATTTCATTTGTGGTCTCCTCTATTGTAGGTCACTGATGTTGGTTATTCATGTGTTGGTGTTGTTGATCAGGGTCCTGACGAAAATTGTTTGGATCTTTCTAGGAGAATTTAGGATCCTTTTTCCATGCATAATCATTGTTCCTACAGCCTTGCTGCCGCATGTACTTTACCTGACCTTCTTCATCTGATGAATTATTATCCTTCTCCAGCAACTTCCTTCCTATCAAGTCCAGCTTTTCATTCAAAGATGTGATAACTTTGGATTCCCCTATGCTCTTTATCTGCTCTGGATTGTCCCTCTCATTGCCCCATGCTTGATTCTTCGACATATTCTTCCAAATTTCTTGACATGTTTAGGGTGGGTTATTAAGAAAGAACCCCAAGCCTGCACTATCCAAAGTAGTCTATTCACTTTTACGTAGCCCAAAGTAGAACATCGTTACTTGATTCTCCAAATCTATCCCATGGTGTGGGACCTTCTTGAGCATGATCTGAAAGCGCTCCCACACCTCGGAATATGATTCAGATGCATGTTGCATAAAATTATAGATGTTTTTAATTAGCTCATTGGTCTTCTCTGGAGGAAAATATCTTTCAAAGAATGCCTCTACCATTTGATCCCACGTCTCGATCGACTCTTTCGGCAGGTTATGTAGCCATTCGTTTGCCTTATCAGCCAGTGATGATGGATACAGCTTCAGATAGATGGTAATTTGAGGAAACCTGTCGACTTTGACCATATCACTGATCTCCACAAAATTGCTAATGTGTGCCAATGGATCTTCATGAGTGGTCCCATAGAATGCTTGTGACTTGACGAGTGCAATCAAACCTGGATCAATTTTATACTGAGCTACATTCACATGCTTCTTTTTGATAGGCCATGTCTGTGCAGCTGAAGAGGATGCCTTTATCCTCTCCCAGATGGTCCTCTGTGTTCCTAGATTTCTGTCCCCCATTGCTTGTTGCTTGGGTGACACTGGTATTCCTTCTAAGGAAGTTGTTTGAATTGGATCTTCGATAGTGACTAGAACCTCAGGTGTATCTTCTCTGTAATATGTGGTCCTTGTTGTCACCATACACTAGTACCTGAAAAGTTGGAAATAATTAGTAAAGGTTCTTATCAAAGAAAATCGAGATATGAAAATGAAGTAATTTTTTTTCAGATTAAAGTGAAATTGCACAAAAAAATAAAATGTGGCTTAGAGTGGCCGACCACAACACTCGTAGTGCTAAAACGTCATTGTCTACCCAGTAACAGTGCCAAAAACTTGACATGCCAAAACTGTGCGTAGAAATGCAAGTGCATGTGTCGAGTAATACCGACCTATGTGAGGCCCAAGTCAAATTCATGGAGATGTAGTCTCAGTGACTACTACTAACTATGGTGTGATCAGCTAAGCCGGTTAAAAAGGTTGAATTGAGTTTGAACAAAACAAAAGAAAATAAGAGAAAATTAAAACACTTGATTCGAATGAAATGAATTCCTTAGGGTTACTAGTTTCAGCATAGGGTCTCGTCGTATTTGTTTCTACCAAATTACTATAAATTCCTACTCTTATCCTGAACAGAAAGCTTGTAGACATAATTGCTTGCTTTTGTAATGCAATTCACTACCTAAATCTAAGACAATTCCACATTTGTGGAAATTTATTCTTAATCTAGGTGCATTATTGAAAACTATGGGTCCTTCCCACTAACCGTACGTCACCTATTCCAAGGAACGCATAAGAAAGTGTACAAGTTAATGTTTTCTAACCTTTAATTTCCCTTCTGGAGTAATTATCAGTCTGTAATTCTATCGATGGTGATCAAGAAATGATAAGTCATTCCAAATCCAAACTTATATCCAAGAATAAAGAGAAATTTATACAAATCATGTAGAAAGTTTATACAACAATTCCCCAGGCTACTTTGGGTCCTAAGGAAAGGAGGGGTTTAGCCCCCCATGGTTCTCAGTTGCAAATACATAGAAGGAGAGAAGAAAAATGTGGGAAACATGAAGGAAGTTTGTTTAACCCCTGGAAAGAAGGTGCTCCGGTTGATCCTCCTCGAGAAACACACATTTTGTAGTCTTCCGGCAGTAGAATCGTCCGTCGGAGGTGGTCAAATCTCTCAGCTAACATCCTTCGGCTCTGTGCTTCTCTTCCTCTCCTCTCTCACCATCGTATAGTGCAATGTGATGTCCTACTTTCATCTGGACATCCTTCTTTTAATCTTAGGTCAACTTATGGTACCACCCAATGTGGACCGCTGGATCGGGATGACCACTTTAGATTGCTGAAATCTGGTAGGCTCGGTGACACTGACCTGGATGTATGTGGCACCAACGACATCGGGATCTGATCGTGCTCTATAAAAGTCGGTGCCATCGATTGGAAGTCGGTGGCACTGAGTTGACGTGAATATTTCCCTTTCCTCTTTAATGCTCTCTCAGTGGCACCGACCTGTGCAGTTGGTGCAATTGACTCTTTTGGTTGACCAAGGCTCTGTCCCTGACGTCATCTCGGTGGCACCGACCTGGGTGTTTGGTGGCACCGACTCCTTAATTACTTAGTAGCTCCTGAAAATGCACATAGACCATGTATCAAATTGAGAAATATGTAAAATAATATAATTGCGATGAAATGATCATAGTCTGATGCAAACAGATTATACAATCCATTTGTAAAGATTTATACAAGTATAATCAACGAATTAACTAACAAATGCACAAAATGAATATAAACTAGGCCTATAATAAGAGACTCAAAACCCATACATCAACAAACTAAATAGGAAATTGAGCAATATATGGAGTGAAGGACATCCAATATAAAAGGATTCCCATAGAAAGGATAAGGACTACCCAAATGGGTATCAAGAGAAAAGGAATTGAAATCATAGGATAACAAAAGAATACTTGTCATTAATAAAACATAAAGATTGTGCCACAAAAGCACATGCAAATAATTATGTCACACACCCCATATCCTCAACCTACATGCATGTGACATAAACATAGCCCTAGAATAATATAAACACAAAGGCAACCAAGTCTCATAAACTTGAAACCTCATAGAGAAAGGAATATTGCCAATCTCCCAAATTTATAAAATCATGGGCCAAGAATCACACATCTTTCCCTGGGAATGAGGTTCATTTCCATCCCAAAAGAGCAAGAAATATCACATCTGCTTGGCAAGAAATAACACATCTGCCATAAAAACCAATGCAATTACACTACTCTAGTGCTACTGAATCACATAGCATGTTAAATGTAGAGGCAAGTACAAAGTATAGTCAGAATATATAAACTAGTCACCACATAAGTGACCAACATATACATCCACCTCATCAGTGGGCTAAAGACATCACATGTCATCTTTTAGAGTTCCATCATGAACAAAGCATAAGATAAGAGTTCAAAAGAATATCCATGATCACATGATCAATATCAAATAAGGTAGTTCACATGAACCAAGATTTTCAAAAGAAAAGACATTGTGTATAAGCTAATGTCCTTAGGACAAAGAGAATGAATAAGCATAGGTGAATTGCTCAACATAGAAGAATAAAGGATACATCATACATTTAAAGTGAAGAATTAGAAATTGATCAATATAGAAATAATGTGGGATGCAACCATACCTCAACTTTAGAGTCTAAACAGTCCAAGTCAGTCCTAGATCCAAGCCTAGGCCACCAAAGAACCTCTAGGGAAGGTGAAAAGGTCCAATAAGTAAGGTTCCCAAGCTTAGAGAAGTTGGTTTATCTAGCAAAGCTCCTTTCTCGAGCAAGAAACACCTCCACATTAGAGGTGAAAAACTCTAACAAAAGAACATGGAGATGAGGAGTTTATGGGTTCTAGGTGGGGTTTCACCATGGAAGGCCATTTTTTTGACCTGGAGGAAGGTGGAAGGAAGACTATCAACATGAAAATAGGGAAGGAAAGGAGGATACTACTAGTTTTGGTCAAAATCATCAAGGAGGAGCTTAAGAAATCCTAAATAGAGAAATTTAGAACCCTAGGAGCCTTCTTCACCAAGGTAGGCACCATATTTTACCTTGGGACAACACCTTTGTTGAAAAACATAGTAAGAATGATTCTATAAGCTAGACGAAATAAAGGAGAGCATGGGTTTTCAAATTGGGAGTTGGGAAGGGATAGATATGGCTATATAACGAAAGAGGTCAAGTATGAGGCGTCTATGAGAATTTCTATGTGTCATGTATACGGGTATCCATGGACATGCAAGCCTTTATGGATAAGGAACAAGTTAAGCATGAGGTGTCAAGTTACTTTCCATGTGTCCAATTCTAAGGGTGCCTATGGACATACAAAACCTTTATGGATAAGGAAGAAGCCAAGCATGAGGTGTCCATGGAGCTTTCCATGTGTCCTTAGGCTAGGCATTTCATGGACATGCAAGATGACAGCTCATACAGGCTTCTGTAATATCAAATGTCGGTTTATGGACACTTATAAGACATCCCAACCGACCTATAATCAAAGAAATAACCCGCATTGGTTGATAGCTTCTAAAGATAAGCTCATTTATAAAGAGAGTAATCCCTAAAATGCCCTTGGAAAGAAACACCTTCAAACCAAGGTGCAACTAGGTGCCATATGGTTCAAAAACTTGAGAATGGTAAGGAAGTGTATAAGGATTATTATGCATGTGACAATTTGCAAAGAAAACCTCCCAATTGGGTAAATTGCAGAAAAGTCCAGAATGTACCTAAAATTGCATAACTTGCACAAGCATCATCCAAATTGGACCAAACTTCATCCACAAGTAATATTTGATGTGTTGAATATGAATTTTCCATTATTTCCATATTTTGAAGTTATATAATCACATTAGTTATTACTTATGCCTTTTACTCATTTTCTCTCTCCTAAACTTATCCTAATATTTCAAGGTTGTCCAAATTAGGTGAAATTTGACATGTAGGCTAATTTTGATATGTAGATTTCAAATTTGAAGTTTTTTTCCACTTTTGAGATTATTTTTATGAGATATTTCATATGGTCCATTAGCGACCCATTATCTAAATTATTCATCCAATTAAGTTTCTTATCTTCATATTACCACCAAAATTAGTTATGTGGCATATTTTATGTATCCATTATAAACCTAAGATTAATGTTAGAACATTAGGTTATATTAAGTTGATCTATGCATGCATTATCACATTAGAGTTATACTAAACATCTATTTAGGTCTAACCTTCAACCTTGTTTGGCTAAATCCAAAATGTCAACTTCCAACATAGGGTCTGAGATCTAGTATGTTACAACACACCACCCCTTAAAGGGATTTCATCCTCGAAATCAAAACATCCACATATAAGAAAACAACTTATTCACCACCCCTTAAAGGATTCATCTTATTATGACAAAACTATTCTTTAAGTACAAAAGGTTCAACTACACTTCCTTACATCCAACTACATAAGCATCATGCAAAAAAAACATTACCTGTAAAGACTAACTATGAACTATGGGTTAACTTGCTCATGTCCATCCTCAAACAAGTCTTTACACCTGAGAGACTAGTTCAACATATTAGGGTCCCTAAAGATAAATCATATAGATTTCTAAGGCTATTATTGCCTAAAAGCATGCTATTTTGAACAATTCGTATCATCTCAGGCTAGGATGATATCATATGGATTCGGGAGTCCTCGTAAACCAAAGCTAGTGGTGCGGAGGAAAATCTTTCCAGCCCCCAAAATCTGATCCTTTCTAGACACCTTTTCTTTCAACTTCATGTCCTAGTAGTTGCCTAAAGGCCAAGCTAAACAACCTCAAGTTACTATGGTTACTTATGCATCTTTTAGTTGTAAGTATTTTAGGGATCTATTCATCATTATTCTAATTTGAAACTTTAGGATCCTAAATCAACACTTCAACATCTATTAATCAACTCTAGGGAAAACATTTCACTTAAAGATAAGGCAAGTATTCTAACTAGAGAGAAAAAATTGAAATAGTAAGATCTGACTACCATGGGCTCTGATACCATGATGTAAGGAGGCGGGATCACCCCCTTACAAAACAAAATTTTAGAATAAAACATACATTCCAAACACACGCAAAGGTATGCTGGAATAGGTGTAACATTTTCAAATTTCAATAAATGGTATTCGAAACAACCAAAGTATAGTAGATGAATTAAAATAATGATTATATTCAATTTTCACACAAGATTACAAAAGTACATCATAATATCCCATAAGGGTATACATGTATGATACAACATAAGGATCTAAGTAGAGGGAAATCTAAACCATAACAACTTTGTCTCCAAGCTTTAACTCCTTAAGCTAGTCCAAAACTTCATGCCTTATCATCCAAGTCCTTCCCCTAGGGTTGATGTAACGACCCCACCTCCAGGTAACCCCCAATTAAGGGAGACTAAAAGGTCAGATCTGTTAGCCCAATTTTCCAGATCAATGGTTTGACAAGTAATCAATAATAATTACTAAATTCTACCAAAACTATACTAAAAAGCTGGAATAAAATAAAACTGTGCATACCTTTTTAAAAACTTGGATTTCTAAAATACTATCCACAACTGGAGTCTATTCGAATTAATCATCTGTGAACTTTGATTCATATCTTCACATTGTATCAATTTATTGTTTGTCCTTTTCCATTTCGTACCTAAAACACCGACAAACAAAACGTCGATCAGCATAAATGAATATGCCGGTATGTGGGGATAACAATAATCGTGCAGTTAATTGTAACAACATATTGCAAGCAATTATGGTTTAGCAAGCAAACTTTACGTTTTCAACATAACTACTCAATCCATTCATACCCTAGCCTCTGCACTGTCCCTGCAGTGGACCAGGATACTACCTCTCATATGGTAGATCCCAATTAACCCACATGATCCTACCTAATAGGTAGATCAATACCTAGGGTTGAAGAGTCGCATGGCACTACCCATAGGTAGCCCAATCCCTAACTCATAATATGCTAAAGAGTCACATGGAACTACCCATAGATAGCCCAATCACTGAGTCATGATAACCTGGTGGTCCTATCTAATAGGTAACCATGTACGAGGACATCCTTATTATTAGCAAAGACAAAGAGGTGGGCCTAGATCTAAGTTAGTCATGTACACTTATTTATGGTGACAGTCGTAGCCACTTTATAGTTGCATGAAATAAAAGTCATCCAAGCAGTTATATTCACGCAACCGATAAAACATATGGGAATCACTGTGAAACTAAAGTGATTTAATCATAAGCGTAACCACATACCTGTGATGCATACATTTGAGATACAATCAATCAAGTAGAGAAATCCAACCAAGCAAGCAAGTATACACAAGAATCCTGAAATAAATATATAAATTCCTATATCAAGATTTATCCAACCCATCTTGCTTCTTAGGATTTCTATTCCCATTTAGGGTTTCTACCCTATTTTAGGGTTTCTCTTGCAATTAGGATTTTGCCTCCACTTTTAGTATCAAAACCCTAAAACATGCTCTTTTATTTGAAAACCCTAATTAATACATTCATTATCATCATTAAGGGTTCTTTACCATGCATTTAGGTTTACGTATATTAATCCTCTATGACAAACTAATAATTTTGGATTTTCTCCATTAAAACCCATCTTTCCTTAAATTAGGGTTTTAGTTCATTAAACCATAACATGTGTACATAGGAAACCCTAAAACAAACATATCAACATCCTATTATGAATTTATCTTTTCTTTTACGCTTAATAGGTTAACATTAATCAAAATACCTGAAAGATTCATCATACTCATTTTCACATCTTACTAGGGTTTTTCCATAACTTAATGTGTTAAAAGATGTAAATTTCTATACTTTTTGAATTTCATCCACTATCAGGTTCTAAATCTATTTTTATCATATTCTACGTATTTTTCTGATCAACAAGCACTACTTATTTGTATTTTTCGGCCAAAGGATCTATTTTTAATTATTTATACAAGATTCCATCTTTTCCTTGAATATTGGGCAGAGAGGCAACTAACCTTTGTTTTTCAGAAAACAAAAATGAGGGACGTTGGATCCTCAGTCGTTGTTGACCGAGCGCGATATGATGGCTCATAACACACGTGCCCACTAATGGTTGTTGAAGCACACAACGAACCAGCATCGTGGATCGGCGCCCGTGGTCAACAGCTAACTTCAATCGTACGTCAGTTGTAGCTCATCCCCCACTCGCACCAGCATATGAACTCTGCGGTAGTGTCATGACTAAAGCTCGCCAGAGCAAGGTGATCTCGTTAGGCCAGGGCACGAGGGAACTAGGGAAGGCGTCGTTCGGGTGTGCGAGGGTGAGAGGAATTGAGAGGGGGTACTATTTATAGGATTTATGGGCTCTTTTAGGGTTCCCCCAACCTTGCCACCACCCTTATTCTCGGCCCAATTGGGCATTCCTTATAGAATGAATGAAACCATCTAAAAGTTAGGTTAGGTTGATGCAGATGCTTCTCACGAACCTATCCATGCCTTTTCCTCACTTGCACACGGTGTATATTGCAAGGAAAGTGGATTCAAAAATTCACTTGTTTCCTTCTCTGACTCGAGGAGGACGACGCCCGGCTTCCGTCGGATGTGGGATCAGACAGATGGCGTTATTCCCTTCTATTTCCTTTTCTTTCTTTTAATTGAATATATTGCGACATTTAATGAAGAGTGGATGTTACAACAGGTCGATCGTGGGCTAAAGCTTTGTCCAAGCCACTGGAGGTTCAAACCCCTTTTTCTACCGGGCGACTGTAAGGTACCGGTGTTCAAAGAGGGGGATAGTCAACCATGGATGAAGTTCTCTGAGCCCGTGGTGGCGGCCATGGACGAGTACCACAAGCATTCGGTGATCGTTCAAGTTATGGGACAAAAGGTCGAGTTGGCGCAGCTCCACGACTGGATGTTGCGCTCTTGGCGGCCTAAAGCTTCCGAGCAAGGACCCTGGTTTTTCGACAACCAACTAGTCCTTGTCAGGTGCTGAACACTGGAGGCAGACCCGAGGCATGCGAACCTCACAACGGCCCCTGTCTGGGTCACTCTCCTAGAAGTTGGACAACACTGGACGAGAAGGGCCATCTCGATCATTGCCTGCGGCGTTGGAGATCCTAAAGTTATCGACTTCTTCACTACTGGTAAGCTTGGTGGAGTAGCTCATGTCTGTGTGGAAATCAATGCAGAGAGGGAGTCCCCGAAGGAGGTAATCGTTGAACTACCTGATGGTAAACAACTGGAAGTGAGAGTCTAGTATGACGCTCTCCCTGAGAGATGTGGGAAATGCAAAGTCTTTGGCCACTGGGAGGGCCAATGCCCTGGTGAAAGAATGACTTACTGTGAACCCCCTATCATTAGAGAAGGGGCTCAGGGTGATGAGAGACAAAGACCGAAGAAGAAGAACAACCAAAGAAGGAAGAGCCGCAGCCATCCACCGGCTAGAAAAGAAAGCGGCACAGCCCAGACTAATGGGGAGAAAGGAAATACCAGCAAGGAAGGTGTCATTGAAATGCTTCAGCAGACCACAGTGGTCACTCTTGCATATGAAGATGAAGTGCTCGACGCAACACCCAAAGGCACAGAAGAGATAGTTATGGCTGAGACTACTGTCCATAACATAGAAGAAGGAGAGGTGGTTGGGGATGAAAACCCATTTTCCGTGTTGGATCAGGAGACGGAGGTTGATGTCCATTCCAACTCCAACAGGAGCAGAAGTCTGAGAACGACAAGAAGCAATGGAGTGAAAGGAAAAGAAAAGATGACCCCCCAACCATCAGGTAGGAGAGGGGGGAAACCCGCAGAAATCAATGACTATCCTCACATGGAATGTGTGAGGAGCTTCCCTACCTGAGACACAGGGAAGGCTAAGGAGAATTCTGAACAAAGAAAAATCTGAAATCATTTTTTTCTTTGAGACAAGAATAAAAAGAAACACAGCGGATAGAGTCAGAACTTTGTTCCCAACTCAGTGGAGAAGCATATCCAACCTTGAGGTGTGCGAAGGTGGTAGAATTGTGCTTGGGTGGAACCCAGACTTATGGGAGGTGGAACCCATACACATAGCCGACCAAATCATAACAGTTAGCTGCTTCAACCGTGGAGGTTTCTCTTGCATCCTTTCTAGGGTATATGGGGAGAACTTGGATAGTGATAGGGAGAGGCTCTGGAGAGACATAAAGGCCATTGCTCAGTGTGAGATACCTTGGATGATGCTAGGTGACTTCAACTGCACTAGAAAAACATGGAGGGTTGAGAGTTCCAGACAGAATTTTGGAAAGCTTCAACGACGTTGTTGCTGAAGCTAGACTGATCGAGATCAATAGAGTTGGAGACCTTGTAACCTGGTCGAATAAGCAAAAACATGAAAGAAGAATCGCTAGCCTACTCGATTGGGGGCTGGTCAACAAAGCTTGGCTGGACATCTTCCCGCATGCGGTGGTCAGAATGGGCGCCCATCCATTCAGTGATCATGCGCGGATGAGAGTGACCCTCAAGAAGGACAAACAACCTATCAGGCCATTCAGGTTCTTAAATTTCTGGTGTGAATGGGAGGGATTTGAAGAGATGGTCATGAGTAGATGGAACCATCCTATAAGAGGTAACCCTCTATACGTTGTTCTTAAAAAGCTACAGAAAACTAAAGAAGCTCGAAAGGAGTGGGTAAAAAGAAAGGTTAACCTGCCAAATTTGCTCCAGATTGCCAAGAAATATTACGAGGATGCTGCTGACATCCTCAGATCTAAACCCCTCTGTCCTACTGCCATTGAGAAGGAGAGAGACAAGGAGAAGAGAGTGAACGATCTAGAGAGCATATTAACGATACATGTGGCAAAGAAGAAGAATCAAATGGATTAATGATGGTGATAGGAACACCCGTACATACCACTCAGTGATCAAGAAGAAAGAAATGCGAGATACTATTCATGAACTTATTGATGAAAGAGGACAGGTTGCGAATAGTAGAGAGGAAATCTCTGCCCAAGCCATTAATTACTTCAAAAAATTGTACAACAAGGGCAACAATGGGGAACATGGCTGCTTGTTTGAGACTGGAAAAATGATCACTGATAGCATTAATGACGATCTTTGCATGGAACCTAGCGAAGAGGAAATTCACAATGCCGTAAAGACGATCCACCCGGATAAAGCTCCTGGACCTGACAGGTTCAATAGAAAGTTCTATCACAAGATGTGGCTTGTAATAAAGAATGATGTGTGCAAAGCAGTGAAATGGTTTGTGCAGGGGGGGGAACATGGTCAGGGCCGTTAATCACTATTTCATAAAGCTGATACCAAAGAAAAATAACGCTAATGAGATGGCCGACTACAGACCCATAGCATGCTGCTCTGTCCTCTACAAGATCATATCTAAGTTGCTTGCCAATAGACTGAAGGTTTTACTCCCTAACATCATCTCTATAGAACAAAATGCTTTTATAAAGGGCAAAAAAAGTTCTGATTGCTCTCTTCTGGTTGCTGAGTACTTGATGGATTTCAACATACATAAAACCACTGCCAAATCTTGCATGAAGGTGGACATTAGCAAGGCTTATGACCATGTGATTTGGGATTACATATGGATGATTATGACCAAGTTCGGGTTCTCTAATAAATGGATACAGCTCATGAAATAATGTGTAGAAATGGGGTCTTTTTCCATTTTGATTAATGGTGCCCCGAAAGGCATGTTCAAAGCTTCAAATGGCCTTAGACAAGGTGATCCCTTATCCCTCCTCCTATTCACCTTAGTTATGGAGGGTCTTACCTTCCTCATAAAGGAAGTCGAATACAAAGGATTGATTAAACCGTTCAAAGTGCAAGGTGTTAAGGTGTGCTCACACCTCATTTTTGCGGATGACGTCCTTCTTTTCTCTGTGGGGCATGCTAAAAGATTGTGGGTGCTCTATAAATCTCTTATCATGTTTGGGAGAAGTGTTGGTCTTTATATTAGCACTATTAAATCACACATTTTCTTATCTAAATCATGTGACACAAGGAGAGGAAGACTGAAAACTGCTACTGGTATGGAAAGGGGATCCCTGCCCACGAATTACCTTGGCATACCCATTGCTGGCAGGAAAGGTACAGCTAAAGACTTCAGTATGTGTAAAGACAAGGTCAGAGATAAAGTTGAAGGTTGGTGTGATCTAAACATATCCTTGGCTGGGCATCTGGTTCTGGTTAAAATTGTTCTCCAAAGCCTCATCAACTTCTGGTCTTCCATGTGCGACATCCTCAACCCGACTATTCTCAATTTCAGAAGCATGATTGCCAACTTCATTTGGGGGGGGGGGGGGGGGCAGAACCATGTGTTGGCCTGGGACAAGATTATGAAACCTTATGATAAAGGTTGGTTGCAGATCGTTGACCCTGAAGAGCTTCAAAGGATCAACGCTATTAAGAGAATTGATAGATTCCTGTGTCAACCGGATAATATATGGTCTATGTGGATGAGACAGAGATAAGGGTAAGACATAATGCTACGGGACAATAAAAAAACCTCTAGAATATGGAGGAAAATGTGCCTTCTATACCCAAGTATCCAAAGCATGTACCGAGTTGATAACAGCGGTAACTGGTCACTCAATGATCAACAACCATGGATCAACTTAGTTACAGACTCGGGCCCAGAGTGGACCAAGGTAGTGTGGGGTAAGAATCATTATCCTAAGTGGATTACATGCCTCTATAGATCTATTTTGGGTAGGCTTCCTACTAAAGATAGGTTGATTAACTGGGGCCTTCCTGTTAACCCGACCTGCCTTCTCTACAGAAACTATGAGGAATCGAAGGACCACCTTTTCTTCAACTGCAGGTACACCAGAAGGATTTGGACTATTGTTTGCCTCAGGAATGAATGGAGAGCGTCGATAATCTAAATCTGATGGATATCATCAATTGGATCATTAGTAATTATGGGAAGGACAAAGGCACTTTGGCATTCCCGAGTCTTTGTATTGTTGTTGTATGCTTTTGTGATTGGTAGGAAAGAAATACAAGACTCCATAGAAGAAAAGAAAAGGGGAATGAAGAACTGATCAAGAACATAACTACTAAATTACAGCAAAAGGTGAAGGTCACGTGTGGGCTTACAGGTAATCTCAGTACCAATATGAGAACCTATTGGGATTTGTTATAGTAACCCAATGGTGTGTTTTATGTTACAGAGGGTCTGTTGAAGACACCTTGTTTTGTACAGTATAGCTTCACTATACCCCCCTTTTGGAAATACTATTTACCTATTTCCAAAAAAAAAATCTTATCACTTTGGGGAAACTTTTAAAAATCATAACTCTCAAACCGATTATCCAATTAATCCCAAATTTTGAGGGAAACTTAGCAATGACTTAACATATTGTCCTGTAAAGTTTGGGCTCATTATTCAAGAGAAAACTTGCCTTTTCTTCAGGTGCAAGATATTGCTCGAATATGGATATTTATCTCATATTTTCTCTTTCTTACTTTCTTATATCCCTTTATTTCAATTCCTTGCATCTCAAGGATCCATGTGGGGTTTGAATCACCATACATTATGATCAAACTCACACTTATCTATTTATTTCTTATATTTCCACCTTTATCCCAATTTTTATTATTATTTATTAAATTCTTATTCCCTTTTAACTTATCTTCCTCTTTTATTATTTTTAATCCATTATTATCAAAGGATCCATAAAAAACCATGCACAAGGAAGAGTTGTAAAAGAAATCCATATATTTATCATATATCATGCAATTTACAACCAAGTACATTTCTTTTTGAAACAACAACAAAAATTGAGGTTGTACCATCCTTCCCCTCCTATAAAAATTTTGCCCTCAAAATTCCATCAAGCATACAAACAAATCAGGATAAGACTTTTCCATATCCATCATTGGCTCCCATGTGGCTTCATCCTCCCCATGGTGCTTCCAAGAACCTTTATCATCTTTTATTCTTTACTCCTGAGCTCTCGCTCACCTCAGTATCTCGTACCCTCATAGGTGATTCAGGGTAAGCTAGCCTCCCTTGGAGTTTAATAGGTTCAATGTTCAACACATGGCTCGGGTACCTCACATAGTGCACTAGATTGGACACATGGAGCACATCATACATCATATTATCTTGTAGGGTAAGGCTAAGCATAAACAACTCCACCAATCCATATAAAATGGACCCATGTATCGGGGACTCAACTTTCCTTAGTTATAGCTCAGAGGGGTCGGGTCTTCATATCACATGTTTACCCACAGTGAACTGCATGTCAGCCTGCTCTTCATCAGCTCACGACTCATGTCAATCTTGGTCTTTCTCAACCATTGCTTGATCCAAGCTACATCATTTGCATACACTCTGGTCTTTCTTCGGCCTTCATAAGGTCCTTTTACCAACATCATCTGAGTGAAGTGGTGACTGACACATCCTCCCTTATAGAGCTTCATACATCCTGATACTGGCTATGTTGGCTATCACAAGAAGCAAGCTCTTCTAGGGGAAAAAACTACTCCCATATATCACCCTGAACGAGCATATGTACTCTCATCAGACCTTCTAGAGTCTGGCTCATACTCTCTTGATTGTACACCAGTCAGAGGTGATAGCCTATACTAGCATTGAGTTCTTCTTACACCTACTTCCATAACATTGAAGTGAACTTGAGGTTATTCTCAAGATATTGAACTTGGATCACGGTGTAGTTGAACTATCTCTCTATCTCATATATATAGTTCAACTGGTTCTTTCATATTGACATTGCTTTCTCTTTCTCTTACAAGTCATCTCGGTAAGGTGATCTACCATAACCCATATTGCATATTGACCTCCCTTGGTCTATGGGAGACCTACCACAACATCCATAGTGATGAACTCCCATTCCCCCTCAGGGACTCTTTACCCTCTGTATCAACTCACTGGGTTACTGGTGTTCATCCTTCACCTCCCGGAATGCATGGCAAAGGGCCACATGCAACTTCATCTTAGGCATCCAAAGTACTATTTTCACTTACTATCTCAGTAGTATCATGGTGTATCATGATCTCTTGTACGTCATGATTCCTCAAGGTTGATTCCTCAGAAACCTTAAAACACTCTAGTCGTGGGGTTTCATCACCTTCTCTTCCAAAGAAGTGCATCTAAGGTTCTACAACAATCCTTCTATCATAACAAGCCCTTGACTGGATACCCAAGCAACCACTAATTCGATCAAAGGATCTCGTTACATCTGAGTGTTAGCCAAACTTATCTTACAACTTAGGGTTCACATAGCCACCTCTTCCATCCTTATTACTAGTTAAACTAGGCAGTTGCATCTCATCAAGAGCATCCATCACCGCCTTTCATCTTTATGTGCTAGGTAATAGTGGAGACATACACCTCCATGTATTCCACTTATCATCTCATCTTGGACTTTAGGTTTATCTTCATCAGGAAAACTCAGAGCTCATCCTCTTGGTTATCAAACTCAAACTTATTTAACTCATGAATTCCACACAACTCATGATAAGAACATCCTTATAATATGGCTACCTTAGTTCTCTTGATGTTGGTAAACCATCCACACATTGTACACTCCACAAGGGTACGCCATTATGATTGCAATGTTTCCACTCTCATAATCTTTATCCTTGGTGTATGGCATGCATATTGCCCTATCTCTCACCTTCATAATGAGAGGAAATAAGCATTTGGATACAGTCCAAATACAATTTTCTTCTTACTCTAAGAGTAGAGATGGTATACCCTACATCGCTAGTACACCTTCCAATCTAAGTTGAAAGGTGCATCACATGTCTCCACATCATGAACATTCCGATATCAGATTTTATTTCATGGAGAACTAGTCTCAAACAAGCTTGGGTCACCACACGATCCTTAGTCATATCCTCTAGGTATGTAGGTTGCTGACACTTTTGGGGTTATCCATCTTCCCTTATACATCAAGAGAGTGCCCTCTTCATCTACCCTTTGGGTCCCATGAGTTCATGAAGGTGATCAATCTCCTAACCCATGGCCCTCAGACAATGATAGTTGTTACCTCCCGACCCTATGGTCATGTGCAACTAGGGAATTAGGCAACTCCTTCTCCCATTAGTCTTATCCCTACCCCACCCTAGGATAGACTTAGGATTCTAACATAGAACATATCCAACTTGAATCCTTACCCAAGTTTCCATCATCTCTCTTGGCATTTGTGTTCTGACTTGCATCCTTTCATAGGGATCATGGCAACCTACCCACCTTGGTCAGGCCCCATCTACATGCACTTAGAGATGGTTATCTATGGGTCTGTAGGTTCATTCTCATATTATGTACTCTCCACTTAGCTTCTCAAGATCCTATGAGACCTCTTTAGGTTATCTCAAACCCAACAAAAGTTGGTACATACCCTACACAAGGGTCCCTCTCCCAGGATGGGAGGAAACTATATCCTGATAGCAGCAAGGGTCACAAATGTCCCTTTGTCCAGGGTTTACATCCACATGAGAACGCTTAGACCTAGCAAGCTACTAAGGCACGTAGCTAACAAGTAGACCACCTACTAAACCATGCTAGGTCTTCCTGATAGGTCATACTTGTTTCTATTCCTTCACATTGAACCATCACCATACATACATATGTCACCAACCTATAAGTAGGGTTTCATCAAACATACACCTTAATCCAAGGGGTTTCCCTTTCCTCTAAACATGAGGGGTGCCATGCTCGAATCTATAGAAACTCAAATCTCATCATGAGAATCAGGTGCACCAGGTACTACTACTTCCCCTCTTATAGGTCTAGGATCCCTAGGTTCACTTTTTCTATAAAAGTTGTCCAACTACATACTCAACATTCTAACAACAAACCAAGCATGTACGAGATAAATCATGCACAAACTATTATACTTCCAAAACACCTCAGAGTTGAGCCTTCCTCAAGGACAAACATCAAGGTATGAGGCCTCACAACATGACACTATACCACCTCAGGTTCTAAGGAACTCCTCTTCCTATCCCTAGAAGGTAAGGTATGCAACTACACAATCCATAGCTCAGTTTAAGAAGTCTCTTTCCTTCTCTAGGGTTTGGTTCCTCTAAAGGCAACCTAGATGCCACAAGCCTCCAAGGATCATGCACGAGGCAACCGCAACCATCCACTTAGGTCATAACATACCAAACTTCTCAAGGTTCCTTATATCCCGGAGTCAAAGCTTCCAACCTTATTTCTCAAGTCTTTCTCTCTCTCTCTCTAGAGATAACCCTACAAACAACCTTACTACTAGATGTTATCTCTCTAAAAAGGTGGATCAAGCTCACATGTATACTCCTACATGGGTGAAACCTACATTCGCTCAAGATCATCAATAGCTCATTATTCTTATCTCATAAGCTATCCAACATGCCCTTCTATCATGGGTTTTAACGTACTCCCAGTGCTATAACATACTCTAGGTGCATAAACTACCATGCTCATATAAGCCCATAGGGTTTCTATATGGTCATCACTAACCTCATTGATGAAGGGGTCATTCTTCACCCTAACATGCATGACCCTTCACAGGTTGGGTTGCCTAGAAGGCACTAAGTTAACTAGCCTCACATAGCTCATACTTCTCATAGGTATTCAAAACCAAAAGCAGGTCATCTCACGCACATGGTTGACCATAATATCTAACTCATCATGCCAAATCTCTCTAACCACCACTTAGGGTTAGGGTTAGCATCATCCTCAGAGGATGTTCCAGATCTCTACCTTTAATGGAGGTCTCTGCCTCTAAGACCAACTCTCTACTCAGCCTCCTCACAAGAAGGTTTAACCTCAGGTCTCTCCTAAGGGTATGACAACACATGTCATACAACCTAAGCATGCAACTAATCTTTAGTCTATGATTAAACTATTAAGCTTATGTCCATGCCATCTTGTTTACATGTTTTTCATTAATTTGGTTGAGGATTCTTTAACCTTATCATACGTACCCTATCCTCAAGAGGGTGAGGAAGAGAGAGAGAATACCCTAAACCTTAGAATCTTAATTGAATTAGGGTTGAGAAGGGATGAAAATAGATGAGAGAATCATAAAGGTATCTTATTTTGAGTCAGAACCTCATACATTGGCCAGGCAGTCACACTACATCTGGGAGTCCTCATAACTGACTAGCTGGGCGTAGGAAAATATTACCAGCCACCAGACCGAGATCCTTTTCTAGACACCTCTATCATCGGAAAATCCTCTAATAACTCCCTTGGGTTCTAAATAGTTTGTAAAATTTAATAACTATTAGAGATTAAATGGGGAACCAATGCTCTGATACCAAATTTAACAAACTCGCCTCCCGATAACTCCCAATTAAGGGAGACCAAAAGGTCAGATCCGTTATCCCAATTTTCCAGATCAATGGTTTGACAAGTAATTAATAATAATTACTAAATTTTATCAAAACTATACTAAAAAGCTAGAATAAAATAAAACTTTGCATACCTTTTTAAAAACTTGGATTTCTAAAATACTATCCACAACTGGAGTCTATTCTAACTAATCCTTTGTGTACTTTAATTCATATCTTCACATTATATCAATTTACTATTTGTCCTTTTCCATTTCGTACCTAAACTGCCGACAAACAAAACGTCCGTCAGCATAAATGAATATGCCGGTATGTGGGGGAAATAATAATCGCGTAGTTAACTATAACAACATATTGCAAGCAATTATGGTTTAGCAAGCAGACTTTACATTTTAAACATAAATACTCAATCCATACATACCCTAGCCTCTACACTGTCCATGTAGTGGACCAGGATACTACCTCTCATATGGTAGATCCCAATTAACCCCCATGATCCTACCTAACATGTAGATCAATACCTAGGGTTGAAGAGTCGCATGGCACTACCCATAGATATCCCAATCCCTAACTCATAATACGCTAAAGTGTCACATGGAACTACCCATAGATAGCCCACTCACTGACTCATGATAACCTAATGGTCCTACCTAATAGGTAGACCATGTACTAGACCATCCTTATTATTAGCAAAGCCATAGAGCAGGACCAGGAATTGAGCTAGTCATGCACACTTATTTATAGTGGTAGTTGTAGTCACTTTATAGTTGCATGAAATAAAATTCATCCAAGCAGTTATATTCAGGCAATTGATAAAACATTCGAGAATTGTCGTGAAACTGAAGCAATTTGATCATAAGCGTAACCACATACCTGTGATGCAGACTTTTGAGATAGAATCAATCAAGTAGAGAAATCCAACCAAGCAAGCAAGTATACACAAGAATCCTAAAATAAATATACAAATTCCTTTATCAAGATTTATCCAATCCCATCTTGCTTCTTAGGATTTCTATTCCCATTTAGGGTTTCTACACCTTTTTCGGGTTTCTCTTGCAATTAGGGTTTTGCCTCCACTTTTAGTATCAAAATCCTAAAACATGCTTTTTTATTTGAAAACCCTAATTAATCAATTAATCATCATCAATAAGGGTTATTTAACATGCATTTAGGTTTAAGGATATTAATCCTCTGTGATAAACTAATAATTTCAGATTTCCTCCATTAAAAGCCATCTTTCCTTAAGTTAGGGTTTTAGGTCATTAAACCATAACATGTGTACATAGGAAACCCTAAAACAAACATATCAACATCCTTTTACGAATTTATCTTTTCTTTTACTCTTAATAGGTTAACATTAATCAAAATACCTAAAAGATTCATCATACTCGTTTTCACATCTTTCTAGAGTTTTTCCATAACTTAATATGTTAAAAGATGTAAATCCCTATACTTTTTGAATTTCATCCACTATCAGGTTATAATTCTATTTTTATCATATTCTACTTATTTTTTTTATCAGCAAGCACTACTTATTTGTATTTTTCGGCCAAAGGATCTATTTTTAATTATTTATACAAGATTCTATCTTTTCCTTGAATATTGGGCAGAGAGGCGACTAACCTTTGTTTTTTGGAAAAAAATGTGGGACATTGGATCCTTGGTCCTCATTGACCGAGCGTGACCTGATGGCTCGTGACACATGCGCCCACTAACGGTTGTTGAAGAACATTATGAACCATCACCGTTGATCGGCGCCCGTGGTCAACAACTGACTTAGATCATACGATAGTTGTAGCTCGCCACCACTCGCACTAGTAGATGAACTATGTGGCGGTGTCGTGACTGAAGCTCACTGGAGCAAGGTGATCCTCTGGTTAGGGCACGAGGGAACTAGGGAAGGCTTCGTTCGGGTGTGAGAGGGTGAGAGGAGTTGAGAGGGGGTATTATTTATAGGATTTAGGGGCTCTTTTAGGGTTCCCCCAACTATGTCGTCGCCCTTGTTCTTGGCCCAATTGGGCATTCCTTCTATAATGAACAAAACCATCTAAAATTTAGGTTCGGTTGATGTGGAATCTTCTCACGAACCTATCTAAGCCTTTTCTTCACTTGCACATGGTGTATATCGTGAGGAGAGTGGATTACAAAATCCACCTATTTCCTTCTCTGACTCAAGGAGGATGACTCCCAACTACCGTTGGATCAGGGATTAGACAACTAGCATTATTCCCTTCTATTACCTTTTCTTTCTTTTAATCGAATATATTGCGACATTTAATGAAAACTTATCACTTTAGGTTAACTTCCAAAAATCATAACTCTCAAACCGATTATCAAATTAATCCCAAATTTTGAGGGAAACTTAGCAATGACTTAATCTACTGTCCTATCAAGATTGGGCTCATTATTCAAGAGCAAACGTTCCTTTTCTTCAGGTTCAAGTTATTACTCGAATATGCATATTTATCTCATATTTTCTATTTCTTATTTCCCTTTATTTCAATTCCTTGCATCTCAAGGATCCATATGGGGTTCGAATCACCATCCATTATGATCAAACTGACACTTATCTATTTATTTCTTATATTTTCACCTTTATCCCAATTTTCATTATTATTTATGAAATTCTTATTCCCTTTTAACTTATCTTCCTCTTTTATTATTTTGGACCCATTATTACCAAAGGATCCAAGAAAAACCATGCACAAGGAAGAGTTGTAAAAAAAATCCATATATTTATCATAAATCATGCAATTTACAACCAAGAACATTTCTTTTTGAAACCACTACAAAAATCAAGATTGTAACAGTTGAAGCATACCCCAGCAAGAAGAGAAAATAGATGACATACGCAAAGGCTGGTATGTGCATACTAAATAGGAAATTGAGAAATATATAGAGTGAAGGACATAAAAAAAATATAAAAGGCTTCCCATAGAAAGGATAAGGACCACCCTAATGGGTATCAAGAGAAAGGGAATTGAAATCATATGATAACAGAATAATACTTGCCATTAATAAAACATAAAGACTGTGCCACACATGTACATGTAAATAATTAGGGCACACACCCCATATAATATACCTACATGAATGTGAGATAAACAAAGCCCTACAACAATATAAACACAAAGGCGGCCAAGTCTCATAAACTTGAAACCTAATAGAGAAAGGAATACTTCCAATCTCCCAAATATATATAAACATGGGTCAATAATCACACATCTTACCCTGGGTATGAGGTTCCTTTCCATCCTAAAAGAGTAAGAAATATCATATCTGCTCGGCTGGAAATAACACATCTGCCAAAAAAACCAATGCAATTACACTACTCTATTGCTACTGAATCACATAGCATGTTAAATATAAAGGCAAGTAGAAAGTATAGTTAGAATATATAAACTAGTAACCACATAAGTGACCAACATATACATCCACCTCATTAGTGGGCAAAAGACATCACATGTCATATTTTAGAGTTCCATCATGAACAAAGCATAAGATAAGAGTTTAAAAGAATATCGATGATCACATGATCAATATCAAATAAGATAGTTCACATGAACCATAATTTTCAAAACAAAAGACATTTTGGATAGTCTAATGTGCATAGGACAAAGAGAATGAATAATAATAGGTGAATTTCTCAACATATAAGAATAGGGGATACATCATACATTTAAAGTGAAGAATTAGAAATTACTCAATATAGAAATAATGTGTGATTCAACCATGCCTCAACTTCAGAGTCTAAATAGTCCAAGTCAGTCCTAGATCCAATCTTAGGGCTCCAACAAACCTCTAGGGAATGTGGAAAGGTCCAATAAGTAAGGTTCCCAAGCTTAGAGAGGTTGGTTTCTCCAAAAACCTCCTATCGCGAGCAAGAATCACCTTCTCCACAATAGAGTTGAAAAACCCTAACAAAAGAACATGGAGAAGAGGAGTTTATTGGTTCTAGGTGGGGTTTCACCATGGAAGGCCATGGTTCCGCCTTGAAAGAAGGTGGAAATAAGTCTATAAACATGAAAATAGGGAAGGAAAGGATGATACTTACTAGTTTTGGTCAAAATCACCAAGGAGGGTCTTAAGAAATCCGAAATAGAGAAATTTGGAACCCTAGGAGCCTTTTTCACCAAGGTAGGCACATCCTTTTACCTTGGGACAACACCTTCATGGAAAAACAGAGTAGGAATGATTTCTAAGATAGAGGAAATAAAGGAGAGCAAGGGTTTTGAAATTGGGATTTGGGAAGGGGTAGATATGGCTATATAAAGAAAGAGGTCAAGTATGAGGTGTCTATGAGAATTTCCATGTGTCATGTATAAGGGTGGCCATGGACATACAAGCCTTTATGGATAAGGAATAAGTAAAGAATGAGGTGTCAAGTTACTTTCCATGTGTCCAATGCTAAGGGTGCATATGGACATGCAAACCTTTATGGATAAGGAAGAAGCCAAGTATGAGATGTTCATGGAGCTTTCCATATGTCCTTAGCCTAGGGATTTCATAGCCATGCATGAGGATAGCTCATACAGGCTTCTTGAATATCAAATGTTGGTTTATGGAAGACATCCCAACTGACCTTCAATCAAAGAAATAACCCCCATTGGTTGATAGCTTGTAAAGATAAGCTCATTTATAAAGAGAGTAATCCCTAAAATGCCCTTGGAAAGAAACACCTTCAAACCAAAGTGCAACTAGGCGCCCCATGGTTCAAAAACTTGAGAATGGTAAGCCAGTATATAAGGATTATAATTCATTTGACAATATGCAAAGAAAACCTCCCAACTAGGTAAATTGTAGAAAAGTCCATAATGTGCCTAAAATTGCATAGCTTGCACAAACATCATCCAAATTGGACCAAACTTCATCCACAAGTTATATTTGATTTTTTTAATATTAATTTACCATTATTTGCATAGTTTGAAGTTAGATAACCACATTATTCATTATGTATGCCTTTTACTCATTTTCTCTCTCCTAAACTTATCCTAATATTTCAAGGTTGTCCAAATTAGGTGAAATTTGACATGTAGGCTAATTTTGATATGTAGATTTCGAATTTGAATTTTTTTTCCACTTTAAGACTTATTTTTATGAGATATTTCATATGGCCCATTAATGGCCCATTATCTAAATTATTCATCCAATAAAGTTTCTTATCTTCATATTACCACCAAAATGAGTTATGTGGCATATTTTATGTATCCATTATAAACCTAAGATTAATGGTAGAACATTAGGTTATATTAAGTTGATCTATACATGAATTAGCTCATTGGAGTTATACTAAACATCTATTTAGGTCTAACCTTCAACCTTGTTTGGCAAAGTCCAAAATATCAACTTCCAATGTCAGGTCTGAGATCTAGTATGTTACAACACACCACCCCTTAAAGGGATCTCGTTCTCAAAATCAAAAAATCCACATATAAGAAAACAACTTATTCACCACCCCTTAAAGGATTCATCTTATTATGTCAAAACTATTCTTTAAGTACAAAAGGTTCAACTACACTTCCTTACATACAATTACATAAGCATCATGCAAAAAAAACATAACTTGTAAAGACTAACTATGAACTATGGGTTAACTTGATCTTGTCCATCCTCAAATAAGTCTTTACACCTGGGAGACTAGTTCAACATATTAGGGTCCCTAAAGATAAATCATATAGATATCTAAGGCTACTATTACCTAAAAGCATTCTATTTTGAACAATTCATATCATCTCAGGCCAGGTCGGTATGATATGGATTCGGGAGTCCTCGTAAAACAAGCTAGTGGTGCGGAGGAAAATCTTGCCAGCCCCCAAAACCTGATCCTTTCTAGACACCTTTGCTTTCAACTTCATGTCCTAGTAGATGCCCAAAGGCCAAGCTAAACAACCTCAAGTTACTATGGTTACGTATGCATCTTTTAGTTGTAAGTATTTTAGGGATCTATTCATCATTATTGTAATGTGAAACTATAGGATACTAAATCAACCCTTCATCATCTATTCATCAACTCTAGGGCAAACATTTCACTTAAAGATAAGGCAAGTATTCTAACTTGGGAGAAAAAATTGAAACATACAAGATTACAAAAGTACATAATAATATCCCATAAGGGTTTACATGTATGAACAACATAAGGATCTAAGTAGAGGGAAATCTAAACCATAACATCTTTGTCTCCAAGCTTTAACTCCTTAAGCTAGTCCAAAACTTCATGCCTTATCATCCAAGTCCTTCCCCTAGGGTTGAAGCATACCCCAGCAAGAAGAGAAAATAGATGACATCTATAAAGGCCGGTATGTGCATACTAAATAGGAAATTGAGAAATATATAGAGTGAAGGACATCAAATATAAAAGTCTTCCCATAGAAAGGATAAGGAACACCCTAATGGGTATCAAGAGAACGGGAATTGAAATCATATGATAACAGAATAATACTTGTCATTAATAAAACATAAAGATTGTGCCACAGAAAAACATGTAAAGAATTAGGGCGCACACCCCATATCATCAACCTACATGAATGTGAGATAAACATAGCCCTAGAAAAATATTAACACAAAGGCGGACAAGTATCATAAACTTGAAACCTGATAGAGAAAGGAATACTTCCAATCTCCTAAATATATATAAACATGGGCCAAGAATCACACATCTTGCCCTAGGTATGAGGTTCCTTTCCATCCCAAAAGAGTAGGAAATATGTGATTTGCTCGGTGGGAAATAACACATCTGCCATAAAAACTAATGCAATTACACTACTCTATTTCTATTGAATCACATAGCATGTTAAATGTAGAGGCAAGTAGAAAGTATAGTCAGAATATATAATCTAGTAACCACATAAGTGACCAACATATACATCCACCTCATAAATGGGAAAAAGACATCACATGTCATCTTTTAGAGTTCCATCATGAACAAAGCATAAGATAAGAGTTCAAAAGAATATCCATGATCACATGATCAATATCAAATAAGATAGTTCACATGAACCATGATTTTCAAAAGAAAAGACATTGTGTACAGGCTAATGTGCATAGGAAAAAGAGAATGAATAACCATAGGTGAATTTATCAACATAGAAGAATAGGGGATACATCATACATTTAAAGTGAAGAATTAGAAATTGCTCAATATAGAAATAATGTGGGATGCAATCATACCTGAACTTTAGAGTCTAAACAGTCCAGGTCAGTCCTAAATCCAATCATAGGCCTCGAAAGTACCTCTATGGAATGTGGATAGGTCCAATAAGTAAGGTTCCCAAGATTATAGAGGTTGGTTTCTCCAACAAAGCTCCTATCTCGAGCAAGAAGCACCTTCTCCACATTAGAGGTGAAAAACCCTAACAAAAGAATATGGAGATGAGGAGTTTATGGGTTCTAGGTGGGGTTTCACCACGCAAGGCCATGGTTCAGACCTGGAGGAAGGTGGAAGGAATTCTATCAACATGAAAATAGGGAATGAAAGGAGGATACTTACTAGTTTTGGTCAAAGTCACCAAGGAGGAGCTTAAAAAATCCTAAATAGAGAAATTTGGAATCGTAGGAGCCTTGTTCACAAAGGTAGGAACCTCCTTTTACCTTGGTACAGAACACTCGTGGAAAAATAGAGTAGGAATGATTCTCTAATCTAGAGTAAATAAAGTAGAGAAAGAGTTTTTAAATTTGGAGTTTGGAAGGGGTAGATATGGCTATATAAAGAAAGAGGTCAAGTGTGAGGTGTCTATGAGACTTTCCATGTGTCATGTATAAGGGTGTTCATGGACATGCAAGCCTTTATGTATAAGGAAGAATTAAAGCATGAGGTCTCAAGTTACTTTCCATGTGTCCAATGCTAAGGGTGCCTATGGACATGCAAACCTTTATAAATAAGGAAGAAGCCAAGCATGAGGTGTCCATGGAGCTTTCCATGTGTCCTTAGCCTAGGGATTTCATCGCCATGCAAGAGGACAACTCATAGAGGCTTCTTGAATATTAAATGTCAGTTTATGGATACTTATAATCCATCCCAACCGACCTCCAATCAAAGAAATAACCCCATTGGTTGATAGCTTCAAAAGATAAGCTCATTTATAAAGAGAGTAATCCCTAAAATGCCCTTGGAAAGAAACACCTTCAAACCAAAGTGCAACTAGGTGCCCTATGGTTCAAAAACTTGAGAATTGTAAGGGTATATATAATTATTATAATGCATATGACAATTTGCAAAGAAAACCTCCCAATTGGGTAAATTGCAAAAAAGTCCAGAATGTACCTAAATTGCATAACTTGCACAAACAACATCCAAAATGGACCAAACTTCATCCACATGTTATATTTGATGTGTTGAGTATACATTTGACATTATTTCCATATTTTGAAGTTATATAATCACATCATTCATTAATTTTGCCTTTTACTCATTTTCTCTCTCCTAACCTTATCCTAATATTTCAAGGTTGTCCAAATAAGATAAATTTGACATGTAGGCTAATTTTGATATGTAGATTTTGAATTTGAAGTTTTTTTCCACTTTTGAGACTTTTTTATGAGATATGTCATATGGCCCATTAACGACCCATTATCTAAATTATTCATCCAATTAAGTTTCTTTTCTTCATATTACCACCAAAATGAGTTATGTGGCATATTTTATGTATCCACTATAAACACTACTACAGAAATAACCTTTGGCATTGGTTATTTAACGCCTAAGGCGTCAGTTTCCAAGTGACACCCAAGTGGGCGCTGCTAAAAGTCGACACCTTCAGTGTCGGTCCCCCAACCGACAACATAAACCTTCCTGCCACCAAAAACGCGCCAGCTAGGGGACTATCGGTGTCGGTTCTTAAAGAAAACCGACACGATAACCTTATTAAAAATGTCAGTTATTAAGTAACAACCGACATCATACCCTTCCCCGCCACCAAAAAGGCGCCAACAAGGGCATCATTGACGTCGCTTTGTATACTAATAACCGACGCCATATCCCCTTCCCTCCTCCAAAAAGGCACTGACAAGGGCATCATCGGCGTCAGTTTGTATACTAATAACTAACGCCATATGCCCTACCACCACGGTCATGCTAACCAGCATGGCCATGGTACCTGGCCGCAATAGGCGTCAGTTTTATGGATAACCGACGCCAGAAAGGAATAAAGACGTCGGTTTTACACTAACAACCGACGCCTATGTGTTTTGTTGTCAGTTTTACACAAATAACTGACACCTATGTTCTGATTTTTTTTTCTTATCAGTTTGCAGGCCTACTGTATGGATGGTCAGCAGGATGTAGAACTTGCAATTCAGTTCTGAACTACAAGTTTACAACATCCATTGATATCAACCAACAACAGACCACAAACCTGCAAAATAAACAAGGTGGACAATATTATATATTTATCATGTGATTCACACACAAGTATAAGCATATATAATTCATGTGTTTTCATCAAACACATGTACAAACCAGTAGTTTCATTTCAAATTTCCTCCATTTTCACACACATTTAGCAACCTGCAGTTCCATTCATTTCATCTATTTTCACATTCAGACACATGTAGAAACATTCATGTATTGATCATCTTCACATTAACACATATGACAATTCATAAGAAGTCATTCACATTCACACAAAAATAATTATGAGAACAAAGTTTAGAAATATCATTCTTTATTCATCTTCGTCATTATCCCAATTATATTTAAAAATTCCCACTACTTGTAGGGCTTTTTCCCATTGTTCTCTTACATCATTTAACTCGTCCATCCTATAGGGAGTAATTACATCTAATAACTTTTCACTTGTAGTGAAGTCAGTTTTAAACACCTGCAAAGATAATGATGTATATATATAATTAATAATATGTAATAAGATTGATATATTTCATATTATCTAATGAGACTACATATAATATCTGATGTATGGTATCGATTTCCATTGTAGCATGTTGGATAATTATGCTCATAAATCGCATTACATAATATCCACATGCCCAACTGTTGTCTTATATAGCACACTATAAATTGAAACATACTAAATATTCAAAAATACAAATAAGCACAGTTCACATAAATAATGTATACATTGGAGTCGGGAAATTACTTTCACATTTTTCCAAGTTAGTGGCTGGTTCTTTTTCTTGGGGACCTTTCCTCTAGCTTTGGCATACTCTTGTAAAGCCCTACATGTTAATGTAACATATTAAATTGCATAATTAAATAGTAATGTAATAATATATGTTAACGGACATAAAAATATGAAATATTTCTCACGGGAATAATGTCCTTTTCATTGCGTTTCCATATATATTCAATTCCTTCCCCGCATGATCTAGATAATAGACAGTGAATGTCTCAGGGACAATAACTAGTAACTCCTAATGCTTACCACTAGAGGTAAGAAAGTTATAAATTAATAACTCAAAAGTCACAATAAAAATGTAATTTTCTTAAGTCCAAATTATAAGCAAAGTAAACTTACCCAACATTGAATGGAGCTATAATCACCGTCTTCTTGTTTCTACCAAAATATTTAAAAACATCACAACAGTATGAAATAACTGACCTAGGATTTTTACCTACAAGACTAATCAAAGACAGAACCAAAAATCCCACATGTAGAAATGAAAAAATTATACATATCGTGTGTAAGTGGTTGCAAAACATGTATTATGTATGCATTAATATATAAGAAACTAGATCACTGTATATAAAACCAGGTATATGGATGTATAAACAAGATCTCACCATATCCATAGCTCTATCATAGATGTATTCAGCCAAGTGTAATGAAACATCTCCACAATATCTTGTATAAATTTCTTATTATCGTATGATTGACCTAAATTAATATGTATGCATTAATACGTATGCAAAACATGTATTACGTATGCATTAATACGTATAAAAAACTTGTAGAAATAGATTGTTATCGTATGATTGACCTGCAACTTCCTCTGAAATATTAACATTTATAGGGAAATTTGGAGCATGTTCGCCTATCCAATCTGCCATACCCCTACAATTAGGACCTAATGAGGTGTGTAGGTCCTTTGGAAGCCAACTTGGTACTTCAGGAGGTGGAGGTGGAGGCCGAGATGTAGCGGGTGTCTTCCTTTTGACCTGTATATATAATTTCATATCAATTGATGCATATATACGTACACACTAACAAATTAACACACTGTAAATTTAGCATACAATATTAGTATAGACGACATTCGCTTTGGGCCACAATATCACTTTGCCTTCTGCCTCACCAAGCGTTTCAGAATCTAGGTGGGCATATGGCAATGTAATATCCCTCCATTTGGGGACTACACTTATCGGGCTCACAAAAACCGTACCATCTGGTACTGGAGTCCCATGAAACATTTCCCCTGGAAGGGTGGGTAAGTTGCCGCCTCTGCAACGACATATTCTTGACTTTTTAGACGGCATGGCTTCAACCCCTACAAATTTACGTAAAGAATGTTATATGCATATATACACAAACTCCCAACCTCTGCAAAGACTAGCTACTATGTCATAAAAATACTTACAGAGGATGTGCTAGGTGGTCGGTCTACAGGATTACTCCCAACCTCTGCAGTAGGAGTAATAGAAGTGTGACACGTCACATGTACCATCTGAGTGGTCGTCTGAGACATTTTCCACTTCACCATTGCTTCTTGGACTTTCCTCTCAATTAATTCATCTACCTATACATGGATAAAAGAAACGCTAGCTATAGATTATTGAGTTCCCTTTCGCAATAACATTCTAAAAGAAGAATGGGTTACCTCAACTTGTGAAAGTCCTGCTTTTGGGACAGGTTTGCGTTGGGATGGCCCAAAGAATGCTTTGATGCCCACACCAGCGTCTGCACTCCTAACACATCCAAGATGCTCTAGGTTACCCAGAGCAATTGTTAGTTCATCCCTTGTGCCCTCACGGATGAACTTGCCTTCCTTCCTCTGCTCATGCAGCTCCCACTAATCACCACCAATAGAAATTGATAAGTAAACATAACAATAATCAATATCGATCGATTGCTCTAAGAGTTGAATTCCATTTTTGTAGCCGCCTCAATAATTGCGGGCTTCGTTATATCTCCCTTCTTGTTTTACCTCCCAGCTATCCACATAGCATGGTGAGGCAGAGGTGCGGGACCAATGGTAGAGGACTCATGAGTAGCAGCAGACTGAGCAATAGACTGAGCAGAATACTCAGCATGTAGTCTTTGGCGAACGCTTGCATAGCCTCTTGGACCCATTGTGTGGTCATGCACATTTAGTGCATGGCTTGCTCTTTGAGCATCATTGATAGCCTTGTTAGTAAGCACATTGATTTGGTTAGTAACACTAAAGGTTAATCTTGAATAGGTGAATACATAAGAACATATATTAATGAAATTGGGAGTGGCGCTTAATACCTTGAATTCATCTATTTTTCTTTGGGTAACAAACTCATCCCAATCTTTGGGGTCCAGGTAGTTCCATTGCTCAGGGGCGGCCTTCTTCTGAAATTTATTTTTTAAAGAGAATATAAACAAAAATTATTAGTGTAGAGTTAGTCAAAAAGTGATCAATGTCTAGAATTGGAAATCAATCAAGAACCTCTTCACAACATCGCGTATGTAATCTCAGGTGAGATTTGTCATATAGTTTCTTAGGACCCTCCCACAGCGTTGCATCATGCATTTATGATGCAGCTTTTCATCCAGATCAAATATACTCTACAAAATAGAATTGCTATTAACTAGTAGCCTAAAAATTAGTATTCTACAAAAATAGAATTCCAAATAATGATAACTCACACATAGTTCCTTCCAAATTAAGTCTTTCTTCCCCTTAGGAACTCTATGCCAGGATTCAAAAATAAGACTACAATGGTTGCGAGTAAGAACCCCAAGATATGAAATAAATGAGTTGCGGTTTACTCCAACTGGACTTCCTACATGATCAAAATCCACAGCTAGTTTGGGTCCATTGCCCCTTTGTTGTAGTAACATGTTCATCATTGTGATGCTCCTCAGTTTCTCTTTTTTTTTCTACTCATCAAGTGCCCCAATTTCTTCAGGGGGTACATCACCAATGTAAAATTTGACAAAAAAAACACACTTACAGGATATAACTATAAATGTAAGGCAGGATATATTTTTAAAACTTACATTGTGAGGTGGTGCATTGACATCCTCACCCTCACAGTAATCATCAGCACGGTCATCATATGAATGCTCAGCCATATAAAAGTTCACATTCAGATTGTAAAGTTCACATTGTAAAGTAATTCACATTATAAAGTTCACATTCACATTGTAAAGTAATTCACATTGTCAAGTTCACATTCACGTTGTAAAGTTCACATTCAGAAAAATAAAACATATAAAAAAATATAAACATGCATGCCTCTAATATTGTGATTTTTTATCAATTAATAATCCTTCATTGTGATCTCCGTGTGCATACAAGTCAACATTAGCTTCAATATTTGGTGGTGTTGGCAACCCAACTGAGAATGGACAGGAGTCATCATACTTATCATAGTATTGTTCTTCATCTATAGGATCTTCAATGAACTGTCTTTTACCATGAAGAACAACTTACCATTTATCATTTGCAGGATCATTGATATAAAATACTTGTTTTGCCTGTGATGCCAATATGAATGGCTCACCCTTCTCGCCAATCTTTTCAAAGTTCACTAATGTGATACCCAATTATCCACTATAACTCCTTTGGTGTTATCAACCCAATTAAATTTAAAGAGAGGAATTCTAAAATCTACGTAGTCAAACTCCCATATGTCTTCAATGACACCGTAATATGACATTTTAGCTTCACGTGGACTCTTATCCTTTGCACTTGCAAAAAACAATGAAGACACTTGAAGGGTGACCCCACTGTTTTGGACGACACTCTTATCATCTTGATGCTTTGTGTAATATGAAAATCCATTTAAGTCAAACCCTTCATAAGACATAACATTCAATTTTGGTTTAAAGGCGAGGCATTTGATAGTTTCAGTAAGATTATCTGGTATTTGAGATAGTTGATGTAAGACATTATCTTCAAACCACTTAATAAATGTCTTGTTATGATCTCTAGCAAGCCACATTGAATTGGCTCTAGGATATTGTCTCTTGATGAAATTGGTATATTCCTCGATATAAACACTCAATTCGTCGATGTTGTGTAAAATATACAAGTGACCTTGTTCCAACTACTCATAGATGATTACTTTCATTTGTGATCCCAAAATTCTTTTTCCAAAATGTTCCTCAATATTCTTGTCATTAACATGAGCGTCATTAGCACTCAGAAAGTCATTGCAAAAATCCATAACCTCTCTTGCCATATAACCCTCAATAATACTCCCTTCAGGCCGATAACGGTTTTGAACATCCCCTTTAAAAACACTCATGTATCATTCAAAGTGATACATCCAATGCAAGAAAATAGGTCCCAACATTTTCACTTCCCTAGTCAAGTGGACAACAAGATGTACCATGATATCAAAGAACGATGGAGGAAAATAAATCTCAAGCTGACACAGGGTAACAACCACTTCTCTTTGCAATTTATCGAGAGTATCAGGGTCAATAACTTTGTTGGATAGACTGTTGAAAAAGAAACAAAGTCTAGTGATTACAAACATTACATGCTTCGGCAATATAGATCGAATTGCTACAGACAATATTTGTTTCATTAGAGTGTGACAATCATGAGATTTAAGACCTATCAACTTCAGATCTTTCATTGATACCAATCTATATATGTTGGATGAGTAACCTTATGGCACCTTAACATTTACCAAGCATTCACAAAAATCTTTCTTCTCCTTTCTAGAAAACGTGTAACACACGGGAGGTAAGTATGTTCTCCGATTGCTACTAACTACTTATGTTAATTTTGTCCTTATTCCCATTTCACGTAGGTCCATTCTAGATTTTATCCCATCTTTAGTCTTACCTTCTTCAACAGAGTACCGATGACACTATCACAGACATTTTTCTCCACATGCATGACATCGATACAATGCATGACTGCCAAAGAACTTCAATAAGGAAGATCCCAAAATATTGACTTCTTCTTGAATAAAGATTTGTCACTCCGTGTGGTCATCGTACATTGTGATCTCTTACCAAATTCATTGGCAATGTCTTTTACTCTTTCATAAACATCCTCCACTGATATAGGTTTAGGTACACTCTATTCCTCATCCCGTCCATTGAATGCTTTGCACAACCTATGATATGGATGGAATTTTGGAAGAAACCTTTGATGACCAAGATATACAGTCTTGCCGCCGTGTTTTAGTCATATTGAATCAGTATTCTCTTCACATATAGGACACGCTTTATATCCTTTGACACTATATCCAGACAAATTCCCATATGCTGGAAAGTCATTCACAGTGCAAAACAACATAGAATGCAAATGAAATGTCTCTCTTCATGAAGCATCATAGTCATCACACCTTCACCCCATAGTTTCTTCAAGTCATCAATCAGAGGTTCAAGATAAACGTTGATATCATTTCTAGGTTGTTTAGGGCCCGATATCAACAACGACATCATAACGTACTTATTTTGCATACACAACCAGGGAGGAAGATTATATATAACAAGCATAACTGGCCAAGTGCTATGTTGGCTACTCAATGTCTCGTACGAATTCATCCAGTTTGTACAAAAGCCCAAGTTATAGATTCCTGACTTCTTCACCGAATTCAGGGTATAATAAATCAATCTTCTTCCACTGTGGGGAATCAAACGCATGTTGTAGGATCCCATCAATATTTTTATTAACATCTACATGTCAACTCAAATTCTTCGCATCTATTGGGTTGGCAAACATGTGTTGAAACCGTGGTATTATAGGTAGATACCACATCACCTTGGCAGGAGAACCAGTTTTGGAATCCCCCAAAGTTGTCAATTTATACCTTGACACACCACATTTGGGACAATATTTCAAATCCACATAGTCCTTTTGATATAATACACAATCATTCGGGCATGCGTGCATCTTTTTGGCCTCCATTCCCATTGGGTACAACAATTTTTTTAACCGGTATGTTGAGATTGGCATCTCGTTTCCTTCAAGAAGAATTTCTTTCAACAAAGACAACAATGACGTGAAGCTTTTTCCGCTCCATCTATTGTTAGCTTTAAGCTTATACAATCTCAACACAGCGCTAAGCTTCATCAACTTACAGCATGTGTATAACGGTATCTCAGCATCATGCACAATGTTTCTAAACATGGGAGGTGGATCGGTGTGCTTTACCCCACAACTATGTAGCATCGCATCAACGATGTCTACTGGAACAGGTTCATTCACATCTACGTCATCGGAGGCAATTTCTTCTTCCACACAAGCACTGCTATCAACATCCACTGATTTTAGGTTTGAAATCTCTCCATGCCAGTGCCATTTTGTATAGCCTTGTACAATCCCATTGTACATGACATGACTTTTGATTTTGTCACCAGTGCTAACTTTCAAGTTGTTACCACATTGCCTACATGGACAGTAGAACCTATCTCTAGGTTGTTTCCTATGTTCCTCGGCAAATCTAATAAATTGATCAAGACCAAAAATAAACTTTGGGGTGTATCGGTTTGGAATGGACATCCATGATCTATCCATTCTATGATCAAAGAGAAAACAAGTATATATTAGAACAATATTAGGGTCTAGGGTTAACAAATTAGAGTTTATGGTTAAAACTTTAAGGTTTAAGGTCTTATATATAATTAATGGTTAAAACATCCTAAGTGAGATTAGGTGTTCAAGAACAGTCCCAAACCGGGGACTATCCAAGATTTACTCCTAATGAGTAAATCTTGGATGGGTTTCTAGGCCAACAAATACATGTGTTGTCATTCTTATATATAATAAATGTGTACCACCTATCCCATTCTTGAACACCTAATCTCACTTAGGATGTAAGTGTATAATGTGTATTGGGTTTTCAAGAAAATTTCGACGCATTTCCCCATTATTCTCCAAGTACATATGTACTTAGAGAACAAACAGGGAAATGCTACCAAAATTTTCTTGAAAACACAATACACATTATATACTTACATCCTAAGTGAGATTAGGAGTTCAAGAACATTCTCAAACTGGGGACTATCCAATATTTACTCCTAATGAGTAAATTTTGGACGGGTTTCTAGGCCAACAAATACATGTGTTGTCATTCTTATATATAATAAATGTGTACCACCTATCCCATTCTTGAACACCTAATCTCACTAGTAAGTGTATAATGTGTATTGGGTTTTCAAAAAAAATTCGGCAGCATTTCCCCGCTATTCTCCAAGTACATATGTACTTAGAGAACAAACGGGGAAATGCTACCAAAATTTTCTTGAAAACCCAATACACATTATACACTTACATCCTAAGTGAGATTAGGTGTTCAAGAACAGTCCCAAACCGGGGACTATCCAAGATTTACTCCTAATGAGTAAATCTTGGATAGGTTTCTAGGCCAACAAATACATGTGTTGTCATTCTTATATATAACAAATGTGTACCACCTATCCCATTCTTGAACACCTAATCTCACTAGTAAGTGTATAATGTGTATTGGGTTTTCAAGAAAATTTTGGCAGCATTTCCCCACTGTTCTCCAAGTACATATGTACTTAGACAACAAATGGGGAAATTCTACCAAAATTTTCTTGAAAACCCAATACACATTATACACTTACATCCTAAGTGAGATTAGGTGTTCAAGAACAGTCCCAAACAGGGGACTATCCAAGATTTACACCTAATGAGTAAATCTTGGATGGGTTTCTATGCCAACAAATACATGTGCTATCATTCTTATATATAATAAATGTGTACCACCTATCCCATTCTTGAACACCTAATCTCACTAGTAAGTGTATAATGTGTATTGGGTTTTCAAGAAAATTTCGGCAGCATTTCCCCAATGTTCTCCAAGTACATATGTACTTAGAGAACAAATGGGTAAATGTTACCAAAATTTTCTTGAAACCCAATACACATTATACACTTACATCTAAGTGAGATTAGGTGTTCAAGAACAGTCCCAAACCAGGGACTTAATGAGTAAATCTTGGATGGGTTTCTAGGCCAACATGATACATACATATATACTAATCAAATACATATTTAATTTAGGTTACATACCTATGAAATAGGTTACATAAATAGCCAAATACACTTTAAAGATAATTTATCATACAAACCCTATCTGGATTTCTCCACATTTCCAATTAGGAAGTATAACTCCAACATATAATTTCAAATACTTAAAACCAAAACATTAGATTATCAATTTATCATCAATCACATTAATCTATCATTATGAATTGATTATCATCAACCAAAACATAAAAATGTTGCAAGCATCAAGTATCATTTAACAATTAGGACAGGTGAGAAGGGAAAAATCACAAATAGAGAGGAACACAATCGATGCAACATGGGAAGAAGAGAGTGTATAAGGAGAGAGCTCTTTTTCAAGAGATAGTAGTAGAAGCAATAGGGATGGCAGTAGTGGTGGTGATGGAGGAGCTAGCAGTGTTGGCGGAATTAGCTTGCAACAACTGACACAGAGGCATTGGTGGAGGCTTGCGGTAGGGGTGGCAACTGGCAAGCATGGGCGACAATGATAGTGTGGGGATCAAGGAAGGAGAGAGTGCACACAGTTAAGGGTTTCATGATAGTTGGGGATGCGGAAGTGAGAAATGGGGGAAAGAATGGGGTTTCATGACAGCGGTAGGTGATTGGGTGGATAGTTTAATAATGGAACAAAAAGCAGACAACAAGGTTGGGTTGGAGGTAGGTGATTGTACCTATGAAGAACTTAAATGTTGTAGGGAATTTCCTTGTCGGCAAGACCAGGAGCAACAAGTAGCGAACGGCAGCGGCCGGAGAAGCAAGCAGACGGCGACCCGGAGGGGCAAGCAGCGAACGGCGGCGGCCAGAGCAGCGAGCAGGAAGCAGGAAGCAGCGGCAGCACGTAGGGAGTAGGGGAGCAGGGACCGACGGGGGCGCGTAGGGAGCAGGGGAGCAGGGACCAGTGGAATCATGAGACGTAAGAAAGGAGCAGCGGAATCGACTATGAAATAGAGAAAGGGGAAGAGCTTGGCTCACGCGGGTGGTATTAAGTTAACAATAGGCGTCGGTTATTAAAAAAACGACTCTTAACACAATAGGTGTTGGTTCCCACCAAAAACCCGACACATATGTTTAATGATAGTCATCAGTTTCAACTAGAAAAACCAACATCTATTTACATATGCTGACAAAAAAAATGTTCTCGGTTAATGACCATAGTCTTCGGTTTCTATATAACACCGACGCCCAAGGGGGGTGAAAATTTTCTTGGGGATAGCGTGGGAAAACACATCGGCGTTAGTTATTGTAAGAAAACCGACGACTAAAATGTGACCAATTTCTATCTCGCGAAAAACCTTTAGTCATCCGTCGCCATATGTTAAATTTTGGAGGTAATTTTTTTCCACTAGAAAATTTGGATTTGGCGGTCGATTTTAGGCGTCAGTTGCTTATTCAGGAACTGACTCTAAATTAAAAGTGATACATGTGTCTAGACGCTCTTCACAGATAGATGTCAGTTTGTGTATTTAACCAACGTTGTAGGATTTAGGCATTGGTTTCTTGTATACAACTGATGCATGTAAATGTGACGTTATAAGACATTTTTGTTGTAGTGAAACCTAAGATTAATGCATCTAGCGATGATACTCATGCAAATGTTTTCCCCATTGTAGAAGAACAACACTAGGTTGATGAGCTCTTATTTCATTACCTTCCATGCAAAGTAGAATAGATGTATGGTGAGACCATTAGGTCATGGTTCCCCATCCTATTCCAAACCTCACACAACCCCATGGACTTCTTCCTCGTTTGGTTCCCTCCTGAATAGCTCATCATCCTTTTATGTCAACAATGTGGGGATTTTTGTTGGGATAACCTCCTCTTGGGTGTTTGGTAGTTGCCTACTTCTTGAAGTATTGGCCCCTACTTGATCACATGCTAACCTAATTATCAGAAAATCCTTAGGATCTGTAACCATTTTCTCCTAGATTTAGCATACACCCAAAAGAATTGGGTGTTTGTATATCTTTCTACTAGCCATCTGAATCCCTCCTGCTCCCTACAGAACATTTTTTCTCAGTCGTATGATCCCACAATCTCTATATCCATTTATCATAGCTCCCTCCATGTTACTCATGTTGGATATAGTCCATCCCCATCTAAAACTCCTTCAATACCTCTTCTAGGGTTCTGATCTTTTGAAAAAGGTCTCTGAACACCACATGGTTCCACTCCTTTAGAGTGTGCCATATGTTTTTAGCCTTCATAAAGAACGAATATCCCAGATCTTCCTTCATCTTCCACCCATCTCTAAAAGCATGTAGGCAATCAGGGTCGGAAGTTGACATCATGTGAAAAACAATCCCCCTCATCTATATGTCATAGGAAATATCACCACCACTACCACTAAGAAAGGATAATGATTCAATTCTTGTGACTGAGTAAGATGCTCTATCATGGACATCAACCCCTTATCTACTCATTCCTCATTCAGCACTTTTAAACCTAGCCTCTCACAAACCATATGTATCACTCTCTATCTATCTACCTATGTAAACAAACTTCCTTTAAAAGTCATCTCCTAAAGATATAGATCTTTTATCCACCCATTGAACTGCCTCATATCTATCATGTTTGGTTCCTCCCATCCTCCTTCTTCCTCTCTATTGCTGACAACATTGGATTTCCTCACTATCATCCACCTGCTTCACCCTACCAATATCGCCACCTTCTTCAAATCCTTTTATAGGATTCTCCAACCCCACATAGAGCACCTATCATAGACCTTTGAGTAAAGCACATGATCAACGTTTGTTCCTCTATAAAATATTGTCATATGTTGTGTTGTTGCATCCACTACCATCGATTCCATTGCTTCTTAGGAGAAAGCCCATATTTTCTCCATCCCATCCCTATTTCTAGTGCTCTGATTTGCTTGTAAGAGTCCCTTGAGGCCAGGTCCATGCCATGCTTTGAGGAAAGTCTCTTAGATTGCCACAAAATATGGCTTGTTCTTTTGGTACATCTTCTTCACTTATCTTGTAGTAAACCTTATTGCCACCCTCTCACATTCTAAGCTAAGACTTTATTCATCCACCTATCGTGGATCCATTTCCTTGTAACACTCTGCCCCCCTAGCATGATCCTCCTATCCCTCCCATGTTGAGGATCTCTATTCTTGACCTAGTTCTCCATCTCCAGCTGGTATTCCCCTATAGTTGCTTTTTCTCAAGAACACCACATCCTAGTTTGTAGACATCATGAAGAAATACCCCATCCCCGCCCCGTTCCCCTCCATATCATTCTAATTCAAACATGTCTAGGGACGTCGGCCAATTTTTTATCTTCTAATATCCATCTTCTACCATGTGTGTGACAAACCCATCCACCTATAGCTTGATGTACTGATGGCAGATATCTCTCCTACGGACCTAGTTCAATAGATTGTCCTACTTATTTTTGGTTTTTTAAAGGATGAAATGTAGACTTATTCTAATTGTTTCATTAGAATATTTTTAAGTCTTGGAGTATTTTTTTTCTAGATCTCAAGCATAAGAAGGGACACATTTCTTGAAATAATCTAATGATAGTCATAGAAATAGTAGAGAAACATAAGATGCATAAGAAGATCACACTAGTCAACATAACTTCTAAGTTTAATCTTACATTAGGAAAGAAGGAAATATAAGGTCATAAGTAAACCAATTAGTTAACAAAAAAATGAAGCTATGATGGAGAAGAAAAGTAGACCAATCATGTTGTGTTTGAAGTCAGGTTGGTGATTGGGATAAGAGGTGAAGCTCCAAGAAGTTTAATAAACATAAGATAGTTAATGAAACTATAATCTATACAATAACCATTAATTATTCCAAAAATATCATGATGTATCTCTTAATTTGAAAATTGTAATATAATTTAACTACTTTATGGAATTGTTAATAATGGGACAAATGTGTTTGTTTGTGTGGAAAGTCAATTTATCTTACCAAACCATCATCAATAAGTTAGTGATCTATCAAGGGAGATTAATTACTAGACCTAAATATTGTGTGCATATAAATTTTTTTTGAGAAAATGTTATAAAACTTTATAGAGTAACACATGTCCCTACAACCTAGCATAATTTCTTCGATGGTCCTACATTATTAGAATGGTTGAGAAAAGACTTTAACTGTAATATTATTTAAATCAATTAGTGTTTGTGATAGTTACTTTTATGAAAAGTAGTTTCTTATGATTTTTTTACCTCATTAAGATTCAAGTTAAATTGTTTCTATTTTCAACAAGAACAAAAGTTTTATTGTTTGAACATTCAATCATAATTGTTTAGCAAAACATATTAGGACGTATTAATGATAATTCCATGAAAAGAGCAGTGTGACTTATTCTTATTCCTAGTAATTTCATTGGTAGGAAGCATAAATATGTTTTTTGTGTGTAGGATAAACAACCTAGGAAACCTATCAATTCGTTTGGTAGAATATAGGATATACTAGATACATGCATTATTTCATTTGTGAGTTCAATAGTATAATCGCTAGTGATAAAAAAAATACTTCATTACATTTATAGATGACTACTAAATACGACTATGTTTACTTGATGAAGAACTTGACAAATATGAAATTTATACTAATATATAAGAAACCAAACTAGAAAGGTACCTACAAGACTTGCGTATATTGGTTTAGGAGGATATGACTTAAATCTTTTTCAATAATCCTATTAAAATGTTGGTATCATACATAATATAATTTCTTGACATTAACCATATTTAAAAGATTAGTAGAACATAATGAACCCTAATGAATGTGGTCAAAACTCTACTAAATTACCACCTTAATGTGATGGAATCTTTGAATAAGACTTTTTATATTATGAACAAAATTTTCTACAAGCAAAAGGAAAGTACAATGTAATTTGGTGTGGTAGAATTAAAAATTCACAATGTGCAAAAGTGCCTTATGACAATACTTAACACGCAACACAAGAGAAAGAAGTTGGGACCTTAAACATTTGATGACATATTTTAGAATCGTGTGGAAACTAGCTATGAATACATAATTTTTATTATTGCACGTAATGTGCATATCATATGTTTGAAGACAATTGTCAAATTATGTGATCCAAATACTTTGAGAATGTATTTCCAATGAAAATGAAAATTAATTTATCTCAAAGTGAGTGATTATGAGATACTAATCCTATAGGATGTCTATTGTGGGGGTTGACACTGAGTATTATGTTCCCATAATAGATGTATTTGAGGAAATAACTCATCCATATAGGAGTAAACATCCAAGGAGGTTGGAAGTTACTTCATTACTGACAATGTTATAACCTACCAACAAGACATGGAATGCTTTGAATCCAAATTCTACAAAAAAAATTAACCATTAAATCCACCACTTGTCTAAATGGGTCTTAAAAAGGAAAATAAATAAATAATGAATTATGTACACTTAATAAGTACAAGACCAAATTCATTCCTAAGGTTTACACATAAAATGTGTGAATATATTTTATTACGACATCACAACCACCCCTTACAGACGATGTAAACCCCTAGTCCCCCCTAGCCAACCCACACAATGGGGGGAATGTGTAAATCACACAAAGGTCAAGATACATGCTGAGATTAAGGCTGGATGAAGTGAATCACAAGAGGTTTCAAACCTAGGTCCCTACTCTGGGGAGCTCAGGCCCCTACCATTGAGCTACCAATCCTTCCGCAATGTATAAACATATTATTTTGATATATATTCTCCAATATCTCATAGGACCACCACTCTAGTGATTATTGTAATGGATTCCATATAGTCCCTTACAATTGACTATATAGATGTGAAAATTTCATGTTACATGGTGATCTTTAATAGAAGATTTAAATACATGAGCTAAATGTTTTTGCAGAATGTGTGAATAAATCAAAATGTGTTGTTTTAAGATTGTTAAATCATAACATGATTTGAAACAAGATTTTATATAATGACATGAAAAGTTCTATGATTCTATATCACCAATTTTCTTCCTTACAAAATTTTTATGATAAGTTTGTCTACTATATATAATCAATGATGGGTTTTTCATTGTTTACCTATATGTATATGCCATCCCAAGATCTGATTTCAATAGGAGAGTTATTTATGAGATCTGATCATTCTCTCTTTGCAAAAAGTTTCACATGAAAGACATGGGAGTTGTAAATATGTATGAAAGTCTTAAAATCATTAGATTTTCAAATCACATATATCACTATCTTGGGGATGAACTTGAGGTGTTGGACTATATATCATGCAAACCTGTCAAAAATCCAAATGATCCTTCTTAATCTTACTCAATAATGATCTCGACATTACTATGCATAAATTAATATAATACATATCATTAATATTATAATGTACCTTATAAATTTCACATGATCAGACATTATATATTGGTTTGCAAGTTAAGTGAATATACAACTTGTCCATATAGCACCCATTGGGAAGCTCTTGGGAAAGTCTTTATCCATGTAATGGAATTGGGTTGCATTATGCAATATTTTACTTAGTTCTTCAAGGTTATAGTGAATCAAGGTATATTAATATGTATTCTAGGGGTAATGCAGTATCTAGAATTTTTTTTCAATAGGGATCTAGTGTTGCCATCTGGAATTCAAAGAACTAAACCTTATAATCAAGATCCACCTTTTATTCTGAGTTGTGTAACTTATGCACATGAGATCTTATTTTTTGTTAAACTGTAATAATGTTCTTCTCTTGACAACAACATGATTTTATCTTGCATAATTTAAATGAAGATAATGTTTTTTATGCCTCATAAACATTCCTTTCATGTTTTACAATGATTTGTTGGATTTTAGTTTATTGGAACCCTAAATAAAATGTTTTTGGGGTTTCTAGGGTTATTTTAGTCTCTTTGTAGATGTATAAATATGAACAAGTCACCTTAGGTTTTTTTGTGCTAGGAAAGGACCCCTATTTAGTCGGAATTTGACTCATCAAACCTACCGTCCAATAATCCTTTGTCTAGTCGAGACAAGTAGCCACAACAAGGCTATGTAACAATTTTTCCTTCGGACTGTTGTTTAGAAATCATTGCTAAGTGATTCGTATCCTTGGACCTCAATTGAGCGATCACTTCTATTTGCTTAATGTCAAATGATCACTTCTATTAGACTCATATTTGTTAGTTCAATGAAGACTGACATTTGTCATTACAAACCCAATTATTGATCTAACTTATTGGAATTAGACTAGATATGTATATAGCCCAAGTCAATTGAAGAAGCTATTCAATGTATCCCTACATCAATCAAAGTGATTAGTTAAATAAATTTGACATCAATTGGAGAAGCCAACCGAAGTAGCCTAACATCTATCAATGAGGATTGTCAATGTAGTAGGTAGATCTCACCTGATGTAATTATATATGTCTAGAAACATTTTTAACATGCACTTTTTAACTTTTGATTGTCATTTGTGCATTATGTTAAGCTTAGTTAGAATAAATAAACTAAAGATATTTTTGAACTCCAACGAGCTGAAATTTGAGCTCTTACCAATCATTGATCATGATAATATGTATTAAAAAAAAACTAGAATGGCCATAAACTAATATTAGGGTTCCATAACTTGAGGTTTACTTGTTAATAAAGAATTAGGTTGTGATAGTTGTAGTAATTTAAATCATTGATATGTCATGAATTGGACCTTACAATGAACATATTGTGAAATGAAGATATTGTGACAAATGACAACAATGGAGGGATCCCATACAATAGACATTTAATATCCTTGTATCTTATGAATCAGGTAGCCTTACTAACTTGCATATTGCTCTTGAGTTTTGCTTCAATTAGTACAACAAAGGCATGCATTTTGCACCAGAAATCTCTATGACAATTTTGCAAAATCTTTAATTGGATTCTACATACATTCATAGAGAATAAGAGGCAAACCCATGTGAGAGGTGTTTCGATGACATTACAATACTAGTAAGGTGAGTTACATCTACATCATGAATGTTTACCGGATTCCAATATATGTTCATTGGACTAAATAAACTATGAGCCTTCTTAGACATATGCATGGGATATGTCCTCTTTCTATGACTCCTAAAATCTCATAATTGGACTATAGTACACTCTTGGTTGTCCTCTTCTAATATAGAAATTTGTTTCTTAGGATAATACTTAAGGTAGATTCTTTAATAGCAGGATCTATGTCCACTTGATTTTCTATTGCTAAACATCAATAATAAATTAGATGATGGGATGTTGTGCGTGATTAGATATATCCTTGAGTGAGTATTTCTTACTTTACTATAGTTAGTATCTATAATAGGGAATCAAAATTCTCTTCTGTTGGATATTTCCTTGGGTACTTTAAGGATGTTCACTGCACAAATCATCTTCATGACCAAACAGTCTATAGAACTAATAGATATGTAGAGTCCACTCATAGTAGAAATAAATTGTGTTCTTTGTTCCACTACCACTACTCACCTATTTCTATGTATAAGGCAAGGAGGAAGACACATCAATGGGGACTTTGTTTCTAGTAAACACCAACTCATAATTTATTTCTCATATCTTGTCAATGGTTAATAGTCTGACCTTACTAATTTCAAAAGCACTTTTCTGCTCAAAAGCTCAATAGAAAGATCAAAAACTTGCATCCATATTAGTAAAGAACTGAACATTTCTTTCTGATTATACCACACTCACATTCATTTAATCATATCATAATATTTAGTGAAAAGCTAATAGTGAAATACATGTTATATTTTTTCCACAAAATCAATGAGAAAGTTAAATATGATTTATTTGACATCTAAAAAATAAAATACTAAAGTTACTAGATTCCACCAATGTCATGTTCTTTATAAAAAAATTATATCAAGATAACTAGTGGAGAACAGATAGGGAAATAAAATATTCATTTTGTTCACAAATCGATAAGAAATTAATGATAGGGAAATACATCCTAGATTTTCCCACTAATATTGTGGTCAATGTATAACACTTATATTAAGATATTTAATGGAAATCATATGTATAAAGAGAATATAAGTGAGTGTGTAATATAATTCTTGACGAATTCTACTAAATTATATTCCACTATCAAACACTTTTTAATGTGCCTTTTGGCTAGATGGATCTCCAAAAATGAAAACCTAGTTGACTAATGGTTCTAAAAACTCATTATATTGTATAAAGGATTTTCTACTTGTTGGTAGGTTTAATGAGCTTGTTAACATCACCTAACAAAATTAGGGTTATGTTTATCAATAGTTTTACTTAGTTCAATTAAAATTTATTTGTATCACGCCAAACCTAAATTTTCAAAACTAGGATTTTATATCACCCAACCCCTTTCTGGATACAATTAAAATAGTTTTCATATATAAACAAGTTCAAAAAATTTAACCAAACAGACGTCCATTCATTCTTTATAGCTAATGTCTAGTAGGAAAATTACATTATTATCCAAGTAACCCTAGTTTATATAGGTCAGAGAAAATCAGGTACTCGTACCTCAAGGAGATGTCACAAAAATTTTTGGTTTGCTTAAGTTTAATCTCAAATATTTCCATGTTAATGTACATCGTATGATACATATTGAAAATATATCATTGTTATTTCATTACTATGATAAAACATATTATATTAAAAAAACAAAGTCTTCAAGGTTATATGCATTTTATATTGTTATAAATGTATATATTTAAAAATATTTTGATAAACAAAATTGAAAAATAGTATAGTAAATGATCACGGCGGAGAGCTAGGGCTCCCACCCCAGCGTGCGGCGCTCGGGCTTGGGGGAGGGGTCAGGCGTCCTGCTGGGTCATCACCTTCTCCCCCCAGGCCTCCTCCTCGACTTGCCTCTTCTTCCGGTTTCCTTTTGTAGGTGCCTCTCCAAGCTCCTCATCTCTCCCCCCTGGTTGGCAGCCGTGTGACCTGGTTGTGATCGAGTCTTCACTTCGGTGTGTTTCTTGCAGGAGGTGGTGGTGCTCTTCTCCTGGCAGAGTCTTGCTCAGATCTTCCTTGAGGCTGAGGCAGGTGGCTGGTGGGGGTGTCCTCGTAGGGGTTCCGGAGGAGGCGGGTTTCCCTCCTCTATTTCTACCTTGCAGGTTTCTCGCTTGGGTTCTAGTTTCTGGCAGGCTATGTGCCTTGTTCCTCCGTATATCGGGGTTGTTTCTTCCTTTGAATAAGGATTGTTACTCCTTCCTCTGTGAAGGCGGTGGTTTTTCTGGGGTTTCCCCCGGTAATTCAACCTTAGTACGGCTATCTCATCTTTGCTCTGGATTGATCTCATTACTCAGTTGTATCGCTTCATTTGAGTTGATATACGAGTAGAATACCATCTTGTTCCATCCCCTCTACCACTACTTAACGCTCAGATTGAAAGAATTCTTAAGGAAAAGCTGCTTAAGACAGCCTCAAGGAAGAAGAATCAATGCAGAAATGTCTCTCTCTCGTTCCAATATGAGGTGTAGTGCCCTAGGGTTACTGAACGTGACGTTTGTATGTTCTATTTGTATCATTCTTCCCAATTGTAGATGTCGTATGGCTAACAAGTAATGAATCGATCCTTTTGCTTTAAAAAAAAAATAGTAAACAGATATACTAAAAATTGTTTATTACATGAAGACTATAATTCTTACAAGAAAATTAAATAAGAAAAACTTTTTAATAAGAGAAATTGAAAGGAAATTCAGATCATAAATGTTACGGTTACATGCATCTCACTAATATCTATATGAACACTTTGCAATGCTTTGGTTTAGTGTTGATCCCAGTTAAAAAATTATGCATAACTTTTCAAGATCAAAACAATAGTTTAAAAATTAATTAAATTTTAGAATTTGTAATAATGGTCTATTAGTAATGAAACTTGGTTTAATCAAAGTGAATACTCAAATAAAAAACACTTTTTCTTGGAAATATACAATACGCTATTTTTTTAAATATCCTATTTTGTTGGAGAATGACTTCAGTGCCAATTTAGGTTCTAAAATGTGTCAACATAGCCAATCCCTACCATGATTAGAAATTGTACTTGAGAATTTTGTTATCAATATAAGAAGTATACTATGTATAGGTAATTTGAAGTAGGACGCAATAAATTCAACCAGTACAAGTTCGATGAAAGAGATGTTTCCAATACTAGATCAACCACCAATAATATAACAATATAAGATAAAGGAATGCTCAAATAAGATGATTCTAAAAATAATTATTTATCTTTGAATGTGTGGAATTTTAAGGATGAAAAAGAAATGTTTATAAGATGAATGTGCTAATTTATTTAATTTATAGGAAATGGAAATTTAATTACACTTTGGATTGTCCAAAAAATTAGTTTATACATATAAAATAGTTACATGAATTAAGAATGATGTAGCAATTTGTTTTCAACTTACCCATCTAATTAGGAATTACTTGGATGATTACATGTTTAACTAGATTGAACATTTTTTAAGTTTGATCAAATACAGTAGTTTAATTATGATATTTTGAACCTAATAAGAAACTCTAAACATGTTTTTATTTTGATTTATTATGGTTTGAGAAGTGTAAACCCTAGTTAGATAAAATTATGTTTATTTACCATGTGAATATACAATTTGGTATGCAGTAAATGGTATTTAGTATTTTATATACAACTTTAATTTAGGTGAAATTTGTAAAGAGTATGGATTACTAAAATATAAGTGTTCTTTAAAAATATCAAAATAGTTGAATGTTTTGACCTATCCGTAAGTCCGAGATTACCTAGGACAAACTCATCAAAGAATGAACTTAGGCTTAAATATAGTAGTATAGTATTTGATTTTATCTATTATTGTCTCATCCATGGAGAGTTATGAGATAAAACAAGCTCTACATGACATAAGGGAGAGAAGGCGGTATTTGATGCCATGGACGATAGTATGTCAAACATGGAAGGAATGGAAAAGGGTGTATCACTGATGACACTGGTGAGGAAGCCATGCTTCGGACTGAAGAGAAGTCCTATAGCAAGGATGAGTAATTTCCTAATGAAACTATTGGGGGTGGAGATGTAGGTGATACCATAACGACCACTACCAACCGTGCAGAGGAGATAGAGATAGACTCCCATGTTGATCACCATCTATATACTTCTCGTTGTCTCTCACAAGTGGGGTTGTTGTTAAACTATGTCAGTCTATGGTTCACTCTGATCCTATGTTAAATATTGGCTATCAATCACAATCTAAAATAGATATTTTGTCTCATGTAGGCCCCATGGATGACTTCTTATGCCATGTTCACAATCAATCATAGTCTAAGGACTAGACTGAAGTGATTCCTGAGGTAACTTCTTCAAATAGAAGTTTCAAAGATGTAACAACTGGTAACTGTCATTCCTCTTCAACTTCTTGAAAGATGATTTACAAGTGAACATTAGTGAAGAGGATATTTATCTGGTAGAAGGTAATGACCCTATAGAAATAAGGTTGTTGACTGATGCTTGCCATTATCTTAACAAGCCATGTACCTTCTCAATAATGGTCAACTTAATTGGTAGATCCATTAGGTGCCTTACTATATGTGACAGACTCAAACTACTTTAAAAATCGATAGGAAGATAGCATGTATATGAACTCAGCCTCAATAATTTTTTTGTTGAATTCAGATACAAACATGATTATGACAAAGCTCTTACGGATGGCCCATGGTTTATTTATGGTTGCTACTTAATTGTTAGTCGAAGGTCCCCTAATTTCCATCCAACTTTGGGTCATCCTAAAAATCCATCATTTTGTCGACAAGAGTCATTAATCTGCCTCTCAACTTGTAACATCCTATGTAATTTCAATGTTTAGGCAATATCCTAGGAAAACTTTTTAAAATTGATGAACATACTCTAAAGTGCAATAGGAGTCATTCTTCTCATCTTGAAGTTAAGAATAACACAAAACAAGTGCTCCTATAGGTGATGGTTATTGACAACGTGGTATACAGGGTTGAATCTAAATTTCTTCTAGTCATCTTTCACTCATTTGGATTACTAGGTAAACATCTAGGAGAGTGTAGTTCTCAATACGAGACTTCTACTGCAAAGCCCCAACGGACCATGGTAGTGACTCAGGAATGCATGGAATGCTAAAGAAGATAGATGATAGGTTTTCTATAGCTGCAATGTTCACTCGCATTGCACACAAAGACATAGAAATTGACAATCGAAGACAATGATACCTACACAAGTGAATGTAAACCAATCAACTACTTGATGCTATGTATGATGAGATTGCTCAATATCCAAAAGCACAAACGTCCTCTAGTCCAAACAACATCCCAAGTACTACCATATCTAAGGTGTGGACTAGGAGTAGAAACAAGTTTCAACTACGTCAACATTACCTCCAATGTAAAGAATATTATTGCTAGCCATGCACATGCCAATACCAATATTGATACCACTAATGACCATGTTGTTTATACATTAAATACCATTGTTGAAGAACCCATCACAGAGAATAGGCCTTGTAATATGGTTGTTGATCCTAGTCTTGATGAAGTGTTTTCTCATGTGCTTGTTGACAATGATATAGTAATAGGAAGTCTTATTTCTATGGATCAAGTTCCTAATAATCCATTAGACCATCCATTTTACCCAATTTCTTTTTCAGTAAAAGGAGGTCGGGATGTGACGGGCATGTGTGGGAGAATGTGTAACATATTGAATCTTGGATTCCATTCACGATTTGACCCATTTTCAATATTTTATTTCCTTCATATTCTTTTTTAACCTTTTTCCCTAAATTTCCTATCTTTTCCATCCTCTTTTGCCTCAATGTTGAAATTGAGCAATATTTAATAATTTGATCTATATTTAGCCCACATTAATTATAATGAATGGGTTTCTACACAAATATCTAAACTAAAGTGTTGATTAGAGTCTAATAATGCAAAATGACCATTAATGAGAGATAATGAATAGATTATACTAATTTAGAATCTTTGTGGTTTTCACTAAAATTAGGGTTTCAAGGCCCATTAATGCTTATTTATATGCATGAACTTCTAATCAAACCAATTACGTGAAAAATACATCTTTTCCAAACTTAATGTATCTCTTTGATCATTAACAGGTTAATATCCACTTTAATCAGCTATTAAACCTTACTAATCACTTTAATCATATCAAAGTAGGGTTCTTTAAATATTATTACATCTAAAGCTAATAACCTCCATTACTTTTCGAATTGAAATCAGAATTAGGCTCTAAATATATTTTATTTAGATTCCTCTCAATTTTCTGAGCAATTTTCATATTTTGTATGATCTCATCGGAGCTACCAATTTTTAGTTATGAAATTTGCAAGAAATACCTTTTTGAACCAATTGGAAGCCGCCACGTCGCCTCCAACATGCAACCCGGCCTACTTTAGTTTATAACCAAATTACCAAGATAGCCCTGGCGCGGCTACCCATTTCATCATGTTTAGGAGGGGCATTTTCGTCAAAACCGTCCAACTCGTCTTCCACCTCGCGAGCAGCCCTAACGACGGCTGTCTGCAGCAGTTCTCGGTCGCCTCCCTCCACCTCCAGGTCCGGAGCTTTCCAGAAACCACCCTCCTGACCCCGCCGTGCCTCTACGCACCTCCGGTCACCTCTGCTTCATGGCCAGAACGGCCGGTCCTCCATTACACGGCCTGCAACCGTGACCGCACTGCAGCTGTTCTGCAGCGTCGTGCAGCCGCTAGGGTCAAGGGATGATGGTTGGGACTCTTCTTCAGGGGTCTGGGAGCATCGTTCCCCCATCAAGATCTCGTTCACCGCTCCACCTCGCTCTAGGTTAGATTAACCCCCATGGCTAGGGTTTGCATGGGCAAGAAGAAGGAGAAGAAGTAAAAGTGCAGGTTGGCTGCGTGGGATTTTCTCTAGACTTGGCCAATGGCTCTACCCTTTAAATAGGGGAGAGTATCCATGTCCCACCGTGCTCATCCATGAGTTAGTAAATCACTTTCCTAATAACAGTGTAATTCCTTCATTAAGAAGCTAACTCTCTCTCTCTCTCTCACTTTCTTTTATTATTCCTTCTTCTTTGGATATTGGGATTTCGAGAATCGTCCCTCTTATTCCCTTTGTTCTTTCTTTTTAAACCATTAGCACGAAATCCTATTTCCTTTAATAACAATTACTTTCTTTTAGCAATACCATGTAATACATTAATGGTATACTCACATTATCTTCTTATTTTGCTATTTTGATATTTTCTCTTTCTTTCCTCTTTATTGGGGTTCCTTGGACCCCAAGAAACTCTAATATTTCGAAATCCTTTTATTGGATACTTATTATCCTTCTAGATGCATCTAAATGCATTATTCTTCATTATTTCTCATTATCTTTTTTATTTTTTATTAAAATAGTTCTTTTGAGGATTTCTCTTTATTTCCCTTTTATTTCCTCATTGGTATCCTTTTATCATAAGCAATCCTTGGGATATGAAATTCCACCAAGGATCACTTAATTATACCTCTTTTTACTTATTTTCCACATTTCATCAATATTTTCAATTTCTTTCTTAATAAAGAAATACTTAATTGATCTCTTCTTTTATTATTGATCTCTTTATGCACTTTGGACTCCTTGGTAGCCAAGGAACCCAAGAGGCACGAAATCCCTCCTTGGATTTGCCTTCTAGAGGTTTCTACCTCCTTCTTTTCTCAAATATTCAATTATTCATTAATTAATTGAATTTCCTTGTTATTGGGCCCAATAGCCAATAAAGCCCATACATCAAACAACAAGGCTATTTTAAGTGAAATCCATTTATTCACAACAAATTATATTATTTGTCCAAATATCTTTAATATGAGAAATTACATTTCTCACCAAATGAACCCAAAATTTGGGGTTGTAACACGTCTTCTCTGGGAATCTCAAGTGAGGTATGTGCAAACCTATTTATATATAAGTTTGAACACTTTTCCTTCAGTTGGGCATGTTGATATCCATCCATAATCTTTCTAATGAGGCATATTCTTTGCCTTTGATTCTTTATATTGCCTTCTTTTGACACATTTATTTCACTACTTGTTTGGGTTTTATACCCCCTGCCATGCCACTATTAATTTGTTGTTTAAATTTGCCATTTTATATATTGGTAATGATAACCTGATGACTTATTAGCTATTGTAGTGCACCTCTATACTAGCCACCCATAGTGGGCATGTGTAAATTCGCCCAGGGGAATGTGATAATTCTCACCATTTTATAAATATTCAGGTGCTTATTTCTCCCTCACCCAGAGGTTGAGGTTGGTAGGTACCTCAGCCCTACTTTAGATAATATAATCATAATTTTATCATGCATACTTCAATATTAATCTGTGTTGTTATGGAAAGTAATCTCTTTTATGTGCCTCATACTTTTGACAATTCTTTAGCATAGTGCAATCCTTACTCCATGTTTACTTTTTGTTATACTTTATTTGTCCTTATTTCTTTTTCTTACACACACTTGTATTCTCCTCTTTCTAGTGATCCCAACCACCTAGGTTTAGGATTAGAGTGTGCAGTAGGAGCATGGTGAACCAGCCTAAGACTAGGAGAAAGGAGTGCATCCTTCCATCATGTACTATTTGTTAAGTTATTTTATTGGAGACATATTGATGAAGTTGAGTTTCCCTCTACTTAGTTCCCTTTATTTGTATAAAGCATGTACACCCTTATTGGTAAAACTTTGTTGTACTCTTTATGATATTGAATATAGTCAAAGTTTTTAACTTACACTACTAATCATTGGTGTTTTGTTTACCATTATTAGTAGAGAGGTGATCTCACTTCTTTACAACATGGTATCAAAGACAATGGTAGTTGAAGTCTTGACTATTTAAATTGGTCTCCTTTGTAAGAAACCTTACCTCATATACTTTCCCCTTAAGTCCACCTTAGAATTGACCTATGGTAAAAGGTTGATTTAGGACCATAAGAATTTCATATTAGAAATATCTTTAGTCAACTTTTAGGTGATTACCCTATTAGGTAGCTACTAGGACATAAGTTGAAAGAAAGGGTGCCTAGAAAGGGTCAGGGTCTGGGGGCTGGAAATATTTTCCTCTGTGTCACTAGCTTGGTTTATGAGGTCTCCTAAATCCATATGACATCGACGTGGCATGAGTTGATACTGATTGTTCGAAATAGCATACCATTGGCAATTACCTCAATGTTGAGTGTCCTTAGGAACCTAATATGATGATTTAGTTACCCATATAAAATCACCTTATGTCCCATAAGTTCCTTATATGAATCTTAGGTTTCCATGTTTAGGGGTAGTCTATCCTAAACTAGACTTAGAAGTTGGTAATAGTGAATGGTAAAACATTTAAGTGTTAGATCTTATACATGATTTAATTAGACTCACTCTTTTACCTTTAGTTTAGTTTGACTTGGTAGGTAGACCCTTTTAAGGAGTGGAGTAGTGGTAGTAGTAGTACCTTGATAGATTTGGAATTGTTGATTTCGAGGATGAAATCCCTTTTAGGGGGGATGGAATCCTGTAACATAGCAAAATCTAGCAACTTTGGAATTTGAAACCCTAACTCCATAAAAAAGAGATTAATGAGCTTATATGATTAGTAATTACCAAAAAATTATAATTATAATTTAACTTGTTTGTTTATATACAAATGAATATATAATAAGTCATCTAATAATAGTTCATATGCTTGAACCCCAACAAATACTTAATGCACATAATATGTGTAACTCACTAACTGTGAATACACATAATGTTGACCATGTCACCTTAATGATAAGATAAATGCATAACATAATGGTCATGTTGACCTAAAACCCTAAGATATAATCATCTAGCCTTAGCATATACATATTTATATATCCTTAATGCCTTCATGATACATTAGTGACATTAGGTGTCATCATCAGATAATATACCTTGATAGATATAAATGAATTATAATCACCTAAGCATAAATTGATATGTGAATCAATTCATTAATATGCAATGTGTTCCACCTTATTCACTAAAATACATATAATGACTCAAATGTGATAAGGAGTAATTGTATTTACATAAGCATGGGTATTAATTCTACAATAAATCCAAATGCTTAATGTGATGTTAAATGTATAATTTATAATATGAAGTGCAAATAGGAGAAAATGGTTAGTGATGACATTAATGTGAGTTTGATAAGTGATGTGACAATGTGCAATATAGGTGTAAGAAATTAATGTGACATTATTTAGACTTAATAACTTGTTGGATAATATTATCTATTCCTTACAAAATAATACGTGATATTTCTACATGATGGAAATATAGGATAATGGAGTATAAATTCAAGTTATTAAGGATTGTGACGTAATAGAGTAATAAATATTGAGATGATTTCGTAAATCCTAACAGTGCTTAAAATTCTTAGCTAGTAAATAAGAAATACATATGACTTGTGCATAATGTTTTGACATGACATAATTAATAGCATAATAAGGTTGTTGTAATTTCACAATAAAAATGATACTAATAAGCCAAAAATTTCTATTATGTTATAATTGATAGAAGGTAGTATGAATAGTGGAAAAATTAGTGAACCATGAAAACCTAACTTATGAGTAGAGCATGTGAAGTACCCTAGATTAGAGGTAACCACTTAGTTTCCAAGTGTTGGGATGTTACGCACTCACCCTTCCCTCTTGTTGAGATTTTGGGGATGAAATCCTCTTTAAGGGGTGGAGTGTTGTAACATACTGAATCTTCAATTCAATTTGCAATTTGACCCATTTTTAATATTTTATTTCCGTCATATTCTTGTTTTTCCTTTGCCCTAAATTTTCCTATCTTTTATATCCTCTTTGGCCTCAATGTTGAAATTGAGCAATACTTAATGATGTGATCTATATTTAACCCACATTCATTACAATGAATGAGTTTTTGCATAAATATCTTAACTAATGTGTTGATTAGAGTCTAATAATGCAAAATGACCATTAATGAGAGATAATGAATAGATTATATTAATTTAGAGTCTTTGTGGATTTTTTGGGATAAAAAAATAAGTAATAGTGTGAATTGAGCTAGTAATGAGATAATAACCCTTTTCCCTTTCTCTCTCCACCAAAATATTAATAAAGTAATAAAAAGGAGAAAAGGAGGTGGGACATGACTCTTGAATGATTTTATAATATCCATCTCGAAATTCTATTTAAGGATTTGTAAAGAAATTTCTTTGTATTAATTCACCCTTTAAATTACATTAATATATATATATATATGCATGTATGTATGTATGTATGTATGTATATTAATAGCCAATATGGTGATTAAGGGCCTAATATTTTGCGAAACAAAAAATATAATTGCATAGCATTGATGGATAACATGCAAATGATGATAGAGAAGGTTCACCTAATTAAGAAGCATATTAAAGCTTCTCAAGATCGACAAAAGATGTATGCCGATAAGCATAGGTCCGATGTGAGCTTCTTAGTAGGTGACCATGTGTTTATGAAGGTCTAGCCTATATGCTTGATTTCCCGATCTAAAGTTAAAGGCAAGCTTAGTCCTCATTATGTGGGACCTTTTGAGATGTTGGCTAAGATAAGGGATTGTGCATATTGTCTAGCTCTTCCACCTACCTATGATAAGATCCATAATGTCTTTCATGTCTCGGTGCTAAGGAAGTATGTGAAAGATCCTTCTCATGTGCTCACTATAGAAGCTTTGGAGATTCATGAAAACCCAACCTATGAGGAGTTACCTGTGAAGATCCTAGACACTCGAGTTAAACAGTTGTAGAATAAGGAGATTGAGTTAGTGAAGGTGTTGTGGAAGTACCATAGGTTAGAGGAATCCACTTGGGAGTTGAGAGATGAAATGCTCCGATCTCACCCTTCTCTTTTTGTTTGAGATTCCGTGGATGAAATCTTTTCTAATGGGTGGAGTGTTGTATCAAACTGAGTTTCAAATAATATTTGCAATTTCCACCCCATACTTTATGCTATCTCATTTTTTCCCCTTTGCTTTGTCCTTAATATTGAATTTATGGAAATTTAATGGTTTGGAGAACTTATACATACCAACACAAGGGTTAGTGCACAAATTACCTCTATTATTATTTCTAATAAAGTAAATGATGCTAATGTTCCCAAAAACAAAATAATTGTTGCATAAATAAGATTTTATCAATGGATAATGTTATTATACAAATCTCATGTATAATGGGTGAAAACAATTAATGTTAAGGAATTAATAACCCCCTATATTTTTCTCTCTCCTTATGAGTATATAAATTAAGAAATGTAATTAATAGAGTGGGGAAATCCTCTTGGTTGGCCTATCTCGAAAATACAACAAGAAAAATTATCATAATGCCTCTTCACATTAATTTATCAATTTATACACTAATCTACATGTTAAAGGGAGATAAATTTATTGGGGACCTTATATTTGGTAAAATTAAAAATTAAATGCATAGAATCGTTATAGGTGTTTTCATAAACCTATGGTTAAAATTTGAGGTCATTTGGACTTCGTTTGATCATTCAAATGGATTTTACAAGTTTCAAAAAAGTGTGACTATAATATATCAATCGAATTTCATTTATATCATTTTGTCCTTTTATTTCCTTGTAACACACCCCAGATCACCATCCAATCCCAATCCAATGGCAGCCAAATCATCTTCAACCTCCCGTGTGGCAACACATCCCATTATCATACAGATAACGAGGTGTTACGCGAAAACGTGCGGAAAACACCATAACCACAGATTATGAAAACACGGGTTAATTAAAACTGATTGCGGAAAACTGATAAACTATGAATCTATTACTTTCCAGTCCTCATCCTGCATAGAAACATGTCATATATATATATATATATATATATACCCGAGATCTGATACGTGTCTACAACTCAGGAACAGTTGGTCATCCGTCACATGAGTTCACCACCTGTTCATATACATAAAGACCCGCATCCGGCCAACAGCAGGATATACAAACATCATCGATCGGTCATCGTGAAACAATGACAAAACACTGCCAAGGACCTGAGAGTACAGGGATGACTCTAGACTCTACTACAAAACCTCCAAAACAGCAGCATGTCCAACGCTTGCCTTTTACTGCTCCTCAAGCTGCTCGGCCGCAACACCACGACCAAGACCACGTCTACCTCGACCACCTAAAAAGGGGTTAAACCAGCGGGGTGAGACAATTGAACAATTGTCCCAGCGGGAAACATAACTCCCCACCGCAACTACAGAACCTCAGCAAGATATACTATAACAGCAGATATCTAATAACAGGTATAACAAGAGCAGTCTATATAAAACAGATTATTCTTACCGACAAGCTTACCCACTATACAAAAGCATATAACCAGATATATCTCAAGGAATATGATTAGCAAGATAATATGTATCCCTATGTAACATGATTATCAGAACAAGATATAATGTCATATAACCTGCTTATCAAGATAAGACATATTGTCACATAACCTGCAAGATATAACAAAGATATTACACAAACAAGGCCTCAACCAATGTTATGTATTTATCTTAAGCAGTAAATACTAAATGGCTATGTTACGTATTATTATGCTCTGAGGATTTGAACTGTACCGTTCAAATCCAACCTTTGGTTATGAAACCCAAGCCGGTGCCATACAAGGTCAATGGAATAGCCAGACTCCACGACCTCCCACCTCGTGGTCAGTACACGAGTACAACACAAGCAGGACCGAAGTCACATGCTGAAGTGGTCTAAGCCACAGGGTCAGCTCCATAGGCTACCCTCACTCTAGCCCGCCTTGGTACAAGTCTCGGTGCTAGTAAAACTGAGCCACGGGCATGTTCACCGTGCTCTGAGCCATGAACACATTCATGCTCCTCACATCACATATCCTGAGCCATGGGCCTGTTCCCCATGCTCTTCATACATATCTGAGTCTATAACCGAAGTTACACTCTTACCTCCTCATTTTCAGGCTAGGAGCAACCTACACATATTCAACAATATGTGCTTCCAGGTTAACCAGTAGGAGAACCTGTTTCACCATCACCAAGTCCTGACGATGATGGATCTATGGCCAGGGAAAACTACATGATATATTTCACTAGGATTAATTAGTATCTTTTAGATGGGTTGCAGGATTCAACCAAGTTGTATAACATGCAATATATAACGGAAAGTAAACAACATTATATTATTATTTAATCACATCAACCTGATCCATCTCAAGGATTCAACATCACATGTTACCACTTGGCCTCTTGCCAACCATCCAGATCCATCTCGAGGATCATCACATACCATGGGATCTCAATCCCTCATCAGGTACTGTCAATGCCTCTCAAGGCTCACATCATCATCATGGAACTTAACACATTATACATATCATTATATTAACCCGAGTAATTACCAAGTGATGTTACTCATCACATGTGTCTCATAGACCTTTTCAAGGCTAATTTTCACCTGCATGGTTAGAGTACACAATACTCGTAGATTCAATCATAAGGAATATGCTACCATCATGAAATGCTATTCAAGATATTTCTACTTATCATTCTTACACTATTTGTTGATCAAGTGTATAAAGTACATTATCAACAAGCCATATCTATACTTATCCTTATCTCAGAACTGTATGAATAATCAAGATGCTCAAACATACAGAACAAGTACTATTGTTACCACTACCATTATGTCACCATTCACTATAATCATTATTATCATTATGCAAGCTATTAGTGTAACTATCACCATTCTCATTTAACAATTAAGTACAAGGATAACTTCATGCATATCATTACTACCATTATTGTCATCATTATTATGATCAACATTACTATCATCTTCTTTATTATTAACAAATAAGCATAAGGATCACATCATGCATCTTATTACCATTACCTTCCTCATTATCATCAATACTACCATTATCATCATTAATATTATCAGCATTATCATCCACTATTATCTTTATTGCCATGTCATTAAGCCAACTATTAATGTAACTGTCACTTAGCAACATTATTACCATCATTCATCAACATTATTACTTTCATTACTAGCAAAGCATTACCATCATCACACAACTATTAATTATCATTGCTATCAACAACATTATCCTTGGCATTATTATTGTTTGCAAGGCATCATAATCATTGTTAACAAGACACCACCATTATTAAGCATAAACATCCACTTCCATAACACAAAGGACCGCTACTATAGGATTACAAGACTCTCACCATAACTCTTATCAACCCTTACTAAAACCTATCATGGCCTATCGGCCGACACACACACACCAACCCTATCGGCCATTACTACCCAAGGTTGTCGCCCAACATGGCTATCGGCCATTAGGGATATCGACCAACACACCAAGCATAGCCCTATCGGTCAACATAAGGGGGCAAGCCACATATGGCCATGTCGTCCGACACCAACAACCATCAAGCTTTACAAAGCTAAATCGGCCAACACTTCAAGATGTATCGCCCAACATCATCCATCGGCTAACACCTCACTAGCTTGACCTATCACTCAACACAAAATCACTCACCATGTTGCCCATCATAAGGTACTCATCTCGCCCAACACCAAGACAAGAGAGGGTCTCGCCCAACACAAGAACAAAGGTGTTGCTTATCATAGGAACCATATTGCCCAACATGGTCACCATGTCGACTAACACCATCACAAGAGAGGATGTTTCCCAACACACCCAACCCAAGGGAGGATATCGCCCAACAGGGGTCACCACCTACCTCCAACTCAAGGAAACTCAAACCCTAGAAAGCAAGGGACACAAAGGAACCCTAAACCCTAGAGGGGGATCGGCCACCAAAGGAAATTCAAGCAAGGTACAAGTCTAAGCTACTAATCTATGAACAAGAATAAGAATAAGAGGTAAAGAAGTTAGGGTTAGAAGTTATGCAACCCGCCTTAAGCTCCAAGCTCCAAGGAAGAAGATGCACTTCAAGCTCCAAAGGATCTCGTCCACCAAAGCTGATCCAGGAGAGGGTATCGGCCACCACTGCAACTCCAGGAGAGTGTCTCGGCCGACACAAGTAAGAGAGGGAGGAGTGTCCTCAAGGTGGAGGAGAGACCAAAAGATCAAAGGAAGCTAGGGTAGGGGAAAGAGCTACCTATATAGAAAGAAGGGGAGGAGAAACCAAGGTAGATCCATGCTAAGTGTCGTCCACCCAAGGGACACTTGTCCTAGGGTTCAAGCCAACACTCTAGCACACCAAGAGACACTTGTCAAAGATACATACCAAGTGTCCACCAAACATGGTCAAGGTTGGACCAAGCAACATGGGCGACACAACTAGCAGCTCTGCTGGGCGACACACACTACTCTAGGTTGACACACCACCTCTAGGTCGACACACACTCTCCCTTGGGCGACACAAGCTGGTCTTGGCCGACACAAGGCTCAAGCAAGCCCAAACAAAGCACCTCAAGGCCCAAACAAGCTCAAGCAAGGCCCGAGAAACTCAAACAACAAGCCCAAGCCTTCCTCTCAACCCTAGAGGAAGCAAAGAGGGGAAAACATCTCACAAGATGGCAAACTTACACACAAAACCCTAGACTTGGGTTATTTGCAAGTAGCCCCTCGAACTCTCAACAAAGCACAACAAAAACCCTAATCACCACTCAAAGGTGATTAGCAAGCATCAAACCACCAAAGTTAAGCAAAACAAACATGGTAAACCCTAAATGCAGGTCAGGGTCCTTACATCCAGCCCACTGACTAAGCTGACACCTAGGCTCCTCCACCTCGTTCTCCCTCATTTCTTGGTCTTTTCACATGATTCCTTCGCCAAATGAACCGCCTCTTTGCGACTCTTCATTCAAGCCATCACTCGTCAACTCGTGTGCACCACGGTCGAAGCACACAAGGGTGTCGGCCATGCCTTCTCTGCCCACTTGTCATTTTAGCTCAATGGTCTTCCACGCCTATAAAAGGGACCTCCTACATTACCGTCGACTCTCATGCGATCTCCTTTGTGTATTAATTTGCACGTATCCTCCACATTTAGCCACCGCCACCTCCACCTTCTCCTAGATATTGCGGCCCTTTTCCTGGCTTCTTGGTAATAGCAGCTCCCCAATAAAGCACACCGGTGAGTTTCTCTCATCTTGGGCTTCGTTTTGAGTACATATACGTCTCATTTGGTCAAGTATCGAGAGAACACCCGATCGGGCAAGCTTCTCCTCCACGACTATGGCTCGCGTGAGAGGAAGAAGATGACCCACATCTTTTTACCATTTTGCCCCCACGCACACCTCACTCTTTGTTTTGATTTTGGGGTTATTTTTGTCATTCTCCACCCTTTCCTTGCACAAGTCACCAAGCCCACGTGGCTTTTTCTTGCTCTCTATTTGGCCCAGAGCAAATAAATCATAGAAAATCAATACTTTTTCAAAAAATGTGAATAAATACTCGTTGGAAAGCTAATTTTGATTAGAATTGGAATTTGGGGTTTTTTATTACTAAATATCAGTTTTATTTTGATATTTAATGTGTGTACCATCTTAATCATATTAAATATTCTAAAAATGATAACTAATGCATCCTAAGTCTAATTTTGATAAATAAACATGTTTTCTTAACTAGAAAAATAATAGGAATTGATTGGTCAAGTTTTCAAGTCCAAAATCGATGGTTTGTTTCAAAGGTCCAAATTTTGGACACTTTACACTTAATCACTTTCAAATATCTAAGATATGTAATGAACCTTGTACCTAGGGGTTAAAGAGACTTGGAATTAATCTTTTGGTGGAAAAATCACATCTAGGGATCTAAGTCAGGTATGTGCATTCTATCACCTCGATTGGGCATCTATTTAATCCAACCTAATTCCCATTTGAGGCATGAGCCATTTATTTGTTGAACAATGAATTGCTTATTGAGAATTGAGCCCATATGCTTGTTACACAATATATTGCTTATTTTGAATACATTGATGATTATTGGGTCTTGGACCGCACCTGCAATGTTCCAAACATCTTTTATCAACCATTTGATTATTTAAGCATGGTAATGATGTAAATGACTAGTTAACTAATGTAGTGTACATGAGTACAAACCACCCATAGGGAACTGAGGTTTTAGTCCTCCTGCCAGGCACTGGGGTTTTAGTCCCCCTGCAACTTTATATATATTTGAGGTTTGGGATGTACAATTTTCCCCTCTCCTCTTGGTTGAGGTTGGTAGGTGCCTCAACCCTATATTGGTTTAATTTAGTCATAATGTATCATGCTTGCTCTTTACTTATTATTTTCTTGGAAGAAACCTAAATTGTTAACATGCCTCATACTCTTGAAATCTCTTAGCATAGTGAATCTTGACTTTGACATATGTTACAAATGTACTTATACTTATTCATGTTTTGACACATACTCTTATCTCCTTTTTCTAGGTGACCCCCAACCACCCAAGACCAGGGTAAGGACTAGAGCAAGGACAATGAGTACCAAGAAAGAAATAGAGTGCCATCATGACTAGGTTGATATTGCTAGATCTTGTAGTTTGTTGTTTAGGATATGTTATAAACTTTTGATATAAGCCATGTAATAGCATAGGCTTCTCATCTTTTTCTTTCATTGCTATTATTGACAGTATTGTATTTGGTACATGCTTATTTAAATGGAATTATTATGCATGCATCCTTCCTCATCAAAGTTTTATGTAATTGAGGGATGTTTTGTATTTTCCGTTAAATTTTAGTGAGGCGGTGATATCGCCTCCTTTCAGTTCAATCCTTACTCCATGTTTACTTTTTACTATACTTTATTTGTCCTTATTTCTTTATCTGACACATACCTTTATTCTCCTCTTCCTGGGTGATCCCAACCACCCTGGTTTACGATCAGAGTGTGCAATAGGAGCATGGTGAACCAGCCTAAGATTAGGAGAAAGGAGTTCATCCTTCCATCATGTACTATTTGTTAAGTTATTCTATTGGAGACATATTGATGTAGTTGAGTTTCCCTCTACTTAGATCCCTTTATTTATATAAAGCATGTACACCCTTATTGGGAAAAAATTGATGTACTCTTTGTGAAATTGAATATAGTCAAAGCTTTTAACATTCACTGCTATTCATTAGTGTTTTGTTTACCATTATTAGTAGAGAGGTGATCTCGCTTCTTTACAAAATGAAACATGAGCCAGGTCAAGAAACTACATGACATCCAAGAAGATGGTGAATTCTCAAGTTCTTGGAAGGGTTCTAATTCATCCTAATTTCTCATATTTTAAATACAATATGTCGGAACATTGGGTTATTGTCAATGAGCATACCCAAAATCATCTAAAGGAGACGATTCACAAATTCGGGCCAATGCAAGTTGCTATTCTAGAACCAAGAATTTTAACACATATTGGTGAAACTGCTATTGGATACATTGGTTTTAACTGATCCCAAAGAGTTGAAGCTTGTGGGTTCTTAGGAAGTATTTGGCATTTGTGTAATTCAAACTAAGAACATGTTCAACTTATTAAAATTCATTGACAGTATCTTCTTTGTTTTGTCAATAATAAATATTACATTACTATTGTTGATGCACATCATCTGTCTCAAGTCTGTATATGGACACATTTTCCAAGACTAAATTCTAATATTCATGTACCTTGGGTAGTTATGGGTGATTTCAATGTGATGTTAAGCAATTGAGAAACAAGGTTCATCTAAGTTTAACTTTGTTGAGTCAAACTTCTTTCAAGATTGCATGATGCAATCTGATTTGTTAGACCCAGGATTTCATGGATTTCCATTCACTTATAAAGTAAGAAGATTAGATGAATGGTTATCGGTTAATTCACTTTTTATCTTGAATGTGCCACATTTTTTTGTAAGCCATATTCCTTGTACGCAAATAATCCACTATGATTTTATAAATATGGACATACTAAGTACAAACATGTTTTTAAAACCAAGGCTAGATGGAATATTGTTGCAAATTTCAAGCAATTTTGGTGCATAATTGGAATCCTTTAGATTTTGATAGTGTCAAAATAAAATTCAACATCTTATTACTTAATGTGATATAGAGAATATGTTCAAGATGCGATGATATAAGTCAGAACTTCTTTGAAAAAATCAAGAATGTCAAATGCTCTATGTATTCATTATATAACATTACATGATGTATATCATAATGATCTTTTAAAAAAGTATGATATAATTCTACAAACATAAAATATGTACATGAACCAGAAAAGTCACGTTACCTGGTTAAAAGAAGGGGATGATAACATGTCTTTCTTCCATGACTATGTCAAAGCCAGATGATAGAAAAATCATATTTCCTTTTTACATAATGATAACAATTTGGTTATATTGGGTCCATTTTCTCTCAAACAAATGATACAAGGTTACTTTCATACCCAATTCCATTCTGCTTTTATTGTAAGCTAGCAGGATGTTAAGCTTATTCTACATCACCACAGAGGTCTATCAAGTTCACATGCATATATAATGGCTTTATTGCCATCATTCTTAGAAGTTTATACAGTTATACGTTCCATGGGAAGAAACAAGGTGATAAATCATTATAGTGTTGATTTGGAATTCTTGATCGTAAGTGGGATACTATCAGACTCACTAATGAAGACAATTCATGCAAAACTGAATGGTTATCCTCTACCTCAGAAGCTATGTGATGCTCTTATGGTACTGATTCCTAAAGTACATAACCCTTTGTAATGCAGTCACTTTAGGCCAAGTTCCTTGAATAATGTTAGCCTCAAACTTGTTTCAAAGATTGTGGTTTACAAACTCAGACCACATATGGTTGATTGGATCAATAATAGTCAATCCAATTTTGTGCAGGGTCTTTGAATCATGGATAATATCATACTAGTTCAAGAATTAATACATAACATTTGTAGACGTCATGGAGAAAAACCAATGGTTGTGAAAGTCGATTTGACAAAGTCACATGACCAAATGTCAAGGGAATTCATATGTGATACTCTGGTTAAAGATCAAATTCTTATGTCGATAATTAATTACATTATGAACTCCATTTATGGTGGTAAAAACTCTATAATATGGAATGGAAAACATATACAAGTTTTAAAAAAAACTAGAGGATTGAGGCAGGGAGAGACTTTATTTCTATTTCTAGATGTCATGTGTTTGAATTGACTAACCTTGATTACTGAAGCATAAGTTCAAGCTATTAGTTAGAAATTTATATAATTATCAAATCAAGGACCTGCATTTTCTCATGTTGGATTTTTTTATGATATTATCTTGTTTACTCTAGAAGATATTAAACATGTCAACACCATAATGAAATATTTTAAAACCTTTGGTAATGGATCTGGTCAATTAATATCGGTATATAAAAGTTTGATCTTCTTCTCACCAGAAGTTACTACTAGAAAGAAACATGAAATCTGCAAGATTGTTGAGATGACGACAACAACAGACCTAGGTCTCTATCTTGGTGTACCTATAATTCATGGAAGAATTATAAAATCTACATATTCCTAGATATATGGTCAAACACAAGCTCTTGCAACCAATTGGTCTACTCATACCCTTTCTTTAGTTGACATGGTATGCCTTCCAAAATCTATCTGGCAATCTTTGCGTACATCTGCTATGTAAACACATATCATACCAATATCATTAATTCATTATATTGATACACTAATAAGGAGGTTTATATGGAGACGAGGTTAAGATAAATCTCCATTGTCTCTTGTTGCATGGAAATTGTAACATCCCTGACCTGGGTTATGAGTTAACCCTAGGTGTTTTGCCTAAATATGTAATTAAATCCTTGTGATTAATTTAGGGCATGTAATTAAGTTTCTCAGAAACATATATTTCAGATTTTGCTCCTTTTTATATAAAATTGTAGCATTGTTTTGTTATACAGGGACCTATGTGCAATTTACCCAGATAGAAGGGTTAACCTGCAATTTCACATGTTGAGATGTTCCTCTGATGTTGAGACATCATGAGAATCATTATGATGAAGTTTGAGGGATTTCCCAAGCTTGGGCACCAAGGTGCAGCTGTGGAAGCAAACCCTGTGCTTGAAAACCCTAAATTGGAGTAAAGTGCAATTTACCCAATTTGAGGGGTGCAACTTGTAATTTACACCATCAAAAGTATTTATTAAGAATCTTGTCATCATTTAGAGAAGAAATGATGAAGAGGTCACTTTAATTGAATAATCATATAATGAAAAACACCTTTGTGATTGAATAATCAAGGTGTATGCACAATAGCCTTTTATGTGTATGCTTAAGTTATAGGTTGATCTTCTTTGCCTTTCTTTCTTGACCTTAAAAGAAGGTTGTCCTTAGAAATAAGAAGAGGGGACGAGCAAAGAAGGATGGAGGGACTAAGTTGAAAATATGGAGAACTTATGAGCTTATGTTGAAAATCTCACCCCAAGTATATACACTCTCCACTTCACTTAGCAAGGAAACCCTCCCTTCGTTCCTTTCACTGTTCTATTCACCCAAACCGACTAAAGAGGAGCTGTGGAGCTCAGGAGGACGACCAAGGAGGGCAAGGTAGGTTTGAATCCTCCCTTTTGCTTGAGTTCATGGTTAGAACTCGAATTCAAGGTCAAATTGATGGCTAGCTCACATAGCTCTACCTTTCTAGCCATCTCTTCTCGATTTTCCTTGGAAGGATCACCTTGGCCGACCTGTGGAAACTCAAGGACGCCATTAAAATCTTGGAGCTCGAAAGCTTGGAGCTCAAGGAGCAAGCTTTAGGCGGGTTTTATAACTCTAAACCCATGCTTTGTTATATACATCCTGTTTATGCTTTTAGATGATAGTTCTTCTTCTCTACCTTCCTTTGCTACCTTGCAAGAAAATCCGTGAGAAATCCTTGCTGTTCTGAGATAGGAGATGAAGACGTTATTTCCAAAGTTAATCCACTACTTTTCACTTTACTAAACGGTCTCCACAAATTGCTCTCTCGGTTTACAAAACTGTGTAGTGAGAAAACCGTCTCAGGACCGTGTAAGGGCAAACGGTCTTTAAGACCATTTAGCCGCGTTGACCGAGCGTGGACCGTATAATATTTCTGTTCATAATTATGTATGCTAATCACCCACAAAATTTGAGATGATAACTCCAACGGAATCGTGAGATATGGCCTTTTTAATCAACAACTTTAATTAAATTTACTCCTGATTTCCAATCTGTTGAAATCGCCCTTTTTGGGCAAACGATCTCAAGACCATGTAATAACGTTGAACAAAGCGTTGACCGTATGATATTACTGTTCAACATAATGTTGATTAGCAACTCACCAAATTTTATGGACTAATTCCAAACGAGCTAAGAGTTGAAGGATGATTACTAGGGCAAACCCTAATTGAAATCAGTACTGAAATCTCAATGATTTGATTAAGTGTTTTTGGATTGATTAACCTAAACGGTCTCAAGACCGTTTGGGGATCAATCAAACGGTCTCAAGACCATGTGGGGAATCACCCAAGACCGTGTGGAGGTCTGGGGTCAAGTATAGTTGGCCAATTGAAAGTACAAAGATACCAAATTACATTGCAATTAAGTATTGATATGATAATCAACTCAATAGATCCAACCTTGAAGAATTTACACTAGAATACAAAAGTTGGATGGGCAAACGGTCTCAAGACCGTTTGGAACTCATCCAAACGGTCTCAAGACTGTGTGGTGACAACCCAAGACCGTTTGGAGGTCTAGGGTTAAGGTAATTTGATCAATTGAGGGCCCAATTGCAATAGGTTATTGAATTAATCAAAATACTAATTTGAGACTCAATCAAGGTTCAACTCTTATCAAATCACATTAGATTTTGATGAAATCTTGGGCAAACGGTCTCAAGACCGTGTGGAGTTCATCCACACGATCTTAAGACCGTTTGGGCCATGTTTGGGCCCAATTGGAGCTCAATTGAAGGGTTCAACCTTGTGTTGATTCACATTGTTGAGTGTTGATGGTTGAATGTTGATGGACCTTAATTGAACCAACTTCAACCCTAATTGGATAACAATTGAGGGTAAATTGAGTAACCAATTGGTTATGCATAACCCTAATTAACTCAATCTATAAGTGGTTACTATGGCTTTGACCATTTGGAGGCTTCAACATTGATAATCATAAACAATTGAAATCATTGAACCATGTTGGAGGTCCAAACGGTTTGAGACCAAGTGGACCAAACGGTCTCAAGACCGTTCGAGGCCTCACGGTCTCAAGACCGTTTGAGGTCACACGGTCTCAAGACCGTGTGAGTCCTCACGGTCTCAAGACCGTTTGGACTCAAACGATCTCAAGATCGAGAGACACCAAACGGTCTCAAACCGTGTAAGCCCTCTCGATCTTGAAGTCAAACTTGTTAAACGGTCTACGCCCTCACACAGTTTGGGCAAACAACCTTGAAGGTCACACGGTCTTGGAGTCAACCCTAGCAAACGATCAACTCATCCAAACGGTCTCAAACCGTTTGGAGATTGAAGGTTGAAACCATTTGAGGTTTTCAAAGGTTGATTTCACTTAATCAATTGAAGGTGTAAATGGTTCAATGATGCTCTAATCTAAACCCTAATGATAACCTAGGATATTAAGCGATTAAGTGACTAATGAATTGAACCATGATGGTGATCAATGGAGTGAATTACCAAAATACCTTGATGGGTTCAATTGAGTAATACCTTGTTCAAATCAAACCCTAATCACATGATAGTGATGTTTTGGCTTATGTTAGCCCATAAGGACTTAACCCAACCTGATCTAGAGTGGTGTTATCACCATCTACTAGTATGAGGAGAGAGAAAATATCTTAAGAGAGAGAGAGTATCTTAAGAGAGAGAAAGTACCCTTTTAGGGTGGAAACTCAAGTAAAGTACCTTAAATACACATGAATGTGCATGATTAGGGTACGATCCACCTATATGAGATCATGGAAACCTTAATTATGATATATGATGAATCTTAAGCTAATCTGAGAGCATCAATGATGATGTTCCTCATACATGATGATGTTATGAGTTCAATTCACCATATGATGTGAATAGTAAACACTAATTCAAGGGTAATGACATGTGATGTGAATAGTAAACCCTAATTCAAGGGTAATGACATGTGATGTGAATAGTAAACCCTAATTCAAGGGTAATGACATGTGATGTGAATAGTAAACCCTAATTCAAAGGTGATGACATGTTATATGAGTATTAAACTCTATTTGATAAGAATCAAAGAACTTAGCTCTTATGACAAGAGTGGAAAGTATAATCATTGTTTTGAATTACCTTTATTCGTTGAATTAACCATGCAGGTTCTGATATGGAGATGATCATATCCAGGTATGGATGATGATACTATATTCATTAAAGGCATATTGATAGCTTTATGAATAAGTAAAGTATCTTGATGCCTTGTCAGTGGCATTCTATGATAATAATGGGCTGTGAGAGCCATGAATACCATCAAGGTCATGCTTTAGAGATGACTTGTGATGAGTATAATGAGAAATGGTGATTGATGTGAGTTAGCCTTGTTACATTTAGTATTCTCCTTTTATAGTTGTTATGCTACTGTTATTGTTTGAAGAACAATGTGTGATGTTAAATGAATACTGAATGTACCTAACTAATCAAGTATAATGTAGAGCCCTGATCATAGACCCATCATTGTCAGAGATCAAATGATGGTGAAACAGGTTTTCCTAAGGGAACTCCTAGATCACATACTATTGAGTATGTGGGGTATATGGGTGTGTAGAACCTTACATCCTAGTGTAGGAATTTGATGTAGATATGTAATCCGTCAATCCTTCACTACAATCCCATACCGTATCAGTAGTAGGTAAACATGAAACCTCCTGATGACGAAGAAAACATAGATATCCGTATCAGTGGAGATAAACATGAAATCTCTTGATGACGAAGAGAGTACAGAACGCCACTGTAACTCTAAAATAGCGAAGAACCAGTTTTCCCTGGTGAGCTATAATAGTAGAGACACAAGATGTCCTACAAGTGATCCTCTTACTGACTGAGGAAGGTGAAGGTCATGAGAATCCGGCTCTCTTAATGACCTATGTATGATACTGATGTGACTTCTTAGCGATCAGTTGGAGTATGAGTGGTATGACTCATCTCCACAGGGCATAATATTGGTTGTAAAACATAATCAACCGCGTAGTATACCTGTTAGAGATAACTACGAGTTAGTTGATTGATGATACACTATAATAGTTCTTATATTCTTCATGTCTCATAAATGTTGAGCGCTTGTTTATAGCTGCAACTGCTATTGAATACTTTGAAAGCTTTACTGCTTAAGATATTCTTTGATGTTATAATAAAGCTTCTGGCGGAGAGTTATAACTCTCGCTGGGAAAATTATGTAAAATTGTCTCACCCCGTAGACTTCAACTTTTAGGTGGACGTCGAAGACGGAGGAACCGGTCTACAGGTGACCAATCCCAGCAGCAGCAGCAGCACCAGGAGCAGCAATAAATCTCAGGTGGAGATTTAGCCTGCCATGTGGTGTAGTTAGAGTCAGTCCTATGTGTCCTCTGTACTCTCAGGTCTTGGAGTCTTTTGTTATGAGTTCTTGAGATTTTGTATCTTGATGTATATAATTACTCAAGAAGTAATTATCATGAGATGTAATCAGTTTATCTCCTTTTATGAATGAAGCTTTATGGATTCAAGCTATTGTCTCGAAAAGTTTTAATTTCCCGTGATTTTTGTCTTCCGCTGTTTATCGAATCGCTTCCGCTAAGTTTGAATCGTGTTTATATCGTGGTTTGGAGATCAGAGCCCACAATTAGTGGTATCAGAGCTCTAGGTCCGTTGAGTCTACAGAGGCATAGTACTTAGGATGTCGAGTCTATCTTTAGTACTCCTTCCTTATCTAATAGAATCTTCTGCTCCTCAGGAGAACAAGATACATAAGGATGGCAGAGCCACATGATGAGTACGTGGCAGAGAGTAGTGCTAGTGCACCTCGAGGCGGTGAAAGGGTTCCAGAAATAGAACAGCCTGCACCTGAGCCACCCCAGTTTGACCCAGCTGATATGGGTAACCCAACAGTTCAGACGATGTTTGGGCAGTTTATGACTGCCATGACACACATCACCGACAGGATGCCCATGCCTGCACCTAGGGCACCTGCCCAGCCCGAAGGACAAGGTATCGGTAAGACATTCGAGCGACTTCGTCATGTCGGAGCTACCGAGTACTCTGGGACTGCTGACCCCGCAGATGCTGATCTGTGGTTAACAGAGTTGGAAAAGGCTTTCAGGATTCTTATTATCCCAGAGGCTGAGAAGGTTAGACATGCTGTCTATCTTCTCAAAGGCAGTGCTGGTCACTGGTGGAACATGGAAGAGCATAAGAGACCTGGAATAGAGTTCTCGTGGGAAGAGTTTCGTCGGGAATTTATCAATAGATATTTTCCAAAGACCTTCCTAGATGAGAAGATCTCTCAGTTTGAGAGATTGAGGCAGGGCATGATGAACATTAGCGAGTATGAAGCTATGTTCATGGAATTGCTGCGGTTCTGTCCGCACATGGATGCCACAGATGAGGAAAGAATTAGGAGATTCGAGAAGGGTTTGAATGTTGATATGTCAACCCCTGTGTCTGCCTTAGAAAACCGAGAGAGATTCTCTACCTTCGTTGAGTCAGTCCGAAGGATAGAGAGATATGTGGTTGAGAAGAGGCAAACCCAGAAAAGATATCCACAATTCCAGGGTTCTTCATCTAGGGATTTCAAGAAACCTAGATTCTCTGCACCTAACCCTCCACCACCGAGATCGAGTTCTCAATCTCAGTGGTCACCAAGCAGAGGTAGAGGACGGAGTCAACCGCTTCAAGGGACTCACAGTTCTGCATCGATGTCAGTTACTGGACCACCCCGACCACAACAACAGGAGAGGAGATGCTACAATTGTGGTAAGGTGGGACACTTGATGAAGGATTGCCATTCTAGGCCTGTCAGTGTGACACAACCTCCGAGACAGAATCAACAAGGATCTCAGAGAATGCAATCTCAAGAAGCAGCTCGAGGACGTGGACAGGCGTCTCAAGCTGGATCATCAGCACCACCTCAACACCAGGCGACAGCGAGGTTCTATGCTATGAACCCACCAGATGCAGTGGTCAATCCACGGGTAGTGGCAGGTCAGATGGAACTTTCATATCCTGATATGTCTACATCCTGTGTTGTATCTGTTCTGATTGACCTGGGTGCTACGCACTCTTTCATCACTCATAGAGTGATTCGTAACTGCAACGTGACTGTTAGTCATAGGGCAAATAGTTTGTTGTTGGAGACTCCGTTGAGTGGGTCTACCGTTTTGCAGGAGGTATGCTCTCCCTGCATCCTTTTCTTTTCCTACCATCGCATTCAAGTGGATCTTATACCACTTAATATGCAAGGATTTGATATAATCCTCAGGATGGATACCTTAGAGAGGTATAGAGTTGTCTTGGATTGTGAATCCAAGTTGGCTGTGTTTGCTGATGAAAGCAACACATGGATCTTTCAAGGTGAAAGAAAGATTCTGCCCACATGTCTTGTGTCAGCTATGGTTGCTGATAAGCTGTTGAGGCAAGGATGTTATGCATTCTTGGCCCATGTGGTAGATGTTACCAAGGAAAGGTCCAATCCTGTTGAAGTTCCCATAGTCAGGGAATTCGAGGATGTGTTTCCTGAAGAACTTCCTGGTATACCACCACCTCAGGAGATTGATTTTGAAATCAATCTGATCCCAGATATGAAACCCATAGCCCAGACTCCGTATAGGATGGCGCCTGCCGAGATGGCAGAACTCAAGAAACAGCTTCAAGAGTTACTTGAGAAGGGCTTTATCCGACCAAGCACTTCACCTTGGGGTGCTCCGGTCTTGTTTGTTAAAAAGAAAGATGGGTCAATGCGGTTGTGCATCGACTACAGACAACTCAATAAAGTAACAATAAAGAATAAGTACCCTCTGCCGAGGATTGATGATCTCTTTGACCAGTTGTGTGGTGCAACTGTCTTTTCCAAGATAGACTTGAGGTCTGGATACCATCAACTTCGTATTAAGGATAGTGACATATCCAAGTCTGCCTTTAGGACAAGGTATGGTCACTATGAGTTCACGGTTATGTCGTTTGGACTAACCAATGCACCAGCTGCATTTATGGAACTCATGAATAGAGTTTTTCGACCTTTCCTTGATCAGTGTGTTGTCGTCTTCATAGATGACATTCTAATCTATAGTAAGGATGCTCAGAAGCATGAGCGACATCTTCGCCAAGCTTTGACCTTGCTAAGAGAACACAAGCTGTATGCTAAGTTTAGCAAGTGTGAGTTCTGGCTGCCGGAGGTATCTTTTCTTGGACATGTGATATCTGCCTCAGGAATTCGTGTTGACCTACAAAGGTAGAATATGTCCTACAATGGGAACAACCGAAGACACCGACGGAGATTCGAAGTTTCTTGGGGTTAGCTGGCTATTATCGAAGGTTCATTAAGAACTTTAGTTCTATAGCCTTACCTTTGACCAAGTTGACCCGGAAAGATGTTCCTTTTTCTTGGAGTGATAAGTGTCAACAATCTTTCCAGTTGTTGAAGGAGAGGTTGACAAGTGCACATGTGCTTGTGCTACTTGAACAAGGAAAAGGATATGTAGTCTTCTGTGATGCTTCCAAGAATGGACTAGGATGTGTGTTGATGCAGGATAAACAAGTGATTTCGTTTGCTTCCCGACAGCTTAAGAAACACGAGGAGAATTATCCGACACACGATCTGGAGTTAGCTGCCGTGGTTCATGCCTTGAAAATCTGGAGACATTATCTCTACGGAGAAACATTCCAGATTTTCACAGACCACAAGAACCTTAAGTATATCTTCTCTCAGCATGAGCTTAACATGAGGCAATGTCGCTGGATGGAGTTAATCAAGGACTATGATTGTACAATTGATTACCATCCGGGCAAGGCCAATGTTATTGCAGATGCCTTGAGTAGGAAATCAGCAACATCAACCATGGATAGAGCACAACTAAACTCTTTAGTATGCTCTAAGAGAGATATGCTTATCTCTTTAAGGCAAGACAATGTACAGTTGAAGGTGTCATTGTTAGCCGGGTTGATGGCTGAGATGCATATTAAACCTACCCTAAGAGAGCAGATTAAGGAAGCACAGCTAGGTGATGTTGCAGTTCAGCAGATTAGATCTGAGTATGGAAATGAGAAGTGAGATGGTTTCCATGACTCAGATGACCAAGTAGCCTGTTATAATGGAAGGATGATAGTGTCGGATGTGGATAACTTGAGGAAGTTAGTCCTGGAAGAAGCTCATTCTTCCATGTATGCTATGCATCCAGGGAGCACCAAGATGTATCGGAATTTGAATGATCTGTATTGGTGTCCTGGAATGAAGAAGGATGTTGCAGAGTTTGTTCTGAGGTGTCCTGTGTGTCAGCAAGTTAAAGCTGAACACCAGAAGCCTGCATGAACAATGCAACCTTTACCCATACCACAGTGGAAGTGGGACCATGTGACCATAGACTTTGTTGTTGGCCTACCCAGGACAAGCAAAGGACATGATTCCATTTGGGTAGTTGTTGATAGGTTGACAAAGACAGCGCATTTCTTACCTGTCAAAACAACCTATTCTGCTGAAAGGTTATCACAGTTGTATGTACAAGAGATAGTGCATTTGCACGGAGTTCCTGTCATAATAGTTTCTGACAGAGGTCCTCAGTTTACAAGTCGTTTTTGGGAACAGTTACATAGAGCCTTAGGCACCAAGCTAAGGTTTAGTACGGCCTTTCATCCGCAGACTGATGGACAGTCGGAAAGAACTATACAAACCTTAGAAGACCTGTTGAGAGAATGTGTTCTCTAGTTTACTGGGAATTGGGATCTACACCTAAGCTTGATAGAGTTTGCCTATAACAATAGCTATCAGCATAGTATTGATATGGCACCATATGAAGCCTTATATGGTAGACGTTGTAGATCACCTTTGTGTTGGTTTGAGACTGGTGAGCGTCAGTTGTTAGGTCCTGATCTTGTGCAGCAGACCACAGAAAAGATTAAAGTAATACAATAAAAGATTAAGACTGCACAGGATAGGCAGAAATCTTATGCTGACAAGCGGCGTAGACCCTTAGAGTTCCAGGTTGGAGACAAAGTGTATCTCAAAGTCTCGCCTTGGAAAGGAGTCCTTCGTTTCGGAAGGAAAGGGAAGTTAGCTCCTAGATATATGGGGCCTTATCCAATCATTGAACGAATTGGAAAGGTAGCATATAGACTAGAGCTGCCACCAGAGTTACAGATGTTACACCCTGTGTTTCACATTTCTATGTTGAAGAAATGTCACCCAGACACTGAGTCAATTCTACAACCTATGGAGGTAGAATTGAATGAAGATGTATCTTATGAGGAGGGACCAATGTCAATCCTTGATAACAGAATTAAAAAGTTAAAGAAGAAAGATATAAGTCTTGTGAAAGTCCTCTGGAATCACCGTGGTGTTGAAGAAGCCACTTGGGAACTAGAGGATGAGATGAGAAGGAAGTATCCTGCCCTTTTCTCTTAATATGTCTTATCGATTTTGGGGACGAAATCCTTGTAAGGGGTGGATAATTTGTAACATCCCTGACCTGGGTTATGAGTTAACCCTAGGTGTTTTGCCTAAATATGTAATTAAATCCTTGTGATTAATTTAGGGCATGTAATTAAGTTTCTCAGAAACATATATTTCAGATTTTGCTCCTTTTTATATAAAATTGTAGCATTGTTTTGTTATACAGGGACCTATGTGCAATTTACCTAGATAGAAGGGTTAACCTGCAATTTGCACATGTTAAGATGTTCCTCTGATGTTTAGACATCATGAGAATCATTATGATGAAGTTTGAGGGATTTCCCAAGCTTGGGCACCAAGGTGCAGCTGTGGAAGCAATCCCTGTGCTTGAAAACCCTAAATTGGAGTAAAGTGCAATTTACCCAATTTGAGGGGTGCAGCTTGTAATTTACACCATCAAAAGTATTTATTAAGACTCTTGTCATCATTTAGAGAAGAAATGATGAAGAGGTCACTTTAATTGAATAATCATATAATGAAAAACACCTTTGTGATTGAATAATCAAGGTGTATGTACAATAGCCTTTTATGTGTATGCTTAAGTTATAGGTTGATCTTCTTTGCCTTCATTTCTTGACATTAAAAGAAGGTTGTCCTTAGAAATAAGAAGAGGGGACGAGCAAAGAAGGATGGAGGGACTAAGTTGAAAATATGGAGAACTTATGAGCTTATGTTGAAAATCTCACCCCAAGTATATATACTCTCACTTCACTTAGCAAGGAAACCCTCCCTTCGTTCCTTTCACTGTTCTATTCACCCAAACTGACTAAAGAGGAGCTGTGGAGCTTAGGAGGACGACCAAGGAGGGCAAGGTAGGTTTGAATCCTCCCTTTTGCTTGAGTTCATGGTTAGAACTCGAATTCAAGGTCAAATTGATGGCTAGCTCACATAGCTCTACCTTTCTAGCCATCTCTTCTCGATTTTCCTTGGAAGGATCACCTTGGACGACCTGTGGAAACTCAAGGACGCCATTAAAAGCTTGGAGCTCGAAAGCTTGGAGCTCAAGGAGCAAGCTTTAGGCGGGTTTTATAACTCTAAACCCATGCTTTGTTATATACATCCTGTTTATGCTTTTAGATGATAGTTCTTCTTCTTCTCTACCTTCCTTTGCTACCTTGCAAGCAAATCCGTGAGAAATCCTTGCTGTTCTTGAGCTAGGAGATGAAGACGTTATTTCCAAAGTTAATCCACTACTTTTCACTTTACTAAACGGTCTCCACAAATTGCTCTCTCGGTTTGCAAACCCGTGTAGTGAGCAAACGGTCTTAGGACCGTTTAAGGGCAAACGGTCTTTAAGACTGTTTAGCCGCATTGACCGAGCATGGACCGCATAAGATTTCTGTTCATAATTATGTAGGCTAATCACCCACAAAATTTGAGATGATAACTCCAAAGGAATCGTGAGATATGGCCTTTTTAATCAACAACTTTAATTGAATTTACTCCTGATGTCCAATCTGTTGAAATCGCCCTTTTTGGGCAAACGGTCTCAAGACCGTGTAAGAACGTTGACCAAGCGTTGACCGTATGATATTACTGTTCAAAATAATGTTTATTAGCAACTCACCAAATTTGATGGACTAATTCCAAACGAGCTAAGAGTTTAATGATGATTACTAGGGCAAACCCTAATTGAAATCAGTACTGAAATCTCAATGATTTGATTAAGTGTTTTTGGGTTGATTAACCTAAACGGTCTCAAGACCATTTGGGGATCAATCAAATGGTCTCAAGACCGTGTGGGGAATCACCCAAGACCGTGTGGAGGTCTGGGGTCAAGTATAGTTGGCCAATTGAAAGTACAAAGATACCAAATTACATTGCAATTAAGTATTGATATGATAATCAACTCAATAGATCCAACCTTGAAGAATTTACACTAGAATACAAAAGTTGTATGGGCAAACGGTCTCAAGACCGTTTGGAACTCATCCATACGGTCTCAAGACCGTGTGGTGACAACCCAAGACCGTTTGGAGGTCTAGGGTTAAGGTAATTTGATCAATTGAGGGGCCAATTGCAATAGGTTATTGAATTAATCAAAATACTGATTTGAAACTCAATCAAGGTTCAACTCCTATCAAATCACATTAGATTTTGATGAAATCTTGGGCAAACGGTCTCAAGACCTTGTGGAGTTCATCCACACGATCTCAAGACCGTTTGTGCCAAGTTTGGGCCCAATTGGAGCTCAATTGAAGGGTTCAACCTTGTGTTGATTCACATTGTTGAGTGTTGATGGTTGAACGTTGATGGACCTTAATTGAACCAACTTCAACCCTAATTGGATAACAATTGAGGGTCAATTGAGTAACCAATTGGTTAAGCATAAACCTAATTAACTCAATCTATAAGTGGTTACCATGGCTTTGACCATTTGGAGGCTTCAACATTGATAATCATAAACGATTGAAATCATTGAACCATGTTGGAGGTCCAAACGGTTTGAGACCAAGTGAACCAAACGGTCTCAAGACCGTTTGAGGCCTCACGGTCTCAAGACCGTTTGAGACCTCACGGTCTCAAGACCATTTGAGGTCACACGGTCTCACGACCGTGTGAGGCCTCACGGTCTCAAGACCGTTTGGACTCAAACGATCTCAAGATCGAGAGACACCAAACGGTCTCAAACCGTGTAAGCCCTCTCGGTCTTGAAGTCAAACTTGTTAAATGGTCTACACCCTCACACGGTTTGGGCAAACAACCTTGAAGGTCACACGGTCTTGGAGTCAACCCTAGCAAACGGTCAACTCATCCAAACGGTCTCAAACCGTTTGGAGATTGAAGGTTGAAACCGTTTGAGGTTTTCAAAGGTTGATTTCACTTAATCAATTGAAGGTGTAAATGGTTCAATGATGCTCTAATCTAAACCCTAATGATAACCTAGGATATTAAGGGATTAAGTGACTAATGAATTGAACCATGATGGTGATCAATGGAGTGAATTACCAAAATACCTTGATGGGTTCAATTGAGTAATACCTTGTTCAAATCAAACCCTAATCAGATGATAGTGATGTTTTGGCTTATGTTAGCCCATAAGGACTTAACCCAACCTGATCTAGAGTGGTGTTATCACCATCTACTAGTATGAGGAGAGAGAAAATATCTTAAGAGAGAGAAAGTACCCTTTTAGGGTGGAAACTCAAGTAAAGTACCATCAATACACATGAATGTGCATGATTGGGGTACGATCCACCTATATGAGATCATGGAAACCCTAATTATGATATATGATGAATCTTAAGCTAATCTGAGAGCATCAATGATGATGTTCCTCATACATGATGATGTTATGAGTTCAATTCACCATATGATGTGAATAGTAAACCCTAATTCAAGGGTAATGACATGTGATGTGAATAGTAAACCCTAATTCAAGGGTAATGACATGTGATGTGAATAGTAAACCCTAATTCAAGGGTAATGACATGTGATGTGAATAGTAAACCCTAATTCAAAGGTGATGACATGTTATATGAGTATTAAACTCTATTTGTTAAGAATCAAAGAACTTAGCTCTTATGACAAGAGTGGAAAGTATAATCATTGTTTTGAATTACCTTTATTAGTTGAATTAACCATGCAGGTTCTGATATGGAGATGATCATATCCAGGTATGGATGATGATACTATATTCATTAAAGGCATATTGATAGCTTTATGAATAAGTAAAGTATCTTGATGCCTTGTCAGTGGCATTCTATGATAATAATGGGCTGTGAGAGCCATGAATACCATCAAGGTCATGCTTTAGAGATGACTTTTGATGAGTATAATGAGAAATGATGATTGATGTGAGTTAGGCTTGTTACATTTAGTATTCTCCTTTTATAGTTGTTATGCTACTGTTATTGTTTGAAGAACAATGTGTGATGTTAAATGAATACTGAATGTACCTAACTAATCAAGTATAATGTAGAGCCCTGATCATAGACCCATCATTGTCAGAGATCAAATGATGGTGAAATAGGTTTTCCTAAGGGAACTCCTGGATCACATACTATTGAGTATGTGGGGTATATGGATGTGTCGAACCTTACATCCTAGTGTAGGAATTTGATGTAGATATGTAATCCGTCAATCCTTCACTACAATCCCATACCGTATCAGTAGTAGGTAAACATGAAACCTCCTGATGACGAAGAAAACATAGATATCCGTATCAGTGGAGATAAACATGAAATCTCCTGATGATGAAGAGAGTACAGAATGCCACTGTAACTCTAAAATAGCGAAGGACCAATTTACCCTGGTGAGATATAATAGTAGAGACACAAGATGTCCTACAAGTGATCCTCTTACTGATTGAGGAAGGTGAAGGTCATGAGAATCCGGCTCTCTTAATGACCTATGTATGATACTGATGTGACTTCTTAGCGATCAGTTGGAGTATGAGTGGTATGCCTCATCTCCACAGGGCATAATATTGGTTGTAAAACATAATCAACAGCGTAGTATACCTGTTAGAGATAACTACGAGTTAGTTGATTGATGATACACTATAATAGTTCTTATATTCTTCATGTCTCATAAATGTTGAGCGCTTGTTTATAGCTGCAACTGCTATTGAATACTTTGAAAGCTTTACTGCTTAAGATATTCTTTGATGTTATAATAAAGCTTCTGGCGGAGAGTTATAACTCTCGCTGGGACAATTATGTAAAATTGTCTCACCCCATAGACTTCAACTTTTAGGTGGACGTCGAAGACGGAGGAACCGGTCTACAGGTGACCAATCCCAGCAGCAGCAGCAGCACCACCAGGAGCAGCAATAAATCTCAGGTGGAGATTTAGCCTGCCATGTGGTGTAGTTAGAGTCAGTCCTATGTGTCCTCTGTACTCTCAGGTCTTGGAGTCTTTTGTTATGAGTTCTTGAGATTTTGTATCTTGATGTATATAATTACTCAAGAAGTAATTATTATGAGATGTAAACAGTTTATCTCCTTTATGAATGAAGCTTTATGGATTCAAGCTCTTGTCTCGAAAAGTTTTAATTTCCCGTGATTTTTGTCTTCCGCTGTTTATCGAATCGCTTCCGCTAAGTTTGAATCGTGTTTATATCGTGGTTTGGAGATCAGAGCCCACAGAAACAAATTATTGTGTCAAAAGCATCAGGGGTCTAGGTATTATATCTATGTAGGAATGGAATATAATTCTTATAATGCAATCTATATGGGTCTTTTCACATGTAAAAATATTTCTTAGGTGGAAGGAATTCAACTGAAATATAGATCATTCACATAGCATTGCGGTGTTCAAAGTACATCTTTCTGGAGAACTCTTTAGTCTTTGAAGGATGTTGTCCTATATATTCTCATACATGTGTAGGAAATGGTGAATCCATTTTGATTTGACTTGATGGTTGGATCCCTCCAACTCAAAATCAGAATAATGTGGTTATTTGACAAATTCCTTCTAATCTTCTAAACTTAAAGGTATCTTCTATTATGACCTTTAATGGTGCCTAGGATGTATAGTTTATTCATACCTATTTCTTTGAAGATAACTCTCTAAAAATTCGATCTTAATCGATTCCATGTACTAGATGAAATGGCTTATGGTGTTTTACTACTTCATCAACATATAATTTACTTAGAGTTATGCTACCCACAGTTTCCTACCCACCCGGCCACCCCCATTGGTTGGAAGGTTGTATCAGTGCTGATATGATAGAAAAAGTAGACACTATCAAAGAAAGAGAAATAGGAGAGAGAAAAAATTTTCGATCATAACTTTTAAACCATAAAAAGGAATTTTGTCAAAATAAAAAGCATTAGGTTCATCACAAAAATAATTTCTAACAAGACCAATGTTGACATACTTTAGAGAAAAAAATAATATGAGAAGTATAACAAGAGAGGAGATAATTATGAATAAGTATGATACCTCTAAAATTTCAGGTATTGTACTACAAAATGGGAGTAACATTAGTATTGTATCTCCAAAAGACAATAATATAGCTTAACACATAGATATTTTTTTATTGAAAAATAAATATCATTATATTAATGTTCCAACTCTTTTTTTTTCAAATCCAACTGAGCATTACATCCACTAATCAAATTTTCATAATTAAATAAGGTAGTACTACCCTTACAAGAATGAGGTTCCAGCACAAGAAGTCTGTCATCATCATCATTGATAGGATTTAGTTTATGTGGCCTGCCTGGCCTTTGTTTGCAACTACAGAGTCTACTCCTCCGGCTATGTCCGCCACCGTCTCTTTGATCAGGGCAGTGAGTCTTGGACTCTTCCTTCCATTCTCATATGACTGTGCCGATCTAGGCTTCTTCATTTTGGTGCTTGTGCCTTTGAGCTTCCTCCCATTTTGAATCGACTCAGCTGTTGAGCCCCTCTTAGATCTCGTTGTTCGAGTACGTTTCTCACCGCTATATGATTTTCCAGCTGTGCTCTCCGCTTCCACTGAGATCGTTTCCTGCTCCCCGTCTCCTTTGCCCTCCTCCATCTTCCCTCTCCATCCCGATTGACCCTCCTTTAGTTCAGCTATATCGACCACCTGTTTGTCATTGCCGCTTCTCGCCTCACATCCTTTGTTTAAGTTTTCAAGGTCCATCTCGAATATCACCTCGTCTACCCCCGGATGCACAACCACATGATTTTCCCCATTGTTCATTGTGTTTCCTCCTTCTGCCCCTTTATTATTGGACGCATTCTCAGTGCACATGGCATCGTTTCCACCCTTTCTTTCCTTGTTCTCCTTCCGTTTGGGCTTCCATATTTTGTCCTGTCGCGCGCCTTCGACACCCGCTCGCCTCTCATGGCCATCATGGCGACCTTTAGTCAACTCAGTCTCTGCCTACGCCACATTCGCCATTTCCCCTTGGTCCTCCTCATCCAGCAAACTCACGAATCTATTAGCATTGGATGGGTAGTCCGGAGGTTTATCTGTATTCCTAATCTGTTTGTTAGACCTTCTGTGCTGTACTCCCCTTCCACACTGCTGATGCCATGAGTCTGCATCGTTGTAGCCAGTGCCTGCCCTGTTGGTATCTCCTCTGTATTCCTCTCTCCCAGTCTGCCCGTCCCGCGTGTACTGGTAGAATTTAGGATTGTGCCCAATTCTTCCGCAGGCAGTGCATCTTTCTAGGGCTGCCTCATATTCAATCTTGTACTCATAGTCATTTATTAAGATAGACTTACATAGAGGTTTGGCTGTGTCGATCTCAACCGCTAGCCTCACAAACTTGCTCTGAGTCCTAAGTGATGTATGGTTGTCCACCTTAACAAGTCTTCCCAGTGCCATTCTGATGACCTCGAACAGGTTTGAAACATAGAGATGAAGAGGTAAATCCAATATCCTGAACCATGTGACTAGCATGCTGGGTAGTTCCTCCGTAGGTTTGAAGGACGGGTACCAGTCCCAAATTGCCAAACAACAACCAAAAATCTTCCACGGCCCACCCATCATTGCCGTCTCCTAATCGTCCTTGCACGAAAGATGCACGACATAATGGCCTAGATCCAGTTCATAGACGTTGAACCTACCTTTAGGGTTCCATAGTGCTTTGATCTTATCCCTCATTGTCATGAATCCCACATCAGTTCCCAATAATCTAGCCACCACGGCATATTGCCACGGTCTCGTGAGATTCTCCTCCGCTATGGGGTTGATGTAAATCGTCGGGCCTCCCTCAACCTGCTTTAACTCTATCTCCTTGTGTTCCAGTTGTCCTTCATATAGTTTTTCTAGGAAGAAAGTGGAGGAGTTCTCCTGACTCCACTGTGTCTTGGAAGTTCCTCCCACTATTCTGCTATACGACAGTTTTTGGGCACCTGCTCCTTCCGTCCTAACCACCCCGGCGCCATTGGCTTGTATTTCCACCGCAGCCACCTCGTCTTGGATGAGGTGGATGGCTTCCACCGCCTCCCTCGCCCCTGACTCCGCTTCAATAGTCTCCTGACCCTGGGCTCCTCTTGGTCCGGCGTAATGAAACGTGAAGCCGACCTGAGATATAGAAACCATGACGTCACCGCTGTCACGACACCTGCCATCATTTAAGATAACAAGTGTCATTAACAATAATAAAACATGCGGAAGCAAATCAGTTGCAGCGGATTAGCAAAAATCAGTGAAAATTAAAACCATTTGCAAAGAGATCCATTCACATGAAAACTCTTTCATTCAGAACCAAAGTAAAACCTTACATCCTGGTTCATATATACATCTCATGTACTATTACTTCTCGAGGAATACAAACATCAACTACTCTGTCTTAACTGTACACAGGTAGTATAAAACCCTCGAGGCTTAAAGCCAAAATCTCAGATCGATCCATCAAAACATTACTCCTAGGACCCGAGAGTACAGAGACGACTCATAGGACTTTCTATATTAGAAAACCAGACAGCCAATGTCTCCACCTATTGGATCACTGCTGGCCCTATGACTGTTGCTACTGTTGCTCACCCACTGAAAGGTTTCTTCCTCTTCTTCGGCGATTACCTAAAACTTTAATCCCACGGGGGTGAGACAATTATAAAAATTGTCCCAGCGAGAGATATAACTCTCCGCCAGAAACATTGTTATTGCTGATAATAGAATAACACTGAGTAGTAGAATTATATTTACTCAACAGCAGGTAATCATTGAATAAGATATGCAGAGCAGTATTCTCTATGCAATCATTTCAATTATAACTTGATTAAGCAGCAAGTCATTCATTTAAGAAGGAATATGAAGAAAATGTATATCATTTATCCAACTATGATATAATAGACCATGTATCATCAACCATTGATTCTCACAATTCAACCCTAAGCAAATATGCTACACGACTGATTACGTTTTACAATCATACTTATGCCCTGAGGAGATGAGGTATACCGCTCATACTCCAACCAACCACGGTTACGTAAAGCATCGGTACCACACATAGGTCAATGGAAGAGTCGGATTCCCATGACCTCAACTATCTCGGTCAGTACGAGATAACATGCAAGACATCTTGTGTCTCTGCTAGATAGCTTTCCAGGGTATACTGGCAACATCGCTATTAGAGTTATAGCCCATAGCATATACTCTCTTCAGGATATGGCCCGTAGCCAATGCCCAGTATTATTTTGTGGAGTCATGGCCCGTAGCTATGCTCTTATTGGGGTATGGTCCGTAACCAATCCCGTTCATAGGAAATAGCCCGTAGCAATGCCTATGGGGCATAAGGATATAATTGCCCAATTACCCCCACATATTCAAAAATATGCGTTCCGAGTAAACTCGTTTCACCATTCAGCTAATTCTGACGCTGATGGATCTGTGATCAGGGCAACTACATTATATGGTATCACTTGATTAATTAAGTACATTATCATATTCTTTTAGCATCAGCCAAGTTTCCAAGCATAACTTAATAAGACAAATGCTATAAAGAAAACATGTACTATTTCTATTAATCACATCTCAGTCTTTATAAGACATTGGGATCTCAGTCCCTCATTTCAATACTGGAAATTATCATTCCTTTGCAACTCAATGCCATAATCATATGGTTCTGGGTATTCAAACCCTTAGCTCATCATTGAGCATTATTACCACTTTTTCAGGTAACTATCACCTTCAGGTCATCTGACCAAGGTAAATATGATGCTTATTACATAAACATCTTCTCATGGCACTTAAGGCCCATTACTTCTCTTATTACCTCATACTAGGCAATAAGGTATAGCATGGCACATAAGGCCCAATAAACAATGTCAATACATAAAATGTCATAGCTCATCCCTGGCTATGTTCATCATCACATCATACCTGCATGGTTAGTACAGATGATAATACATCAATTTCATATCAGCACCATGCAAAAAAATATATAACATCATTATTCAAGGGTAACACCACTATTCCCTTACCAGGGTTAGGGTTTCCCATTTCTCATTAATTCATACCCTCTTGAGTTAACCAACTTTATCTTGTATTAAGGTATTTCCCATCTTAATACATTCCATCACAGAATACTCACCCTTAGCATATAATGCATAGGCCACACATTAGAATTGTCCAACTATCTCACATGATATGGACTTATCTTAGTTTAAGGCATAACTTTATTATAAAGTTGCCTATAAACAATCGCAATGATACACCCTCAACTAGGGTTTCACAAGGATACACCCTCAACCAGGGTTCACAATGATACACCCTCCACTAGGGTTTCACAAGGTTACACCCTCAACCAGGGTTCACAATGATACACCCACCACTAGGGTTTCACAAGGATACACCCTCAACTAGGGTTTACTAACATCCTAATTAGTGATTTCACATGTAGACAACCTCTTATTAAGGTTATACATTGAATCAGCCTCAATTAGGGTTTACATCATGTATTGGGTCCATGCATTTGTTATGCATTAATGACTAGTACCATTAAAGGTATCTCCCACCTAATCACATTAGGTTTTCAAAAAGGTTTGATCAATTAGACCTTCAATAACATGAGGTATCCAATTGAATTAACCAAATTGAACCACACTCAATTCTAATCAATGGAACTTCAACCAATTGGATAATCAACTCAATCATCATTTGAATCATGGCTCACCCCTCAATTGGGACTTAAATTATGGTCTGATCTAAATGGGATTAGGGTTTATAAACACCAATTAGAGCTTTGAAGTTGATCATCAATCATGCTACTAATTGTGTTTCAATTGATTGCATTGGACCTTCAACCATTGAATTCATGGAACCAATCATCAATTGGACCTATGCTCATACTTCAATTGAGTTTAATAGGTCAACATTCAACTAATTTGACCCTCAATTGACCCTCAATTGGTCATCAATTAGGGCTTGATTCAATTGAATTAGGGTTTGGAATCGAAGATCCAACAACACTCATCAATGCAAGATTGGTTATTTTGAAACTATTGAACCATTATCCAAATTGGGTATGACCTGACCCCAAACGGTCTTGAGGTCATTTGGATGACCTCCAAACAGTATTGAGACTGTTTTCCCATCATATCACTCAAATCCAAGCCATCCAATTAAGGTTTGGATCATTGGATTGATCACCAAATCAGCATTGCATTGTATAATAGCTTGGTACCTTTAGACCTTCAAACACCTAACCATACTCAACCCTAGACCTCCAAACGGTCTTGGGTGACCACCAAACGGTCTTGAGACCGTTTGGATGAGCTCCAAACGGTATTGAGACCGTTTGGCCCATCCAACCTTTGGATTCTAGTAAAAAATCATCATGGATTGGTCTATCGAGTTGATCAACAGATCAGCATTACATTGCAATATGATTAGTACCTTTGGACCTTCAATTGGTCAACTATAATTGACCCCAGACCGAGAAACGGTCTTGGGGTGATCCCCAAACGGTCTGGAGACCGTTTGGGTGATCCCCAAACGGTCTTGAAACCGTTTGGGCTAATCAACCCAAAATCTCAACTTAACTCATTGGAATTTCAGCACTGTTTTCAATTAGGGTTTTCCAAATTGAATAGCCCTCAACTCATGCTTCCTTGGGAGTTAATCCCTCAAATTCGGTGAGTCATTAGATCACATCATTAGGAACAGTAATCCCAAACGGTCAACGCCTGGTCAACGCACTCAAATGGTCTTGAGACCGTTTGCCCAAAAAGTTCAATTAAATCAGATTGAAAATCAGCACTTAATCCAATTAGATTTCCCTAATTGATTAGGCTTCAAACCACGATTCCTTTGGAGTTAATCCCTCAAATTTGTAGGGTTATTAATCAAAATAATTATCAACTGGAATCCCAAACGGTCAACGCTTGGTCAACCATCTCAAATGGTCTTGAAAGCGTTTTCTCAACCAGGTCAAGTTAATCAGGTTGAAAATCAGCACATAATTCAATCCGATTGCCTAATTGATTGGCCTTCAACTCTATATTCCTTTGGGGTTAATCCCTCAAATTTGGAGGGTTATCAGCCTACATAATTAGGAACAAAATTCCCAAATGGTAAACGCTTGGTCAACCATCTCAAATGGTCTTGAAACCATTTTCTACCAAACGGTTTCAAACTGTTTGCACTTAAACGGTTTGCTGAAACCGCATAGACAATCAAATTAAAACGATTTGGAGTAGCTATCAAAACGGTTTTGCTTGGTAATTTTCTTTGGATAAGCATCTAGGATGATGTCATCATCCCCTTCCTTCGAACAACCACGAACAACAACCGTTCTTGATGGAAATTGCAGCAAAGAAACAAGAGTGTATCAAATTGAAGAAATCAATCAACAAAGCATAGAGAATTGATGCAATAGCAATGTTTAAGGGTTTGAGTTATAAAACCCGCCTCCAATTGAGCTCCAAAGCTCCAAACTCATGCCATTAATGGTGGATGAAGCTCTTTCAACTCCCCCTAGGCTCGTCCTCAAGCTTTTGATTGCAAAAGTTGGCTAGGGTTGAAGAGGAGATCGAAATAAGAAGGAATCCATAATTTATTTTCGATTTCCACCATGAAATCAAGGAGAACGAAGGTCAAGAGCTTACCCACAGGTTGGGGTTCGTCCTCCTGGTCCTCCCTAGCTTCCTTGGTCGGTTTCCAAGCTAAGAGAAGAAGTGGGGTCGAAATAGCCTTTCATTTGGCTAGGAAAAGGCCTTTTTATAAAAATTCAATGAAAGAGAAAATACATTATTAAAATGCATTTAATTCCAAAATTGGTGCCGCCTCTTCCCCCTCAAATTCTCCTCAAAATCCTTAAGGACAAGGATATCTTCATTGCCTCTTATTCCTCTCCATTATCCATGATTTAAAGAAAATCAAATTAAGCACCTTAATGCTTATTATATTAATATCCATATGTGAGTGGGTTTTCTTTTTCTTATAATAATGGTGAGTGGAATTTCACCTACTTAGGATATTTTCGTTCCTTATCTTGGCAAAGGAACGTCCATCCTTATTCAAAATCAACCCAAAACATTTTGGTTAAAAGCCCTTCAATTATTTTTATTCATTTTTGCCCTAAATCGAATTAGGGTTTCAATTAGGCATTAATCTTGATTATTTTAATATCAAGATTCTCTCTCCTCCAACTTAATTCAAATGAAGAACCCCTCTCATTTTATTTTCTCTACATGATGCCAAGAAACATTAGGGACCTTGTTTAAGTGGTAATTTGCATATTGAACCCTAGATTTTGGGTAAATTGCACTTTACTCCAAAACTAGGTTTTAATGCACAACATTGTCCAACAAGCTCTATCTTGGTGTCCAGGCTTGTGGAAACCATACTACTACATCATATTCATCCTTATGATGTCTCAACATCAGAGGAACATCTTATCATATGCAATTTGCAAGTTAACCCCTCAACTTGGGTAATTTGCACTTTAGTCCAAAACAAGCAATCATTGCTTTAACATTGTTCAAACAGGACCAAAATTGAAACATAAGTTCCTCATGAGCCCTAATTACTTTTCACAGGATAAGTACAAGCATATAATCAACTTTGTTAAGCAAAACTCCTGGGGTTAGAACATAACCCAGGTCAGGGATGTTACAAATTATCCACCCCTTATAAGGATTTCGTCCCCGAAATCATCAACAAAACATTAAGAGAAAAGAGTAGGATATTTCCTGCTCAACTCCCGGATCTATTAACACAAATACAAAGTAGGATAAAGACATATCAGAATTAAAGTAATTCCATCTGACCTGTCACAACCCGAGGGTTGACTACTGCTTCAGACTGGTTCATAGCATAGAGCCTAGTCGTTGCCTGCTGTTGGCCCTGTGCTCTATTATTGGACGCAGAAGATCCTGCCTGGGATGCTTGTCCACGTCCTCGGGTACCACTAGAAAACTGCTTTCTCTGAGAACCTTGCTGACTTTGTCTCGGGGGTTGATTCACCACAGCATTCCCCGTTGGGCAATCCCTTGCCAAATGACCTACTAGTCCACATCGATGACAAGTTCTATTCTCTTGGTGTGGTCTAGGGGGTCCAGTTACTGACATAGAAGCTGAACTGTGAGCTTCCTTTGGTGGTGTAGGCACAAAATACCTTGGTTTCTTGAAACTCCCAGCACTATGCCCTTGAAACTGTGGGTATTCCTTCTTACCCTTAGTTTGTCGCTTCTCAACTATAGACCTCTCTATGCGTCTTACAGACTCCACAAAAGTTGAAAACCTCTCCCGGTTCTCCAGAGCAGACACCGGAGTGGTTAATTCAGCGTTCAACCCCTTCTCAAATCGCCGAATTCTTTCCTCATCATTGGATGCCATGTGCGGACAAAACCGCAACAACTCCATGAACCTAGCCTCATACTCACTAATGTTCATAGGTCCTTGTTTAATTCTCTCAAACTGGGATATCTTCTCATCTAGAAATGTCTTAGGAAAGTATCTAGTGACATATTCACGCCTGAATTCATCCCATCCAATCACAACTCCAGGTCTTTTGCCCTCCTCAATGGTCCACCAGTGTCCAGAACTCCCTTTCAAGAGATATACATCATGCCTAACCCTCTCATCATCAGGTATCATGAGGATTCTGAAGGCTTTCTCTAATTCAGTCAACCATAGGTCAGCATCTGCTGGATCAGCTGTACCAGCATACTCTAATGCTCCTACCCTCTTCAGCCTTTCAAAGGTCTTGTCGGCACCATGTCTTTCATCATGGGGTGGTGCCCTGGGTGCAGGTACTGGCATTCTATCCGTCATGTGGGTCATAGCTGCCATAAACTGCCCGAACATAGTCTTAAAGGATGGGTTCCCCATATCAGCTGGGTTGAATTGGGGTTGATCAGGTACATGTTCCTCCCTGTCCTGGTCTCTTGCACCTCTTCCCGGTGCAGCTACACTGCTCTCAGCAGAGTGTTCATCGTGTGATCCAGACATCTTTAGTTCTTCTTCTCCTATATGAGCAGAAGACACTATCAGCTAAACTGGAAGACACTTAGAACAGACTCAACTACCTTAATCCTATGTCTCTGTAGACTCAGCGAACCTAGAGCTCTGATACCACTAAACTGTGACGACACCCGCCATCATTTAAGATAACAAGTGTCATTAACAATAATAAAACATGCGGAAGCAAATCATTTGCAGTGGATTAGCAAAAATCAGTGAAAATTAAAACCATTTGCAAAGAGATCCATTCACAGGAAAACTCTTTCATTCAGAACCAAAGTAAAACCTTACATCCTGGTTCATATATACATCTCATGTACTATTACTTCTCGAGGAATACAAACATCAACTACTCTGTCTTAACTGTACACAGGTAGTATAAAACCCTCGAGGCTTAAAGCCAAAATCTCATATCGATCCATCAAAACATTACTCCTAGGACCCGAGAGTACAGAGACGACTCATAGGACTTTCTATATACAAAACCAGACAGCCAATGTCTCCACCTGTTGGATCACCACTATCCCTATGACTGCTGCTGCTGTTGCTCACCCACTGAAAGGTTTCTTCCTCTTCTTCGGCGATTACCTAAAAATTTAATCCCACGAGGGTGAGACAATTATAAAAACTATCCCAGCGAGAGATATAACTCTCCGCCAGAAACATTGTTATTGCTGATAATAGAATAACACTGAGCAGTAGAATTATATTTACTCAATAGCAGGTAATCATTGAATAAGATATGCAGAGCAGTATTCTCTATGCAATCATTTCAATTATAACTTGATTAAGCAGCAAGTCATTCATTTAAGAAGGAATATGAAGAAAATGTATATCATTTATCCAACTATGATATAATAGACCATGTATCATCAACCATTGATTCTCGCAATTCAACCCTAAGCAAATATGCTACACGACTGATTACGTTTTACAATCATACTTATGCCCTGAGGAGATGAGGTATACCACTCATACTCCAACCAACCACGGTTACGTAAAGCATCGGTACCACACATAGGTCAATGGAAGAGTCGGATTCCCATGACCTCAACTATCTCGGTCAGTACGAGATAACATGCAAGACATCTTGTGTCTCTGCTAGATAGCTTTCCAGGGTATACTGGCAACATCGCTATTAGAGTTATAGCCCATAGCATATACTCTCTTCAGGATATGGCCCGTAGCCAATGCCCAGTATTATTTTGTGGAGTCATGGCCCGTAGCTATGCTCTTATTGGGGTATGGTCCGTAACCAATCCCGTTCATAGGAAATAGCCCGTAGCAATGCCTATGGGGCATAAGGATATAATTGCCCAATTACCCCCACATATTCAAAAATATGCGTTCCGAGTAAACTCGTTTCACCATTCAGCTAATTCTGACGCTGATGGATCTGTGATCAGGGCAACTACATTATATGGTATCACTTGATTAATTAAGTACATTATCATATTCTTTTAGCATCAGCCAAGTTTCCAAGCATAACTTAATAAGACAAATGCTATAAAGAAAACATATACTATTTCCATTAATCACTTCTCAGTCTTTATAAGACATTGGGATCTCAGTCCCTCATTTCAATACTGGAAATTATCATTCCTTTGCAACTCAATGCCATAATCATATGGTTCTGGGTATTCAAACCCTTAGCTCATCATTGAGCATTATTACCACTTTTTCAGGTAACTATCACCTTCAGGTCATCTGACCAAGGTAAATATGATGCTTATTACATAAACATCTTCTCATGGCACTTAAGGCCCATTACTTCTCTTATTACCTCATACTAGGCAATAAGGTATAGCATGGCACATAAGGCCCAATAAACAATGTCAATTCATGAAATGTCATAGCTCATACCTGGCTATGTTCATCATCACATCATACCTGCATGGTTAGTACAGATGATAATGCATCAATTTCATATCAGCACCATGCAAAAAAATATATAACATCATTATTCAAGGGTAACACCACTAATCCCTTACCAGGGTTAGGGTTTCCCATTTCTCATTAATTCAGACCCTCTTGAGTTAACCAACTTTATCTTGTATTAAGGTATTTCCCCTCTTAATACATTCCATCACAGAATACTCACCCTTAGCATATAATGCATAGACCACACATTAGAATTGTCCAGCTATCTCACATGATATGGACTTATCTTAGTTTAAGGCATAACTTTATTATAAAGTTGCCTATAAACAATCGCAATGATACACCCTCAACTAGGGTTTCACAAGGATACACCCTCAACCAGGGTTCACAATGATACACCCTCCACTAGGGTTTCACAAGGTTACACCCTCAACCAGGGTTCACAATGATACACCCTCCACTAGGGTTTTACAAGGATACACCCTCAACTAGGGTTTACTAACATCCTAATTAGTGATTTCACATGTAGACAACCTCTTATTAAGGTTATACATTGAATCAGCCTCAATTAGGGTTTACATCATGTATTGGGTCCATGCATTTGTTATGCATTAATGACTAGTACCATTAAAGGTATCTCCCACCTAATCACATTAGGTTTTCAAAAAGGTTTGATCAATTAGACCTTCAATAACATGAGGTATCCAATTGAATTAACCAAATTGAACCACACTCAATTCTAATCAATGGAACTTCAACCAATTGGATCATCAACTCAATCATCATTTGAATCATGGCTCACACCTCAATTGGGACTTCAATTATGGTCTGATCTCAATGGGATTAGGGTTTATAAACACCAATTAGAGCTTTGAAGTTGATCATCAATCATGCTACTAATTGTGTTTCAATTGATTGCATTGGACCTTCAACCATTGAATTCATGGAACCAATCATCAATTGGACCTATGTTCATACTTCAATTGAGTTTAATAGGTCAACCTTCAACTAATTTGACCCTAAATTGACCCTCAATTGGTCATCAATTAGGGCTTGTTTCAATTGAATTAGGGTTTGGAATCGAAGATCCAACAACACTCATCAATGCAAGATTGGTTACTTTGAAACTATTGAACCATTATCCAAATTGGGTATGACCTGACCCCAAACGGTCTTGAGGTCGTTTGGATGACCTCCAAACGGTCTTGAGACCGTTTTCCCATCATATCACTCAAATCCAAGCCATCCAATTAAGGTTTGGATCATTGGATTGATCACCAAATCAACATTGCATTGTATAACAGCTTGGTACCTTTAGACCTTCAAACACCTAACCATACTCAACCCTAGACCTCCAAACGGTCTTGGGTGACCACCAAACGGTCTTGAGACCGTTTGGATGAGCTCGAAATGGTCTTGAGACCGTTTGGCCCATCCAACCTTTGGATTCTAGTAAACAATCATCATGGATTGGTCTATCGAGTTGATCAACAGATCAACATTACATTGCAATATGATTAGTACCTTTGGACCTTCAATTGGTCAACTATACTTGACCCCAGACCTAGAAACGGTCTTGGGGTGATCCCCAAACGGTCTTGAGACCGTTTGGGTGATCCCCAAACGGTCTTGAAACCGTTTGGGCTAATCATAACTCATTGGAATTTCAGCACTGTTTTCAATTAGGGTTTGCCTAATTGAATAGCCTTCAACTCATGATTCCTTGGGAGTTAATCCCTCAAATTCGGTGAGTCATTAGATCACATCATTAGGAACAGTAATCCCAAACGGTCAACGCTTGGTCAACGCACTCAAACGGTCTTGAGACCGTTTGCCCAAAAAGTTCAATTAAATCAGATTGAAAATCAACACTTAATCCAATTAGGTTTCCCTAATTGATTAGGCTTCAACTCACGATTCTTTTGGAGTTAATCCCTCAAATTTGGAGGGTTATTAATAAACATAATTATGAACAGGAATCCCAAACGGTCAACACTTGGTCAACCATCTCAAACGGTCTTGAAACCATTTTCTCAACCAGGTCAAGTTAATCAGGTTGAAAATCAGCACATAATTCAATCCGATTTCCTAATTGATTGGGCTTCAACGCTCGATTTCTTTGGAGTTAATCCCTCAAATTTGGAGGGTTATCAGCCTACATAATTAGGAACAAAATTCCCAAACGGTCAATGCTTGGTCAACCATCTCAAACGGTCTTGAAACCATTTTCTCCCAAACGGTTTCAAACAGTTTGCCCTTAAACGGTTTGCTGAAACCGCATAGCCAATCAAATTAAAACGATTTGGAGTAGCTATCAAAACGGTTTTGCTTAGTAATTTTCTTTGGATAAGCATCTAGGATGATTTCATCATCCCCTTCCTTCGAACAACCAAGAACAGCAACCGTTCTTGATGGAAATTGCAGCAAAGAAACAAGAGTGTATCAAATTGAAGAAATCAATCAACAAAGCATAGAGAATTGATGCAATAGCAATGTTTAAGGGTTTGAGTTATAAAACCCGCCTCCAATTGAGCTCCAAAGCTCCAAGCTCATGCCATTAATGGTGGATGAAGCTCTTGCAACTCCCCCTAGGCTCGTCCTCAAGCTTTTGATTGCAAAAGTTGGCTAGGGTTGAAGAGGAGATCGAAATAAGAAGGAATCCATAATTTATTTTTGATTTCCACCATGAAATCAAGGAGAACGAAGGTCAAGAGCTTACCCACAGGTTGGGGTTCGTCCTCCTGGTCCTCCCTAGCTTCCTTGGTCGGTTTCCAAGCTAAGAGAAGAAGTGGGGTCAAAATAGCCTTTCATTTGGCTAGGAAAAGGCCTTTTTATAAAAATTCAATGAAAGAGAAAATGCATTTAATTCCAAAATTGGTGCCGCCTCTTCCCCCTCAAATTCTCCTCAAAATCCTTAAGGACGAGGCTATCTTCATTGCCTCTTATTCCTCTCCATTATCCATGATTTAAAGAAAATCAAATTAAGCACCTTAATGCTTATTATATTAATATCCATATGTGAGTGGGTTTTCTTTTTCTTATAATAATGGTGAGTGGAATTTCACCTACTTAGGATATTTTCGTTCCTTATCTTGGCAAAGGAACGTCCATACTTATTAAAAATCAACCCAAAACATTTTGGTTAAAATCCCTTCAATTATGTTTATTCATTTTTTCCCTAAATCGAATTAGGGTTTCAATTAGGCATTAATCTTGATTATTTTAATATCAAGATTCTCTCTCCTCCAACTTAATTCAAATGAAGCACCCCTCTCATTTTATTTGCTCTACATGATGCCAAGAAACATTAGGGACCTTGTTGAAGTGGTAATTTACATATTGAACCCTAAATTTTGGGTAAATTGCACTTTACTCCAAAACTAGGTTTTAATGCACAACATTGTCCAACAAGCTCTATCTTGGTGTCCAGGCTTGTGGAAACCATACTACTACATCATATTCATCCTTATGATGTCTCAACATCAGAGAAACATCTTATCATATGCAATTTGCAAGTTAACCCCTCAACTTGGGTAATTTGCACTTTAGTCCAAAACAAGCAATCATTGCTTTAACATTGTTCAAACAGGACCAAAATTGAAACATAAGTTCCTCATGAGCCCTAATTACTTTTCACAGGATAAGTACAAGCATATAATCAACTTTGTTAAGAAAAACTCCTGGGGTTAGAACATAACCTAGGTCAGGGATGTTACAGCCGCCATGACTTCCTTCCCCTCACGTGCCCCCTCTGTCAGCCTCCTTTCTCCATCCTTCTCTCCGACCCCCTCTCTGTTCCTGACTACCGGCATCTTCGTCCCTAGCATTTCCCTGGATCCCCTTGCCTCTTCCGCCTCCATCGTCGTCGCCCTGTGTTTCGTCGCTTCCACTCCCCCCACGGTTCCCTCGGAGCGCCGTCATAATCCTAGACATCATTTAACACATATATATTGAACCTTAATCATTGGTACCATAGTTAGATTTATCATCAAGTAAAACATGAACACTAAACTGGGTATAGTAAACATTCATACTATACTGGGCATGGTACTCGTATTTTGGTGTACAATACATTAATAAGTAAAACATTAGTAATGTACCTCAAAAAAATGAGAGTAATGTACACCGAATATTTCTATTATACCTTAAAATATTAGTGACATACTCAGATCGATAAATAAAAAGGGTACAATACGTGTGATTCATAACACATCTGAGGTACAATACTAATGTTTACTTGTAGATGTATTATATGAAAACCACATGTATTGTACCCAGAACATGTGTATGGTACCCCAAAACATATATACTATATTTATCTTATATTACCATTTTTCCAAAGTATATCAATACTAGTCTTGGTGGAAAATAATTTTTACAATATAAAACATTTTATTTCATCAAAAAGTACATTTTACTGTGAAAGTTATGGAAACAACTATTTTCTCTCTCTTCTACTGGTAGTATGGGACAAGATGCCCACTCCCAATCTCAAGAATCAGGTCGGTGGACGGGTCTATAGCTGAGTATGTCTAGAATTTTTTTCACTTATGACTGATGTAGCCAGATCTTCACAAGGTCTTTATAATACTCTATGGCATTTATGTTTACCCTCAAAGTTCAAAATCTTCTTGTGGCTTATTTTTCATAAAGCATTGATGACTAATGCTAGGAAGACTCAAAGAGATTATTTTGAAATTGCTACATGTCAGATCTATGGTGCAGAAATTGAATCCACTCTACATGTTCTTCGAGATTGTACTTACTCTCTTTTGGTGTGGTGTAACCTACATATTGATTTTAGGACTGATAATTTCTTCTCTTTTCTGTTTAACCCTTGGTTGAGATTTTCCATAGCTACTCCTTAGGGGACCTTTTATATTTTTCTGAGTGGTTGTTACAAACTTTGGATTGCAAGAAACAACCAAATATTTAATGAAGTACCTCATAAAGTAAATCACCTAACTAAGGTTGCAATTTGATTCATAAGAATGCATTTGATTCATAAGAAATAACCAAATATTTAATGAAGTACCTCATAAAGTAAATCCCCTAGCATTCACACTATACTGGGCATAGTACTCGTATTTTGGAGTACAATACGTTAACAAGTAAAACATTAGTAATGTACCTCAAAAAATGATAGTAATGTACATCGAATATTTCTATTATACCTTAACATATTGATGATGTACTCAGGTTGATAAATAAAAAGGGTACAACACGTGTGATTCAGGACACATCATAGGTACAATACCAATGTTTACTCAGGTCGATGAATAAAAAGGGTACAATACCATGAATGATGGATTAAGGAATGTTCATAAGTATAGTCTGATTCTAAGGTTGCAATTTGATTCATCAGAATGCATGCTTGGATTGTAATTGTTAGTATAACACTTATATTATGAGAACGATTTAATTTGATGGATTTCAATGTGATTATATATATGTTGGATAGTAACCCAAATCAAAAAAATTGTAAATAGTAATGAGGAGTATTAAGTGGTTACGGACGCTTATGTTTGATATTTATTCATACCTATTGAAATAAGATGGAATAAGTATATGTTGCATAATAAAATATTATAAGCATGGTGAATGACACAAGATGTATTTATACTTATATTGTTGCTAGTTCTAATGTATATGTAAATATTTGATGAGAACTATGATATGCAATGAACTGATAATAAATATGTTCAGATTGAATTAATATGCATTGATTACTTTTGATAAACCTTATCTAGGATAAATATTGGATAATGAGATTATTTCTTGGGCCGATAGCCCATTGACGATGGTTGTTGTGATATGTTATGGAAATGAAAAGAATCATACGTGTTGCAAATGTATAGATTGTTGTACTTCTCATTTTAATCATTGTCTTTCTTGATAAGCATAATTTGATTCATGTCATTCTAATTACACGACGAACACACATGTTCGGAATGTTCGGAACGTGTTGAGTCAGGTCGGGTGAGTTTTTTTCTTTTCCACCCTTTAATATGTGTATTGTTGTTGTAGATGTACCGTATCTTCAGTCTTCATTTCTTATGGTATCTTGATTAGTAATTGTACTTGAAAATTGCTATGAATACAAGAAGACATGTATACTCGTTGTGCAGTAGGACGCAATGAATTCAGCAAGGCCAGGTTGGTAAGTGAGGTTGCCGTTGCAAGCTCTCCCACCAACGCCCACGGAAGGCTGAGTGACTCGTTACTTTCCCCGTTGTTCGCTACGGTGTTGTTGCGCTAGGGATCCTACATTAATAATCATCGTCCCTCCGTCATCATCATCTTCCCATCTCGTCTCTCACTTGTGGCTGTGTATGCAAGTCCATGCCACGCCAAACCAAGACACAGTGCCCCACTCCTGTTGCTTGTTGCCTCCCCCCATCTCATCCGTCTGTTTCTCTAATTTTTATCAACGCAATCAAACAGCTCTCAAATTAATGCATATGGCAATAACTGTTTTTACACCTCTCTCTGCCGGGGTGCTAACGTCCAAGAGGAGGAAATAGGAGGAAGCCAAGAAGACGCAAGAAGGGGGCTGTGGGATCCGTAAGCAATTGAGGTGACCAGTCAAATAGACCCTGTTCTCCCTTTCTCGCTTTCTCCGTCTCTTTCTCTGTCTTCAACCCCTTCCTCATTCACTCACCATCCTCCTCCGTCTTTATGGAGCTGATGATGAGTCACTCCTGTTTGTGTCTTTATATAAGTCCACCCCAGGGATGCCATGGGGATTCAGTCCCACCTTGATTGCTGCACACCTGCCTAGCTTAAGCACAGCTTCTCCGGTTCTCTTCCATCTCCTGCTGGTTATCGCACTCTCCTTCGTTCTGCTCTCTCACTCACTCACTCCTATTCTCTTCCATGGCAGCCTTTGCTTACCAAGTCCAAGCCGCAGCAGAGCCGGCCATTTACCTCTCCGACACCTCTTCCTCTCCCATTCACCATCACCACGCCGGTGCACAGAACTACCAAATTGCTCCTGGATTCACGACGGACCTGCCGTCACCCACTTCGTCATGCTTCCCTTTCTTGAGCTACTCGTCCTACCCCGTCCCTTACTACGACCCAGTCAGGGCTCAGGAGAGCAGGGGCTCATCCATGGACGATGACGACGACATTATAAGCCCTCCTCTGTCTACCCAGCAGGCGCCTGCACAAGCCAGCCTTTCCCAATCCTCAAGCCAAGAATCCGTTGACGTTGAGAAGAAGCGTAAACAGGGCAAGCTGCAGGGGGCGGCTGACGAGGCATGTGATCATCGTGCAAAGAAACAAAGGAAATGCGGTGGCGGACGCAATAAGGGTAATGCTAACAAGGGTTCCTCGGCTGCTCGCAGAAATGCCGGCGGTGGTAGACGCGAGCAGAAGAACGCGGCTGAGACGCCGAGAGAACCCCCGCCAGAAGGGTACATCCATGTGAGGGCGAGGAGGGGTCAGGCTACAGACAGTCACAGCTTAGCGGAAAGAGTAAGTTAGATGAGTTATTCCTATAGAGTCCACACAGTTTCGATTTTTCCATTCCTCGTCTCTGACGGTGCATTGTCTGTTGCAGGTTAGGAGGGAAAAGATCAGTGCGAGGATGAAGCTTCTGCAAGAGCTGGTTCCTGGCTGTGACAAGGTAAGACTTTGTTAATTTGTTGTACGAGCTGGAACTCTCACTAAACTTCTAAAAAAAAAAAAAAGCTGGAACTCTCACTAAACATCTACGTCAGTCGGACGAGATCATATAAATGGTGGTGTTCGATTTTACGTACTTATAGTTTACCTTAACCAACTGAATTGCCGGTTATTTAATTGTTCATTGGTTCTCAGGTGACGGGCAAAGCTCTAATGCTGGACGAGATCATCAACTACGTGCAGTCACTGCAGCACCAAGTCGAGGTAATGTAGTGAATTGAAGAATAAAATGATTCATGAGGGGTAGCAATTTGCTTCGAACGTTTCTGTTTTAATCTATCCCGTATTCCTGTCTGTTATTGCTGTTGGTGTTGCTGTTGTTGTCATCATCATTGTCGTTTTTGCTGTGTGCAGTTCCTTTCGATGAAGCTGGCATCTCTGAGCCCCGTCCTGTACGATTTCGGCCCGGACCTGGATCACTACATGGCGCAATTGCAGGTTCATTCACACTGTTCACCCTATCCACGTCCCTGTTAACAAGATCGTGACTGTTAATGTGGATGCTAATAAATAATAGATATATAAGAACAGTCTCCTTTAGTTGTACCGAAGAACAATTTACTGACATGCAGCCCGTTGTCTGCTTGCTTCTCTTTGATTATTCTTCAACCAGAAAGTGGAGCGCCTGTCACCGTCCTCACCTGTCCAACATACCCAAGCAGGTAATCACATCGTCGTCCAGACCTCTTCCGCCACCACAGCTGGCTTCACAAAGACAACAAACGTCTACAACGCCGAACACACGCGGACTGGTGACTCGTCCGTCGTTCCATACTTAATGCAAGGATGCCACACAGGCTTACCCACTACTACTCCGGCCTCCACCTACTCTCTGCAGCAGGTTACTTACTACTCTTTAACTTGTTCTCGATACATACAGCTCCAACATTGGAAGTTTCTGTGTAATCGTTTTTGACATTGTTGACAAAATACCAGCTTTTAAGTTGGTTGATGGATCTTCTCACTATATGTTGAGAACCTACGTGATCTGAACGTTTCAGGGAAACGGCAGCAGCTCCCTTTTGCAAGTTGTAGGTGGCGACAACAACACTCATCCGTTCCTTAACCAGTTACAGTTCGCAACCAACAACAACAACAACTTGTGCTCCTTCCAGTAGCAAATCAAACACGCGACATTAACTGAGGTCTTCAACTTAGAAGACTTGCCGGTCGTCGGCTGGGCGCACACATGTCCTTGATTAAAGAAGATTTCCTTCAAGTAGTATAAAGATAGCTGTAGTAACCACTCTCTCGATCGGTTAGTAGAATAGAATCAATATCACTTCACAGGACCGCCATGTGGCGTGCATGCCTGGTAGATATATGGATAAATTGGGCCGCCCTGCTTCATTCAAAGCTTTAGCTCTGAAATCATGGGATTGACGACGGACTCTCAATCCACTACTTCTCCACCACCAACATCCCGGGGGGACTCTGAAACCAAGGAGTACGTCTCACTGACTCCCTGCATTTATCGGCTGGCCACACACATGGCAAGTACAAGACAAGGATCCACAGCCAAAACAAGGGCGTGGGGAAGACAAGACGCTGCTGAAACCAATGCTATGATGATGCATGAAACTATTGATTGACTCCCTATTGCTGCATTTATCCTTTTTTTTGTAAGTGGTGGCGCCGCTATGTAGATGTCAGGTTCTCTTTGTGGTTTTTAGTAGCGTTGTGTAATGTTCCATTGTACATGTGGAGGGTGGGCTCCCGGTGCAGTGATACCTACTTAAGTAGTAGTGTTTTATTTGCTATACATTGAAATAACATTAAAATTGACCAACTCTTAAGTATTAAGTATGTAGCACGCACCTGTTGTTACCACAACATCAACCAAAATCGTTGTTACTGCATCATCATCATATTCTCCAACTCGTGTTTTTTTTCGGGATCCATTCACCACTTGTTTCCATGTCGGTCTGTTCTAACGCAAAGCTCTTGTCCTGTTGCCATTCTGGGTAATCAAAACACAAGGAACCCAGTCTCACGGCAACCAACCCGAAGCCGGCCGTATCCCCCTGTATCCATCATCACACTGGCAGGAACAGCGACCATGATTGTATGCTCCCCACAGCTGCTGTTAATTGAATGCTACCTCCTACCAACAAGTGTGGTTGTTAGGGCATTGAAAGTTTTGGTGTTTGGGATGTTTGTCACCGGCTACTGCCCCTGTTGCCCATCTGCGCTGCTGAAAAGAGGAAAAAGCGCCAATTCAGTAGACAAGAACCAGGACGGGCAAGGTTTTCCCTTTGCGTCCAAACCCGCCATGATTGAGCAACTATCCATCCTCGACGTTAGGGCATTCAATGAGCCGCCGGAAGCAAACAACGACGTGTTGCCCCGTAGAAATGACCACATGGAAAGAACCAGAGCCTTTCCTTGTTGCTTGTTGGTGGTGATACAAGAGCGATAGGGACGTTTCCTTAATCCCCCGTCCTCATGTACCGGATTACTAGCAGGGCATCTAGCTATCCAGCTAGCTACCTAGCTAGCGTCTCTGAATGAGATGGGATCTCGGCAACAATGTTCTAGTCCCGTCGACGTCAAATTTTAACAACACAGGTGGACTTGGAGGAACTCTCTGGTCGTCATCGTCATCGTCGTGGAAGCGGGCGGATCGTGTGTTGTGGGAAAGAGAACCGGACCACCGGCAAAAACTATGTTCTCACTCTTTGGCGTATTCCACGGGAACAGTACTATCCCGACGCGGAAGAGGGGTACTGGTATGCGATCGTAGATGGAACAGTCAGTTAATTGGGATCAGATTCGATTGGATGGATCTGATGTTGAATTCAAGTCCCAGCAGCACAGCCCACCCCACCTGCCGCTACATGCTGCTAACCACGTCAATCCTCTTTTTTCCCTTGCCCAGTTGTTTTCTTCCTTGAAACCTGTTGTGCTTTTGTATTGGTGCGGAACTAGTTCATGAAGGAGCTAGCTACTTCGTGGGCAGCCGTGAATGCTTTCGTCAACTGTAGGTGTTTTTCTTTCTAGTCAATAGGAACCCTAGCTAGAGCTATGAGAACAAAACAATGAGCAACAGGAGCCTCACAATCATTGAGAACCAACAAAACAACAAGTCCCATTAGTTCACCACTTCTCAACCAATTTGAAAATTATAATCTGTACTGCTTGATATAAAGGACATATCAACGAAACAACAGATGGCCCAATTCCAGCTGATGGCCGCACGATTTTGCTGGAAAGATGCTAATTAGGGCTAGTTTGGTTGGGTATAATCGGGGTGTAGTTTAGGAGTTCGCTATGTACAAATGTACATCAAACACTTACTTTGTAATCTCATTACACCTTACCAATCAGGCCCTAAGTTGTAGAACTGCAATCACCAACATGAGACAAACGAGACAGCAAACCAAAACCAAGGGACATTGGTCCAAATCCAACGCCAAAACGATTCCAGCCTCTGGGGAAATACCCCATCCTCATTTCTAGCTGAGGAGTTTCAGCCAATCCTCTGCAATGCTGCAACATAATTAATCATAAACATATATAATCATGACCAAGCTGTTTAAGAGACAAGCATTGTATTTTTTTTACTCGGGAATCGAATTTTGTCAAGTTGATTTGGGTAATCTAACTCGTGACCTTCTCTTCTTGCAAAAATCACTCTCTTATCAACTTCTAACGCGACCTCTAGGTGTCCAATAGTTCCACTTAGTTTCTCTTCTCTTCGTATTAGTAATTAAAAAGTCTCGTGCGACACATTTGTAACACCAGGAATACATCTAACCTTTGTACAGTTTTCTACGAAAAGCTTTTTATTCGTCTAAACAACATGCAACTTAAAGAGATGCATCAACAAGGGTTCACATACAATCCAAAAGTTCTACCAAAGCTAGACAATACTTCAACCGCTCCTACGGACCAATGCAATGATTATTATTGGAAGACATATACATTAGATCCCATTTTCAACATCGGATTCTATGGTAAATCAGGCTCGATTTTACGTTAGTGGTCAATGCTCGATTACTTCTCCAAACCACATTGGAAAAAAAAAATTGGTCCATAACCACAAAATATCCAATATAAAGCTATCTTTTTTTTTATTGAGACTTGATTTTCTTTTCTTCCAGCATGGTCGTCACTGGTAGCTGATAGTATAAGACATATTCTACAAGACAACCAATCACAATACAATATCTCCTTGTCGCTCCTCTTCAAAACTCAACCCCCTAAAAAGATAAGTAGAGATAAACACCAATTTATATTTTAAAACAATTTTATTAGATCCTACAAAATTTCTACAAGACATGTCCGATAGAAAATACGTCGTGTCACCATGGTTGGTCAAAGGCTCTCGGTAAAGTTGCCCCCATCAACGGTGGCATATATTTCGTTTTCTTTTTGCATAGAAATCCATTGTGTATGATAGTGTGATGACAAGCGGGATAAGGGGCATGTGCACAACTTTTGAGATTAGTACATGTGGTGATCTATTATCCTTCAATATTTTTTATTTCTTTATTCTCATCTCTATTTTTCTATTAGATGGCAACCTAAACAACCTATTCTAGTGGATCAGTTGGTGATGATCTGAAACCCACCTGGTGATAAGTGTTTCCAGTTTAGTATTGGTAAGAGACCTATTTTTCTCTCAGTTGGGATGATTCTACCAGATAACCATTTATGGAAAGGCACCCATGAGTCCTAGTTGGCCAAATGGTACTAGGTCACCGCTTTAGAATAAATCCATACAGCCGTTGCTCCAGGATTCTAATGGGTATTTATTTTCTATGTCTTCATCAACATATATACTCATGACCACGAGAAATCTCAAATTGATATGATGAACTTAGTGATGTCACTTACCCGCCTTAGTCAACATGAAATAAATGAATCAAAATAGACCTACATATGGACAAAATTATTTCTATATCAGATTTAAATGGGTCTAAGAAATTGAACTTAGGTTGTAAGAATAAAATGGAGTTGAGATAGTGACATTATTTCTATTTAGGTTGTAAACATAACTAGGGCGATATGCTATATGTTAATGATTTGTTCTTATTAACAATCTTTATATACCATTGGATAAACATCCTACCAAGAATATCCATGTTTTCCAAACTTGATGTTGAAATAGAGTCAAGTCTGGTGAAGATGTAAATAAAACAAGTAGATCAAGGAAACACAAGAGTTCATGTAGACCCAAAGTTAGACCACCACGTTTTTATAATTCATTATGATTCCTATCATGCTTATAAATGTGTCTTCAGTGTATTATGACAACAAAAGGAATGAATGAAATTTGAAAGTAATTAAGAGCTTAAATTAATGAGTGTTATAACCTCATAGTATTCTTCTTCTTACGTTAACCTTTATATGAGAACATATTTCCTAATACTTTAAGACACTCATTAGTTTATTTTGTATCAATCCTTTATTTTTTGTTCTAAAATATGTACTCATGTTTCAACATCCCATTTTTAAACTTAATGTCTTTGTTGAAGTATTTTATCAATAATATCAAATAATCTACTATAGACATCGAATAGATAGCTGAAATAAAATTTTACAAAAGATTGTCTATTACTTTTCTATTTAAACTTTACCATGTCACATCCATGCATAGATGCTTATTGTGGTCATAGAGTGTGTCCTTTTTGCTAAAGTGCTTAATTCAAACTTTAAACTTTCGACAACATGGAATTACTTCTAAACATGAATATGTGCTAAAGTGACATGTAATACAATGTTCCATACATCTATAATTTCTTACATTTATGGTAAAATTGATGTTCAATCTAATTTAAAACTGAGCATAAACCATTGAATCGACTAACTTGATACTTATGTCTTAATTTTCTAAATACTACCAATCATACCCAACTTCTCTAATGGCTTGTTCTTATGCACTTATCTATTGGAAAAATACAACAACTTCCTCAGTTAGTCACTTTTAGGAGAATGGCACTTTGTAACTAGGACTACTAGATTCAAAGCCAGAAAATATTAAGTACAAAGAAAATCAATATTTGCAAATATCTGGGGATGCTATAGTTAAGAAAATAAAAAAATACTATAAAAATAAACAACTACTTGAAAAATAAAGAAAGGATTGAACTAAATTGCTTGGAGCATTATTAATATTTGTTGTTGTTGGATTAATGGTATCTAGGAGCTTAATAGAGCTAAAAACACTTGAACAAAACTTGTCAGACCTTCAAACTATATAGAAATTTGAGTAAACTCAACAAGCATGGCAAGAATGAGAGAGATTGAGAAAGCACAAAGACCACATTCAGTTATAGTAATTTCAACCTCTAAACTTAGATATGTACATCCACTACTTAAAGAGGTCAATCTATAGGATTTGTAACTATGATAAATACCTTATATTCACTTATAAGCTATACACAATATGCCCACCCTTTTGTAGATCATTCACTAAACTAGTTCCCCTTTTAGGACAAGGGAGACATCAACTATACAAGGACTTAAATATCCACCTACCAAGAGTCTTAAATCTTGTCCAATGTCTTACCCACTCTCAAAGAGGATCTCTTACCTTGAATCTTTCACTTCCTTCTATAAGGAAATAATCTTCAATTCACCAACATTCACATATTAAGAATGGGAGAAGGAGATATTTGAGAGGTTGACAAGATTACAATGAGGTAGCTCTATTATATAAATCCTAGACCACATACAGTGAAAATTGGAATTTAACTAAGATTAAGGATGATTATGTGGCTCTAAGGCCTTTTAACTCATATATAGCATATAAGCATGAAAGGCGACCTTGGAATAATGTCCAGTGGTCTATATTTATAGTTGAGGTCACCCATTAGCCAGTAGACTATTCAAGTTCACATTGTAGATGATTTAGAGATGTTAGCTTTCCAATGTATGTAAATCACTTTACATCTCTCTTTATTGTCTAATTTACACTTTACAACTATAGTACCATTGGTTGATATACAAGAGAGTATCTCAGCCAATGACACCAAAAGAAAAGTCTTTAAGTGTCATCGATTGAGATATTATGGAAATTAGTGTCTCGGATGATGAACATGCTTGATCAAATAATAAGCCTGTCGACCAAGATGTTTACCAGGACAATCTTGACCAATAAATGTTGTGATACAATTGACCATTTGTGTAAAAGTACATTAACAATAAAAAATCCAATTATCATTTAAGATTAATTACAAGTCATAAAGTTGTTCACAATGATTTAACACAAAAATCTATGTGAAATTTTATATATTTTTCAAATATTAATTTTGTGCTATTTTGGCTTGTAATTTTACAAACTAGACTTTGTGAATTTGAATTCTTTGTGTATCTAATGATTTGAAATTAAATCAAAGGAAATGTTAGATAAGAATGAATGGAATGGTGAAGCAATCATATAAATATGGACCAATATAACCCTAAAATCAACATTCTTCCTCCTTTTGAAGATGAGAAACTATTCCTAAAAGTATTCAAAGCAATGAGTTTGAAATTCTTTACCTTAGCATTTTTAGGGGTTTGCATATATTTTAGATGGAGTGCTCCCCCTCAATTTATACTTATCTGCCTTTTGTTATTATTTATAAAGAACTACATATTTTTTCCATTTCCATTCATTTCTAACATTTCATACATGCATATGCAATATAATTAGTTTTCCAAATTTTGATATTCTTTCTCCTCATTTGTCATTTCAAAAAGTGAGATGGGTAGAAGAGCTCTCATCCATGAATATAAAGAGTATGAAAGAGAAGCATGCTATATATAAAAGATGTAAATTTCCATAAATCATGCATTATAAATGCTCAAAGAATTCAAATCTAGACATATGTAACGGTAGTAGTACTACTAGGTTTAATAACATGCATTATTCATTATTTTATAATGCCTTTATGAATGTGTGTAGAAGAGGAGGGGATGATGAATAGATAGCCCCTTGACTTCCAAAAACATGAACTCAAAATGAGAAAAATTGCATAGAATAAGAAAGTTTGAGTACATAAGCGTAGTAAGATGAAAAGATAACACGTGGAAAAGAGTCTAATGACATATAAATGCAACCAATAAAATTCATTTCAAGAAAGGCAAAGTTAAAACAAGGCTCAAAATACATTTGTCCGATCTAATGCATGCTAAGTTTACAAAATAAAGATGTAGGAAACTCTATACTATGACCTAATTATAAATAGAAGGATCATAGTCATAACAAACATTCTCATTCTTTGGAGTGGAAGGTAGTGATGATGGACTCTGACGTACTTCCCCCATTTCAATATCACTATCTTTAGCATCTTCATCATCTCCAGAATCATCATCAACTTTTAACTATCCAAGAAACTCATCAACTACCATCTCGACATCCTTAGAATATAGATTATCACAACTCATCATGTGTGCATGAATATACTCCTCTATCATGTAATAGAGTGCAATAAGGGCATGATGTTGCATGTAGTTGGGCTTAGTGCCCTACTGGTAATGAACAAGATGAGGAGTCAGATCAGTAGAGGGAACAACAACTAGAGAAATATTAGTAGGAGGCGAGGGAGGTTAAGTTGTATGTAGAGATGATGATAGTGAAATGGAACCAGTACAAATAGAATGGGCAACACATTATGCGAAGTAGGCATCTAGGTAGAACTGATCATATGCATGGTCAACATAGTAGAAAGAGGCATGGTATGTATGATAAGGATATGGACATGATAGGTTCTTGGAATACAAGATATGAACTAGGTAATCATGTAAATGAAAGTGAATTTGTTTATCATAGTCCTTCTACTGATACCTCATTTTTTCTCACTCAGTAGAAGTTCACGAGCATTGCAATTTATTTGCCTTATGATGGAGTTGTTGACCTAGAGGTTATACATTGTCCATATTTTGATAATGACTTAACCATTCCATTCATATGTATCTAATATGTGTATTCAAGATTGATTTCAGGTATTAGGTACATGAAAAGGATCAAAAATCAAAAGCCCGAATTTTTCTCAAGTTCAAGTCAAAAGCTATACAAGTGCGTAATTTTGGAAATCTATGTAAATGACCTTAGAAGATTTTTGTAATCACTTTTATTGATGTATTGGCTTTTAACTAAGATGAGAAAATTGATTGGGACATTAACACCAAGTTTTAATCACTTTTGATACACTTTAGAAAATTGATCACAAGCAGTCAATCGGTCGAGTTCCAATCTTGACTAATCCTCTTGGATCAATTCTCTGAAGAGTGCATCGGTCGAGTTGTGTTTTCACAGAACTCGACCGATGGGGTTACTAACCAAACATAACTTTCATTGGTTGGTCGAGTTTCCCAAGGACAAACTTGACCGATGGTTTGAAATTTGGGGTTGTCTTTTACCCTATCGGTCGAGTTACCTTTATTGAAACTCAACCGATTGCACTGTACGAAATCTGTAGAAAAAGTGATTGTGACAGTTGGTGTGTTATTTGATTGCTTTGAGCAAAAATGGTTATATTTCGGCCCTAAGTGTCCCACAACTTAAAGGGGCACCCTCAGCTATAAATAATACATCTTGGAGTTCATTCCAAGGTTGCTCATTTACTACGTGCTTGGTCCAAGCTTAGTTGAGAGTGTTCTAACCCTTTGAGCCCCTTTCTCTCTCTGCCTTCAAGTCAAATTCATGAGTATGAGTGAGATAGGTTCCCTTGTATGAGAGCTACTCCCTATATTGATGTAAAACTCTCCACCTCCATCTTCCTATTCCCTTTCCTATTGAAGAAAAGGCTGAAGATCTTCTTCGAGTGAAGGAGAAGGAGTTGTTGTTCTTCAAGGTTGAAGAAAGCATGGTGTTCTAGATCTCCAAGTGAAGGAGATAGGCAAGGCAGACGCTCAAGAAGGATAGATAATTCCTTGAAGGATAAAGAATTGAAGAAGGAGAAGCCCTTGGATGAATGTGGTTTTGTCTTGTAATCTTATGATGGAATATAAGAGTACCAAGATTGCAAAGTCCTAGAGCCTAACCACCTCTAGGTAGTGGACTGACTCACTTCAAGTTTGAAGTGTGGAACCACTCTAAACCACTTTGTCCAAGGATATGTTCTTCCTTGTCTCTTACCCTTGCTATGCATGATAGTTAGGACTTCAAATTGGATGAATGTTTAAGTTTCTATACTTAATATAATTTGGTGGTATAATTTGTTTTCTGAGATTTGTGAAGCTTTATTCACCCCCCCTTTCTGGAGCCCTTGATCCAAGAAGTGGTATCAGAGCAGGTCTTCTCCAAGATACTTCCAAAAGTAGTAGAAGATGGGTAATTTAGCACTTGGATCTCTCAACTTGGAGGGAAGCTTCTCCATGCGACCTCCGATCTTCGACAAAACCAACTTCCTCTATTGGAAGAGAAGAATGCAATTCTATCTCCAAGGAGTAAGCTATGAGGTGTGGAAGGTGGTGCACCTAAAGTATGAAGATCCAAAGGGGGAAAATCTCCACATGGACGAAAGCCCAAATGAAGCAACCTCAACTCAATGCCAAAGATGTGAGCATCATCTATGCATCCCTCACCCCATCTGAGTTCAACCGGGTCTCCTCTTAGGACACCAAACATGAAATTTTAGAACAAACTATGTGTCACATATGAAGGAACAGAGCAAGTGAAGGAAGCCAAGATCTACACGCTTGGTGGTCTACTTGAGAACTTCAAGATGGGAAAGAATGAAAGAGTGGCTGATATGTACACAAGGCTCAATGTGATCATCAATGGATTGGTAGCCCTTGGTAGTGTGATGGACAAAGGCACTATTAAATCCAAGATCTTAAGATATCTTCCAAAGAGATGAGAGCCCAAGGTGACATCCATTGAAGAAGTGTACAAGCTTAGTGAATTGTCAACCGAGGAGCTGGTTGGAAACCTTCAAGTCCATGAACCAAGGCTTGATAAGAAAGAAGAAGAAGAAAAGAGAGAAGAGAAGGAGTCCAAGAAGATCAAGGACACATCCTTCAAAGATCAAATTGAAGAGATGGTTCGGCAGCAACAACTTGCACTCAAGTCCCCTACTCCTTCCTAAAGTAAAGATGAATGCCCAAATGAGCATGAAGCTAACTACTCCAAGGGCAAACACTTCAAGGGGAAGCCTTCTTCATCAACTCCTAGATGCTATGAATGTGGTCAAAAAGGCCATTACAAGAGTGACTGCCCCAAGGCCAAGAAGTGCCATCAAAAGAGCAGCCACAAGAAGGACAAGGAGTATAAGAGAGAAGGCCGCTCCGCATGAGTCTCTGCTCTGGCGATCGACCTAGGGCTCGTCTTCTCTGCCTGGGGGGAGGGCAACGGCCAGCGCGCCCAGCCCATCTCCCCCCGGGTGATCTCCTCCCACCTCCATCTCGGATCTATCTAGCCTCTGTGGTTTCCCGCGACCCATCTGGGTTGTCCTCCTCTGGCGTGGGCTTCAACCTCCGCCAGGTTCCTTGGCTGTCTCCTTCGGGTACGGAGGCCTACGCGCTGGATCCTGGCTGGGTGCGGACTTTTTGTGGCAGTGGGCGACTGAAGTGGCTTTGCTGTTCCTCTGTGAGTCCGGTACTCACCGGGAGCCCCATTGGGAGATGATCGGGATGGCTCGGGTCTTCTGTCCCCTCTCTTTTACTCTTTCTCAGGTTTTCCTTGTCGTTCTTTTTTATTTTTCTTTGCGGCAGGTTCTTCTGCCCGTTTCTTGCCGCTCGTCGGTGTTGTTGTCGCTGCTTGTCGGCGTTGTTGCTCTCTCTATTTGTGAGCTACGAGTCTTTGCTCTTGCTGGCCTCATTTTTGTTCTGTTTGGATTCACTACTAGGTCTATGGCTCTGCTTGTGGCAGAAAATACTGGTCTGCATATGTTTCATTTGCAGGTTTATCACCACCGATCTATGCTCAGGTTGAAGGAATCTCTTATGAAAAGCTGCTTATGTCAGCCTTGTGGAAAAGAGATCAATGCATAAGTGTTTTATTATCTTTCCAATATGAGTTTTGGTGATCTGATAGCCATGTTCTTGGTGGTAGTATGTACTTCCAGTATCTCTTTTCCCATGTGTAGATGTCGTATGGCTTTTTAGTAATGAAGATGTTCAGATTGCTAAAAAAAAGGAGTATAAGAGAGAAGGCAAATATAAGAGAAAGGAGAAGAAAGAAAGAAGAAGCAAAGATGTAGCTCATGCAGCTTGGGAGGAATCTTCCTCAAGTTCTTCAAGCTCTGATGATGTAGAATGCCACCTTGCTCTCATGGCCTCTACAAGTGAAGATGTAGGTGAGGTAAGTGAGGTAAGTGAAGTCAATTTGCATGAGTTGTCTAAGGAAACTCTTATTGATATGCTTAATACTTGCCAGTCATCTTTTACTAAATGAAATCTAAAAAGAAAAGGTTAGGAAAGATAATATATGATCTTTATGCTAAAATTGAGATTCTTGATCAAAATAAAAAACTTCTCCTTGATAGCATAGATTCTTTGAAAGGGCAATTTCTTGACCTTGAGCTCCAATACAATGGAGTAGAGGTTGAGAATGGTGTCTACCTTAAGACTATTACAGATCTTAAGGAAGATAACCAAAGATGCCAAGATGAGATAGATGTTCTTTAAATTGAAAATGTAGAACTTAATCTCAGTGATGAAGCTAGAAAGCAAGAAATTCAAGCCTATCAAAAGGAAATTCTTTTGCTTAAATCTAAAAATGCTAAGTTGCTTTCTCAAGTTAATGATCTATCATCTAGACCTATTTTTCAAAGTAATGAAGTAGCTAGCACTGCTTTAGAATGTGATTCTTTTCATACTAAAGCCCTCTATTTAAAGGTTGATCTATTGCATGCTAGAGATGATCTTGCTAGTTTATCTTCTACTGTCATTAACCTTAGTGATGATAATGCTAAGTTAAGAGCTTCTTTGCAAAAGTTTCTTACAGGAAAGAATTCCCTTAATGCTGTCCTAGAACACTCTACCAAACAAATTGGTACTAGTGGTTTAGGATATGATGGGACTGCTCCCAAGGGTAAGAACAAGAACTAGAGTAAGGGTAAGAAGAAGAGGGTGGAACCTCCTATCTTCCATGGAGAGACTTTCGGCTCTAAGAACCCAATTGTATGTGTTCATTATAAATGTGATGATCATTACTCTACTTATTGTCCTTACAAGCCAAAGGGGACCAACCCAAAGATGAAATAGGCCCCCAAGCTATCCCCAGATCCCAAAGTTTGAGTTGGGTACCGACATCCTTCTTTCATGCAGGTCAAAAGAAGGTGGATTATTGATAGTGTCTGTTCAAAACATATGACATGTGAAATCAGCCATTTCAACAAATTCATGAAAAAGAAAGGAGATCGGTGACCTTCGGGGACAACAAAAAGGGTAAGGTAATATGTGAGGGTGATGTAGGCAACGAGCTAAGTATCAAAAATGTTTTGCTTGTTGATGGCCTACATCACAACTTGATAAGTGTAAGTCAACTTTGTGATAATGGATATCTTGTTTTGTTTACTTCTTTAGAATGTTTGCTTCTAGATTCCCTCACTTACAATGTCATATATAAGGGAACTAGAAATGGTAATCTTTATGTTATTGTGCTTGATGATCTAAATCCCATACTTGATAGATGCTTGGTTGTGGATAAAAATGATATGTCTCTTTGGCATCTCCGGTTGGGTCATGTGAATATGCATCAAATGAAGAAATTGAGCAAAAAGGGATTGGTTCGGGGACTTCCCAAATTAGATTTTGAAAAGGATGAGGAATTCCAACCTTGTACACAAGGCAAGAAAACCAAGTCCTCCTTATAATCCAAAGGAGTCCTTAGTACCAAAAGAGCTCTTGAGCTTTTTCATATTGATCTATTTGAACCTATGAGAACTCAAACGCTTCGCGGTTCCAAGTTTTGTCTTGTGATTATCGATGATTTCTCTCACTATACTTGGACCTTCTTTCTCGTTTCTACATGTGATACTCTTGATATTTTATCGAGCTTTTATAAACGAGTTGAAAATGAAGCTTCTTGTCGAATTGTTTCTATCCATAGTGACCATGGGGGAGAGTTTGAAAATGATCTTTTTGAGTGTTTTTGTGAAAAATCTGGTTACTTACACAATTTTTCTTGTCCTCGTACACCTCAGGAAAATGGGGTAGAAGAGAGAAAGAATAGGTCGCTACAGGAGATGGCTAGGACCATGCTTCTTGAATATGACATTCCTAAGAAGTTTTAGGCTAAAGCCGTTAGCACCACTTGTTTTGTACAGAATCGAGTTTTTACGCATCCTTCTTTGAAGAAAACCCCCTATGAGTTATGGAATGGTAGAAAGCCATCCATCGACTTCTTTCATGTTTTCGGATGTCCTTGTTTTGTTTTGAACACGAAGGATTCTCTTGATAAGTTTGATCCAAAATCTTACAAGGCTTTCTTCCTAGGCTATAGCACTACAAGAAGGGCTTAGAGTTTTCAATATTGAATTTTCTAAAAATGAAGAATCTATTAATGTCAAGTTTATTGAAACTAAACCTGTTGTTGGCAAGAATGTTGTTGATAATGATGTTGCAGATGACTTTATTCCTATCTTGAAAGACCTCAACATCGAAAAAAAAGGTAAGAAGGTGGTTGAAACAGAAGATGAAGAGAAGAAGGATCCCACTCCTCGCTTTGCAAAGAATCATCCCAAAAAGCTAATCGTTGGCAACCCATTTGAGAGAGTGAAGATACAAGCTGCCTATAACAAAGAACAAACAGAAAGTGCCTTCATCTCACAACTGGAGTCAAAGAACACCAAAGAAGCTCTTGGAGATGATGAGTGGATCCTAGCAATGCAGGAGGAACTAGAACAATTCGAGAAGAATTGTGTGTGGACTGTAGTGCCAAGACCAAGTGACAGAAAAATCATTGGCAAGCACTACTACAAAACTAGCTTATAAAGTCTCATTTACAGGCGTCATTTGTATCCAAGAAACTGACGCCTAAACCCTACAACATAGGCTGAATACACAAACTGAGATCTATATGTGAAGACCGGCTAGACACGGGTATCACTTTTTATTTAGCGTTGGTTGCGTAATAAGAAACTGACGCCTAAAATCACCCGCCAAATCCAATTTTTTCTAGTGCAAAAAAATTACCTCCAAAATTTCACATATGGCGTCGGTTGTTGACCAAGAAACTGATGACGAAAGGTTTTTCGTGAGACAGAAATTAGGCCGATTTTTGTCGTCTGTTTTCTTACAATAACCAGCACCAAAGTATTTTTGCGCGCTGTTCCCGTGATATTTTTTATGCCCCTTTGGCATCGGTTTTCTACAGAAATCGACGACTATGGTCATAATTCGAGACCATTTTTTTTGTCGGCATATGCAGATAGACGTCAGTTTTTCTAATTGAAACTGACGACTATCATTGAATATATGTGTTAGTTTTTTTGTAGTGACCGATGGATATTGTTTTATGCCTCGATTTTTTATAATAATCGACGTCTATAGTTAACGTAATAGCACCCGTGTGAACCAAACTCTTCCCCTTTCTCTATTTCATTCCCGACATTCTTAGGTCTGGCGATTCTGTCGCCGATCTCTCTGTTGCTCGCCTAGTGCTTTGCCACCACTGCTTGCCTAGTGCTCCGCCACCTTACTCACCTGCTGCACTGCCGTCACTGCCACTCGCCTGCCGCCACCGATCTCTCTACTGCTCGCCTAGTGCTCCACCTCCTGCTCGCTTGTCGTGCGCTGCACGCCTTGCTCGCCTGCCACCACACCTACAGCCGCCGCCGCCGATCGACAGGTACCCTTCTTCCTCCTCTTCTTCCTCTAGGGTATTCCTACATATGGTAGTAGTAGCATCTGCTACTAGGCTTGGCTTCTCTCTGCTAGTTGTTTGTTTTTTTTCCTTTGTTGATGCTCCCCTCTCACTCAATTAGTGATGTTCGAGTATTTTCTGTGCTTTCTTCTTGACTGGTTCTGTACAGTGTTACATGCCTATTTGCTTCTTTGAAAATGGGGCATTATTCTTTACCTCTCCATTCTTCTCATAAATACTCCCAAGATCTAACATATCAATCATTTTTTGTTAAACCCTTGACGACAACTTCAGATAGGTGCTTTATGAGGAAATCTATGTATGATCTCTAGGTAATTTGATAGCAAGCTTAGAGTAATGTCCATCTATGTTTTAACCCTAACACCAAATGTGGATTAACCCGAACTCAACATATATGTTCGTGCTTAATATGATGCAATAAGACATTGAGTGATAGGTAGCGATGGTGAAATTCATTCCACCCTGTGTTACTTTCATATGATAATCAATATTTAGTTCAACCCTTTTATTAATCACAACCTTAGAATAATCAATATTTAATTCAACCCTTTTATTAATCACAACCTTAGAATAATCAATCAATCTAGCTTTTGTCTTAAATATTAGTTATTGTTTTTTTACCTTGATTAGTCAATTCTTAGATACATTGTCCTTTGGGATTGATTTTGAACTATAAGATCCATCCACTTTTTGGTTGTGATTATTGTACGTCGGTTAAGGTAAACTCTAGTGATTTCACCCCTACTAAATTTGCATGTGCAATATCACACATGTGACTATTATATGACTATATATTATTGCATAACTATATGGGAAATTACATGTGAATCCTCTTTGTTAACCTAATTGAGACATATTACCCTACAAACCCTATCTTATATAATTTGTTGACTTATATGAGTGTTTCATCCTAAACTTGATCTGATGACAACACATGTATTGAGATTTTGATTTGAATGGCCATTCGAAACCCAGGCCTTGGTTACCCAAAAGATGATGGGTGATATGTTATGGATATGGTGGGGGGATGCAATGCAGGGCCACAAAAAGAGCCAAAGAGGATAGGAAAGATATCAGTTTGTCCCCTAGTCAAATCACATCCAGACCTACACAAAGATTAGACCAAGATTGTAAACCATCACACATCCATCCGTCCCCGTCTATCATGGAGTTTGTGAAATCTAAAGAAAAGAATGAAGCCTACCAAAGTTTCATCCACTACATATGTTGTTATGAATAACCTCTGCTCATGCTAGTCGTAGGTTTGGATAAGGGTAAATGCTGATAAGGCTATTACAATGGAAAAATGTTAAGAGTTGTTATCGTTATAACAATCTGGAAAAATGTTGCTTTTGTTATATATTGGGCATGCTACTTAATTTTCTATGGTCTAGCTACCACGAGTTTTGTTACAAATATATGTATATTAGGATAAGGAAATGTTTCTGTTGTGACATGTTGAGTTTTTTGCTATGTTATACCCACCACGATTTGTGTTATAAAATAGTACATTGATTAATTTAAGAAGCATTGATATGTTGTTATGGCTGTCCACAAGTGTTTTTATAAGAAAATTGTGTGTTGAATGAGTTTGTGAACAAGGGACTGGTGTTATATTATGTTGGCCTAGAAACCCGTCCAAGATTTACTCATTAGGAGTAAATCTTGGATAGTCGCCGGTTTGGGACTGTTCTTGAACACTTAATATTACTTAGGATGTAAGTGTATAATGTGTATTGGGTTTTCAAGAATATTTCGGTAGCATTTCCCCGTTTGTTCTCTAAGTACATATGTACTTGGAGAACAACGGGGAAATGCTGCTGAAATTTTCTTGAAAACCCAATACACATTATACACTTACTAGTGAGATTAGGTGTTCAAGAATGGGATAGGTGGTACACATTTATTATATATAAGACCTTAAACCCTAAATTTTTAACCATAAACCCTAATATTTTAACCCTAGACCCTAATCGTGTTCTGTTATATACTTATTTTCTCTTTGATCATAGAATGGATAGATCATGGGTGTCCATTCCAAATTGCTGCACCCTAGAGTTTATTTCTGGTCTTGATCAGTTTATTTGATTTGCTGAGGAACATAGGAAACAACCTGGAGATAGGTTCTACTGTCCATGTAGGCATTGCGGTAACAACTTGAAAGTCAACACTGGTGACGAAATCAAAAGTCATGTCATGTGCAATAGGATTGTACAAGGCTATACAAAATGGCACTGGAATGGAGAGATTTCAAACCTGAAATTAGTGGATGTCGATAGCAGTGGTTATGTGGAAGAAGAGATTGCCTACGATGATGCAGATGTGAATGAATCAGTTCCAGTAGACATTGTTGATGCGATGCTAGATAGTTGTGGGGTAGAGCACACCGATCCACCTCCCATGTTTAGAAACATTGTGCATGATGCTGAGATACCGTTATACACAGGTTGTAATTTTACAAAGTTTAGTGTTGTGTTGAGATTGTATAAGCTGAAAGCTAACAATAGATGGAGCGATAAAATCTTCACATCATTGTTGTCTTTGTTGAAAGAAATTCTTCCTGAAGGAAACGAGCTTCCAATCTCAACATATCGGTTAAAGAAATTGTTGTGCCCAATGGGAATGGAGGCCAAGAAGAGACACGCATGCCCGAATGATTGTGTATTATTTCAAAAGGACTATGTAGATTTGAATGATTGTCTAAAATGTAGTGCGTCAAGGTATAAATTGACAACTTCGGGGGAGTCCAAAACTGGTTCTCCTGCCAAGGTGATGTGGTATCTACCTATAATACCACGGTTTCAACAATTTTTTTCCAATCTGATAGATGTGAAGAATTTTAGTTGGCATGCAGATGTTAAGAAAAATAATGATGGGATCCTACGACATGTGTTTGATTCCACACAGTGGAAGAAGATTGATTTATTGTACCATGAATTCGGTGAAGAATTCAGGAATCTAAGACTTGGGCTTTGTATAGATGGGATGAATCTGTACGGGACATTGAGCAACCAACATAGCACTTGGCCAGTTATGCTTGTTATATACAATCTTCCTCCTTCGTTGTGTATGAAAAATAAGTATGTTATGCTGTCGTTGTTGATATTGAGCCCGAAAAAACCTAGAAATGATATCGACGTTTATCTTGAACCTCTGATTGATGACTTGAAGAAAATTTGGGGTGAAGTGTGATGACCTATGATGCTTCACAAAGAGAGACATTTTGTTTGCACGCTATGTTGTTTTTCACTGTGAATAACTTTCCAACATATGGGAATTTGTCTGGATATAGTGTCAAAGAATCTAAAGTGTGTCCTATATGTGAAGAGAACACTGATTCAGTATGACTAAAACATGGAAGCAAGACTGTATATCTTGGTCATCAAAGGTTTCTTCCAAAATTCCATCTGTATCGTTGGTTGTGCAAAGCATTCAAATGACAAAATGAGGAACAGAGTGCCCCTAAACCTATACTAGGGGAGGATGTTTATAAAAGAGTAAAAGACTTTGCCAATGAATTTGGTAAGAGATCACAATGTACGATGGCCACACAAAGTGACAAATCTTTATTCAAGAAGAAGTCAATATTTTGGGATCTTCCTTATTGGAGTTCTTTGACATTCATGCATTGTATCGATGTCATGCACGTTGAGAAAAATGTATGTGATAGCGTCATCGGTACTCTGTTAAATATACCAGGTAAGACTAAAGATGGGATAAAATCCAGCATGGACCTATGTGAAATGGGAACAAGGACAGAATTAAAATAATTAGTTAGTAGAGATTGGAGAACATACTTACCTCCCGCTTGTTACACATTGTCTAAAAAGGAGAAGAAAGGTTTTTTTGAATGCTTGGTAAATGTTAAGGTGCCACAGGGTTACTCATCCAACATCTGTACATTGGTATCAATGAAAGATCTGAAGTTGATAGGTCTTAAATCTCATGATTGTCACACTCTAATACAACAAATATTTCCCGTGGCAATTCGATCTATATTTTCGAAGCATCTAAGGTTTGCAATCACCAGACTTTGTTTCTTTTTCAACAGTCTGTGTAGCAAAGTTATTGACCCTGATACTCTCGATAAATTGCAAAGAGAAGTGGTTGTTACCCTATGTCAGCTTGAGATGTATTTTCCTCCTTCGTTCTTTGATATCATGGTACATCTTGTTGTCCACTTGACTAGGGAAGTGAAAATGTTGGGACCAGTTTTCTTGCATTGGATGTATCCCTTTGAACGATACATGAGAATTTTTAAAGGTGATGTTCAAAATCGTTATCAGCCTGAAGGGAGTATTATTGAGGGTTATGTGGAGGGATAGGTTATGTATTTTTGCAATGACTTTCTGAGTGGTAATGACGCTCCTGTTAATGACAAGAATATTGAGGAGCATTTTGGCAAAGGAATTTTAGGATCATGGATGAAAGTAATCAACCGTGAGCAGCTGGAACAAGGTCACTTGTATATTTTACACAACATCGACGAAGTGAGTTTTTATATCGAGGAATATACCAATTTCATCAAGAGACAATATCCTCGAGCCAATTAAATGTGGCTTGCTAGAGAGCATAATAAGACATTTATTAAGTGGTTTGAAGATAAAGTCTTACATCAACTATCTCAAAAACTAGATAATCTTACTGAAACTATCAAATGCCTCACCTTTAAATCAAAATTGAATGTTATGTCTTATCAAGGGTTTGACATAAATGGATTATCATATTACACAAAGCGTCAAGATGATAAGAGTGTCGTGCAAAATAGTGGGGTCACCCTTCAAGCGTCTTCATTGTTTTTTGCAAGTTCAAAGGATAAGAGTCCACGTGAAGCTAAAATGTCATATTACGGTGTCATTGAAGACATATGGGAATTTGACTACGTAGATTACATAATTCCACTTTTAAATGTAATTGGGCTGATAACACCAAAGGAGTTATAGTGGATGAATTGGGTTTCACACTAGTAAACTTTGAAAAGGTTGGTGAGAAGGGTGAACCATTCATATTGGCATCACAGGAGAAACAAGTATTTTATATCAATGATCCTGCAAATGATAAATGGTCGGTTGTTCTTCATGGTAAAAGATAGTTCATTGAAGATCCTATAGATGAAGAATAGTACTATGATAAGTATGATGACTCCAGTCCAATCTCAGTTGGGTTGCCAACACCACCAAATATTGAAGCTAATGATGACTTGTATGTGCGCAGAGATCACAACAAATGATTGTTAATTGATAAAAGATCGCAATATTAGAGGCATGTATGTTTTTATTTTTTTATATGTTTTATTTTTCTGAATGTGAACTTTACAATGTGAACTTTATAATGTGAATGTGAACTTTACAATGTGAATTACTTTATAATGTGAATGTGAACTTTACAATGTGAACTTTACAGTGTGAGTTACTTTACAATGTGAACTTTACAATGTTAATGTGAACATTCAGATGGTTGAGCATTCATATGATGACCGTGCTGATGATTACCGTGAGGATGAGGACGTCAATGCACCGCCTCACAGTGTAAGTTTTAAAAATGTATCCCTGAGGTTTCTATCTATATGTTCATTTATAGTTATATCCTATAAGTGTGTTTTTTTTGTCAAATTTTAGGTTGGTGATGTACCCCCTGAAGAAATTGGGGCACTTGATGAGCATCAAAAAAAATTGAGAATGTGAGGGGCATCACAATGATGAACAAGTTACTACAACAAAGGGGCAATGGACCCAAACTAGTTGTGGATTTCGATCATGCTGGAAATCCAATTAGAGTGAACTGCAACTCATTTGTTTCATATCTTGGGGTTCTTGCTCACAGCCATTGTAGTCCTAACATAGAATCATGGCATAAAGTTCCTAAGGGGAAGAAAGACTTAGTATGGAAGGAACTATGCGTGAGTTATTATTATTTGCACTTCTATTTTTGTAGATTACTAATTTTTATGACACTAGTTAATAGAAATTCTATTTTGCAGAGTATATTTGATCTGGATGAAAAGTTGCATCGTAAATGCGTGATGCAACGCTGTGGGAGGGTCCTAAGGAACTGTAGGACAAATCTCACCCGAGATTACATACACGATGTTGAGAAGAGGTTTTTGACTGATTTCCAATTCTAGACATTGATCACTTTTTAACTAACTCTACACTAATAATTTTTGTTTGTATTCTCTTTAAAAAATAAATTTAGGAAGAAGGCAGCCACTAAGCAAGGGAACTACCTAGACTCCAAAGACTGGGAGGAGTTTGTTACCCAAAGAAAAATGGATGAATTCAAGGTATTAAGCGCCACTCCCAATTTAATTAATATACGTTCTTATGTATTCACCTATTCAAGATTAACCTTTAGTGTTACTAACCAAACCAATGTGCTTACTAACAACACTATCAACGATGCTCAAAGAGCAAGGCATGCACTGAATATGCATGACCACACAATGGGTCCAAGAGGCTATGCAGGCGTTCACCAAAGACTATAGGTTGAGTCTACCTGCTCAGTCTGCTGCTACTCAAGAGACTGTAGAGTCCTCTACTATTGGTCCCAAACCTCTGCCTCAGCATGCTATGTGGATAGCTAGGAGGCAAAACAAGAAAGGAGATATAACCAAGACACAATTGCTGAGGCGGATGCAAAAATGGTAAAATTTAACTCTTAGAGCAAATCGATTGATGTTGATTATTTTTATGTTTACTTACCAATTTCAGTTGATGGTGATTAGCGGGAGCAGCACGAGCAGATGAAGGAAGACAAGTTTATCCCTGAGGGAACAAGGGATGAATTGACAGTTGCTTTGGGTAACCCATAACATCCTGGATGTGTTGGGGGTGCAGGTGCTGGTGGGGGCATCAAAGCCTTGTTTGCGCCATCCTAGTGGAAACCTATCATAAAAGCGGGACTTTCACAAGTTGAGGTAATCTATTCTTTTTTTAGAATATTAGTGTGAAAGAGAAATCAATAATCAGAAGCTAACATTTCTTTTATCCATGTATAGTTAGATGAGTTAATTGATAGGAGAATCCAAGAAGCAATGGTGAAGTGGCAGACATCTCAGACTGCCACTCAGACATTACCTGTGGTGGGCCACTCTTCTCCTACTAGAGATTGGGAGCAATCCTGTAGACCCACCACCTAGTACGTCCGCTGTAAGTATTTTGATGGCATATATAGTAGCTAGTCTTTTCAAGATGATATGTTTATGTATATATGTATATAACATTCTTTATGTAAATTTGTAGGGGTTGAAGCCATGTTGTCTAAAAAGTCAAGAATATATCATTACAGAGGCACAGGCTTACCCATCCCTTCCAGCGGACATATGTCATGGGACTCCAGTACCAGATGGTACGGTTCGTGTGAGCTCGATAGATGTACTCCCCGATTGGAGGGATCTTCCACTACCATATGCCCACCCAGATTCTGAAACGCTTGGTGAGACAAAAGGCGGAGTGATAATGTGGCCCAAAGCAGATATCATCTATACTAATATTGTATGGTAAATTTACATTACGTTAATTTGTTAGTGTGTATATATGAGTTAATTTATCTAAAATTATATATACATGTTAAAAGGAAGACACATGCTACATCTCGGCCTCCACCTTCACCTCCTAAATTACCAAGTTGGCTTCCAAGGGACCTACACACCTCGTTAGGTCCTAATTGTAGGGGTATGTCAGTATGGATAGGTGAACATGATTCAAATTTCCCTATAAATTTTACTATTCCGGAGGATGATGCAAGTCAATCATACGATAACAATCTATTTATACAAGTTTTGCATATGTATTAATGCATACTAAATATACATTTTACATACACATTAATGCATACATATTAATGTAGGTCAATCATATGATAACAAGCTATTTTGGAGTTGTTTCGTTATGATTGGCTGAACACATCTATGATAAAGTTTTGGATATGGTGAGATCTTGTTTATACATCCATATACCTTGTTTTATATACAGTGATCTAGTTTCTTATATATTAATGCATACGTAATACATGTTTTGCAACCACTTACACATGATATGTACATATTTTGCATTTTCCCATGTGAGATTTTTGGTTCCATATTTGATTAGTCTTGTAGATATAGACACTTCTTCAGTTACTTCATATTGCTATGCTGCTTTTGAATATTTTGGTAAAAATAAGAAGAAAGTGATAATAGCTGTCACGGAACTGTTCTTACCCCAATCCCAATCCCACTGCCTAGACTGTAGAAAAAGGATTGAAGCGCCCGTCCCTGAGTGGCCCAATAGGATCAATCACACTAGCATATACAATAAGAAATAAATAACTCAAAAACTTGATATTTAAAGAACAAACTAACCCAATATGGAGATATACCCGATTCATCTTTGTCATCAGAGTGTATGAGTGCAGAAGCGATCTTATTCAGTATTCCATTGTATTGCCTAAAATCAAGAAAATCAAGACACAATCATGTAATTGCACGATACGCTATCAAAATCAAGTAAAACAGTTTATAAGAAAAATATGTATACTTGGCATGACTTATATTTCAAAGAATAATAAGCAATTTGCAATTCCAACATTTATTCGACAAGTTTTTCAAGCAATTCAACTTTTATTACGAGTTCCCATTATACTGTAATTCAAGAAGCATGCTTATATAATTTGTGTGACTCTATTACCCCAACACGATGGGGAAGGTCACTAGGCTCCTTCTCACCATAGGAACATAGGAGGCCAATGTACAAGTCCCACCTCCAATGAGGGGGTTGTTGCACTTAATATCAACATTATCAACATTATCAATATCATCATCATTATCAATATACGGGCAGTCATAATGGGCATGCAATTTATGTTTTCATGTTTTTCAAAATATAGTATAGAAAAAAAGAAGACTAATCATAGGGAACAGTAGCTCATCCAAGTAAATAGCCAAGTATACGATCAAGAGATACATAAAAGTATCTTCCATACAATCAAGGAGGAGTTATATAAATAGCGTACCTTTCACCAAAGATTTTGAGTATGATCAATATTTGAATCAAAATGTCAACCCTTCGAGTCAGATCCTAAATCATCAAGATTGGATCAAAGGTCAAGATCATGATGTTCAGAAAATCATGTTTTAATATTTGAGATTAGGGTTACACTTTTCCTTTGTCAACCTTAGGGTTGGGTCATTCACTTATAATCAACATTCCAATACGTCCAACATTATTTCAAGTATACAATATATTCGAGTGTGAATGACTTACCTAGGTTTTCTAGGATTATATGTGTTAACCCTAATTTATGATCACTATCCAAGTCATCATCAAATCTTTAGATCATCATGTTGTTCTAACGTCATTTGTATTCAAGATCAGATTGCTGGGTCAAAAATATATCAAGGGTTTTGCAAGATTAAGATCAATATCAAGATTTACTCATTATCCATTATAATTAAGATTGAATCAAAATAGATCAAGATCAATAATGATTCATTTTCAAGAGTTAACTAGATTGGATCTAGATTTGTATTTCAAGGTAATCATTAGAGTCAGATATTAGGTTTTCCAAGAATTAACATCATTATTGAGCCATTTAATAAATGAAATAAGTAAGAGATCAAATATAGGGATATCAACAAACAACATTTGGAATTTGGTCTCAAAAGTATTTTTAAACGATGCAATAGATTTTTTTGATCAATATTGACTACTTATTTGTAATTTTTGGAGTTCAGATGCATTAGATATGATTTAAGCAAGATCAAGACGATTTATTGATTTTCAAGTAGAGAGGGAGGTAAAATACCTTATATTGAAAAAGGGATGGCCGTCAGATGTTCCAGGAATGTCCAAGATGGAGCCACATAGGCGGGGTGGCTCACTTGGTTTGGGATTTGGTTCAGGCCTTTGATTGGCTGGTTCACACTTGATTTCTCATTTCAGACCTTGATTCAACTAGCGATTGGACCGGGGCTCTCCTTCCTGGACCAGCCGGTCCGGGATCCTCTCTTCCTCGTGCAGGTCCTCGCGAGCCCAGAAATGAGGAGGAGCAGGGTCGTCGGCGTGGAGGGGAGTTAGGGGCAGGAGAGGCTGATGGAGGCCGCAATCATGCTGTGTTTGATCGCCGAGGCTTCACAAGTTGGATGGCAGCGACAGATTGAGGCGATATGGTGAGAAAAGCGGACGCCTAGAGGTCCTATGCGGCGGCGGCGCCATGGCAGCAGGAGGTGAAGTTAGGGAAGATAAGGGGTGCTCGAGGATTAAACAACAAGCAATGGGGATTTCTCGAGCAAGGTGAGGTATCTGCAAGTCATTGGGAGCCTTTTTATAGCCTCGGGGCTAGGATTTTAGGGTAGAGGACCCAGAGCAGCAACCATGGCTGCAAGGATGAGAATGGGAGGTGAGGGGGTCATTTTGGCGGCACAAAAGGTGAGAAACCCTATCAAAGTAGGGCTAGATCAGTTTGAAATCATGAGGTGGGTGTTTTTATCCGCTCAGATTTTCAAATCGAGGCCAAGATCGCTAAATTGTTGGTTTTGGTAGCATTAATACCTCCTCGCAATCAGCGGGAGGTTGAAAATGATACAGTGAACATCAGATCTGGCCTGGATCCACGAGAGGCAGATCCAAGGGCCAAAATGCACCCCCGATGCTTTGCCCTGCATAGATGATGTGGAAAAAATCAATTAAAATGGCAAATGAAGGGTTTTCAACACCTAAACATCAAGAATTCATAGAAAATCGTAGGAATTTCCAATTGTTCTCAAATTTGGACCAAAGATTCACAAAAATGTGTATAATATATAGAAAAAGTTTGAGAACCAAAAGACAAAGTTTAATTGACCAATTTGATTCTTTGGACAAAGTGATGAACTCAAATCCACATTGGTCACCATATCTTGGATTTGAGTCTCAATATTTATTATGAAGACAATAAAAATAATTTGGCACCATGAGTGAGCATAAAGAGGCAAAACTAGAATTAATTCATAATAATATTAAATTTCACTTTGTCACATCCTTCCCTCCATAAAAAGGAATTTTGTCCCCAAAATTAAAAAATATCCTCAAAATTGGGATTATTCAACCTAAGTCATTTCCTCAAATACCGGGGTATCCTCAAGTATAAAATCAATATCATATCCTCAAGTTTCAAGTAATACAATCATCATAATTGGAATTCCATGTTCCATATCATAACCAACTTGGTACTAACATCATTTCATCATCGAGCAATTGAGTATCAAGGTCAATGCATATATTGTCCAAAGTTATCATGAGTAACAAATATGGAAAGCATCCTATTGATCACAACTTTGTCACAATAGCTCCATTCAATGTCGAGTAAGTTTACTTTGCTTATAATTTGGACTTAAGAAAATTACATTTTTATTGTGGATTTTGAGTTATTAATTTTTAACTTTCTTACCTGTAGTGGTAGGCATTGGGAGTTACTAGTTATTATCCCCAAGACATTCAATGTCTATTATCTAGATCCTGGGGGGAAGGAATTTAATACATTATATGGACACACAATGAAAAGGCAATTATTCCCGTGAGAAATATTTCATATTTTTATATCCGTTAACATCTGTTATTACATTACTATTTAATTATGCAATTTAATGTGTTGCATTAACATGTAGGGCTTTATAAGAGTTCAAAAAAGCTGGAGGAAAGATCCCCAAGAAAAAGAATCAGCCACTAATTTGGGAGAATGTGAAAGTAATTTCCCGACTCCAATGTATATATTATTTATGTGAACTGTTCTTATTTGTATTTTTGAATATTTTGTATGTTTCAATTTATGTGCTACACAAGACAATGGCTGGGCATGTGCCTACTATGTGATGCGATTTATGGACCTAATCATCAAACATGCCGCAATAGACATCAATACTATACATAAGGTATTATATATAATCTCATTAGATAATATGAAATATATCAATCTTATTATATATTATTAATTATATATATATGACATTCTTTTTGCAGGTGTTTAAAACTGACTTTAGTATAGGTGGAAAGTTATTAGATGTACATACTCCCTATACGAGGGAGGAATTAGATGTTGTAAGAGAAGAATGGGAAAAATCCTTACAAGTAGTGGGAATTTTTAAATATAATTGGGGTTCCGATGACAATGATGACGATGATGAATAAAGAATGATATTTCTAAACTTTGTTCTCATAATTATTTTTGTGTGAATGTGAATGACATTTTCTAAATTGTCATATGTGTGAATGTGAATGACTTTTTCTGATCAATTACATGAATGTTTCTACACGTGTCTGAATGTGAAAAGAGATGAAATGAATGGAACTGAATGTGAATGTAAATGACTTTGCAGGTTTTTACATGTATCTAATCAATACATGTGTCTAAATGTGAATGACTTTGCAGGTTTGTGGCCTGTTGTTGGCTGATATCAATGGATGTTGTAAACCTTTAGTTCAGAACTGAACTGTAGGTTCTGCATCCTACTGACTAGCCATACAACAGGCCTGCAAACTGATAAGAAAAAAAATCAGAACATAGGTGTCGGTTATTTGTATAAAACCGACAACAAAGACATACAACATCGGTTATTAGAAAAAAACTGACGTCATTGTGCACTCACTGGCTTGGTGGGGGGAAGGGTAATGGCATCAATTTTTGTTTAATAACCGACATCTTTAACCATGATATAGTGTCAGTTTTCTTTACTAACTGACGCTTATAGTTCCCTTGCTGGCGCATTTTCAGTGGCGGGAAGGGTTATGGCATCAGTTTTTGTTTAATAACTGATGTCTTTGATCATGATATAATGTCAGTTTTCATTAAGAACCGACGCTTATAGTTCCCTTGCTGGCACAATTTCAGTGGCAGGAAGGGTTATGGCGTGAGTTAGAAACCAACGCTGAAGGTGTCGACTTTTAGCGACACCCACTTGGGTGTCGCTGGGAAACTGATGCTAAAGGCTCTAAATAACCGATGCCAAAGACCTTTTCTGTAGTAGTGAAGTGGGTCTACCGCAACAAGCTTGATGAAAAAGGCAAAGTGGTAAGGAAAAAGCAAGGTTAGTGGCACAAGGTAACAATTAGCAGGAAGGTATTGATTTTGATGAAACTTATGCTCCTGTTGCTAGACTTGAATCTATTATAATGCTACTTTCCTTTCCTAGTTATGAAAATTTCTTTATATATCAAATGGATGTTAAAAGTGCATTTTTGAATGGTACAATCGAGGAGTAAGTATTTGATTCTCAACCTCTGGGCTTTGAAGATGACAAGCTACCTAATCATGTTTATTTATTGCAAAAAGCTCTCTATGGACTCAAACAAGCACCTAGAGCTTGGTATGAGAAATTAAAGAACTTTTTGTTAGACAATGGCTATGTCATGGGCAAAGTTGATTCTACTTTATTTCCAAAACACACTTCTAGCAATTTTCTTATCATTCAAATCTATGTTGATGATATCATATTTGGTGGAACTAATCTTGATCTTTGCAAGGAGTTTAGTTCTCTTATGCAGAGTGAGCTCGAGATGAGCATGATGGGTGAGTTGACTTTCTTCCTCATCTTCCAAATAAAGCAAACCAAAGATGGAAACTTCATCAACTAAGGCAAGTACGCTAGTGAGCTACTCAAATGCTTTGGGATGGAGAACATGAAGCTGATGGATACACCCATGTCTAACACCGCCAAACTTGATAAAGATTTAGAAGGTGAGAAGGTAGATGCGAAGCTCTACAGAGGTATGATTGAAAGTTTACTTTATTTAACTGCCTCTAGACCTGACATTATGTTTAATGTTGGCTTGTGTGCTAGTTTTCAATCAAGCCCTAGGAAATCACATCTTATTGTTGTTAAGAGGATTTTGAGGTACTTAGCCAAAACTCAAAATTTTGGACTATGGTACCCTAAGTTAAGGGACTTTACTCTTGTAGCATATAGTTATGCAGATTACGTGGGTTGTTTGGTTGATAGAAAGTACATAAGTGCCACTTTCTTCCTTCTAGGACCATGTTTGGTGTCTTAGTTTTCTAAGAAACATAGCATTGTGGCATTATCAACTACCGAGGCTAAGTACATTGCAGCTGGGAGTTGTTGTGCCCAGGTCTTATGGATGAAGCAAATGCCCCAAGACTTTAACATACATTTGGATGCTTCTCCTATCTTTTGTGATAATACTAGTGCAAAAAATCTTTCTTATAATCCTATATTTTATAGTAGATCTAAACATATAGAGTTTTGCCATCATTTTCTTCATGATCACATTGCTAAGAAGGATATCTATATCACACATGTGGACACGAAAAATCAGTTGGCGGACATTTTCACTAAACCTCTATCTAGAGAGCAATTTAATTTCATTAGATCTAAACCGCTCATTGTTTCTTTGGATGATATTGACATTTTATCTAGCAAGTTGTTTATATCCTATATGTCTAGCTCATGCTTTACTCACCTTGCTTGCCTAAAATTGATAAAATTGCTAAAATTTGCTTGTTGACATGCTTAGTTTCACTTGTTTTTGGCTTTTTCTCAAATTTCTTAGTTTTATCGCTAAATAGTACCCAATGATGAGTGATATGTGCCTAAGTATGTTAAAAATATATAATAGACTCAAAAAACGAATTTAATTAGCATTCATATGGCTAGAAATTAAGTTTGATGGTTTTAGGTCAGGTTGACCATCGGTCAAGTTTCCCCAGGACAAACTCAATTGATCAGTGGCCGAGAGCTATTCTAAAAATGGATCAATCGATTGAGTTTCCGACTCTCAGAACTCGACCGATCCACGAGCTGAAGCCAACTTAAGTTTGGTTCGACCGAATATTCTCCCTCTCAACTAGAGAATAGCCGACCGATTCCTCTTATTCTAGCCCTAAGCTCTCTACCCTTACCCTAACCTTCCCTATCCTAGCCCTTTCTTGACCTAGATTGGTTGACCTAGACCTCCTTGGTTGCTCCCTGGTGGTGTTTGGATAGTTTTTGCAATTTTTTTGTGGTTTGTTTGGTGTGTTTGTTCGTTTCTCCTCTTCTTTATTTGCTTCCATGGCCACTCATAGGAGAAAACAACCCACCCATAGCAATGCTCCTTCATCTTCTTTGTCTAATCGCTTGATTCCTTTTGACGACACCTCCTTTTTCTCAATAGAGGTTGTTAATAGGTATAAGGACCTTCTTCCTAGGAGTCCTTTCCCTTTTCACACCTTGTTTGAGCCTAGCGCTAGGTGTCAAGCGGTTATAGACCAAGTTGCTTGGTTGCTAGCCATTCACCACCTCTCTGCCTTGGCTGTCGAGCGTGACTGCTTTTTCAATTTGATGATAAGCACAAAAGCAATTCACGAGTTCTACACTAACTTGCATTGGAACTAAGACACCCTCGTACCCCCGCAAAATACTCAAGTAATACTAACTTCTATGATTGCCGGTAAGTGTTTTCAAATCTCTGAGGATATTTTAAATGTCTTCTTTTTCAAAAATGCGCAAAACAATACCTGGTGCAAGGATTATGCTGAGTGATTCGATCTTTTGAATCCCAAAGGTTTCTACAAGCAGAATGAACTTACTCCTTATGACATTCATCGCTACTTGAAGAAACTTGAAATTCCATATAAGAAGAAGAGCACCCTACCTTCCTCCTCCCTCGATCTTAGGAAGAGAACACTACCTTCCTCCTCCCTCGATCTCAGGAAGCACATCTTGGCCCTAGTGATCAAATGCAACATCCATCCAAAGAAAAACCAAACAGATATTACAGAGAACACTACGGTCATCATGTACTACTTCCTCAAGAATATTGGTGTCATGTGGGATATTACATTATACACCACATGACTTGCTTTGACACCAATAAGAACACCCGAGGCACCCATCCCTCATACCTAGCCCTGAACTGTGGTTTTTTCTATTTGCTGATGAGAAATCACTCTTTTCTGACATTCATTACAAGTTAGCCAGGAATGGTGTATGTATCAGTGAAACCACAATTCAGAAGACTATGCATGTGTTTGCCTCTACCACCCCTGGTGCTTCTCCCTCTGCCTTTGCCTCTTCAACCCCTGCCTCCTCTGCCTGAGCTCCACCTCCTTCGCCTCCTCCTCGACCTAGTTGTGCTTCATTCCGTGCATCCAATGAAACCCTTATGGGCTACATGATGCACCAACAAGCATACAACCAAAAGGTCCAGGAGCACCTACATCAGGATCTATGTTCCATCATGTCTACCATGAACATATCATGTGCACACCCCTACCCCACCAACCAGCCTTTCCCCGGTAGTGATTATGCTTCATATGCATACAATCATTACTATCCTACCCCTGAGCCTTCCACTACTGTTGCTCCTCCACCTTTTGTTGCTAGTGGTTCTTCTCCCACCCATCTACCTCTGTCTGCTGGCCCTTTGGCCACCCTGCTTGCCAATCTTGGCAATTCTACTCCGTCCTTTCCTTAGGCCAATGAGCTCTATGCTCTTGGTATGAATTGGGATGAGTATAATGCTCATTGGCGCGGTCATGGTTTTAGACCTCCTACAGATAAGGAGATGCCTGACCAAGTTGATGATGCTGAGGTTGCTAATGATGACGATGGTGATGGAGAGGATGCTTCTGATGATGGTGATGGTTCTGGTGCTAATTCAGGTGATGAAGGCACTACAGCTGCACCTTCAAATGGAGACAAGGACTACAAGCCTGTAGCCGATGCTGATGACGATGTGGATATAGATAGTCTAGATGTCTAGTTTGTTTCTTAGCTTTTAGTCTAGTATGTTTATCATATATATCTTTCTAGGCTATTTTGTATAAGAAACATAGGGGAACATTATCTAAGTTGTATTATTTTTATCTTCTGTTTTTTCATCACTTCTTGCTTGTAGTTGCTTTCATTAGAACATTCTTCTGGGTTGTAATATATGTTATGTGCACTCTTTCTCTTTTCTCTGTTATATCTTATGAGTTGGTGCCACATTTTCACCATATTTTGATTATGACTGAGATTGTATGTTTCTCTTGTCTCTATTTGCTATATGGTATGAGAATGTATGTATGATTATTTGCTTGATCGTGTTTTGGAGAAGACCTGGATATGTGCTCTTCTACCCCCCTACTTTTTGATAATATCAAAAGGGGGAGAGAAATTTTAATGTCTTTAAACTCAATCATATTTTTATTAGTTGTCATACTACTGTTTATTGCTTATGAGATCCTTTTCTTGTTCATTTAATGGTTTATCATGTGACTTGCAAAGGCCCATATAGACTAACTATGCAAGTTAGAGGAAGCATAGATTAAGGGGGAGTAAACATTGTTCACATCTTGAATCCCCTTAATTCACAAGGCAAAGGTATAATTTCTATATCCTTTTCAATATGCTCGAGGAATGGTTTGTCATTGTCAAAAATGGGGAGAATCTTGACCTAGAGGTTATACATTGTCCATATTTTCATAATGACTTAACCATTCCATTCATATTTATCTAATATGTGTATTCAAGATTGATTTTAGGTGTTAAGTACATGAAAAGGATAAAAAATCAAAAGTCCTAATTTTGCGCAAGTTCAAGTCAAAATCTATGCAAGTGTGTACTTTTGTAAATCCATGTAAACGACCTTAGAAGATTTTTGTAATCACTTGTATTGATGTATTGGCTTGTAACTAAGATGAGAAAATTGATTGGGACACTTAACACCAAGTTTTAATTACTTTTGATGCACTTTAGAAAATTGATCACATGCAGTCAATCGGTCGAGTTCCAATCTCGACCGATCCCCTGAGATCAATTCTCTGAAAAGTGCATCGATCGAGTTGTGTTTTCACAGAACTCGACCGATGGGGTTACTGACCAAACACAACTTTCATTGGTAGGTTGCATTTCCCCAGGACAAACTCTACCGATGGTTTGAAATTTGGGTTTGTCTTTTACCATATCGGTCGAGTTACCTTTATTGAAACTCGACCGATTGCACTATACACAATTTGTAGAAAAAGTGATTGTGACCGTTGGTGTGTTATTTGATAAAAAATAGAGTCATTTCTTTGAGCAAGAACGGCTATATTTTGGCCGTAAGTGTCCCACAACTTAAAGGGGCACCCTCAGCTATAAATAGGACCTCTTGGAGTTCATTCCAAGGTTGCTCATTCACTACATGCTTATTCCTAGCTTAGTTGAGAGTGTTCTAACCCTTTGAGCCCCTTTCTCTCTCTACCATCAAGTCAAATTTGTGTGTATGAGTGAGATAGGTTCCCTTGTATGAGAGATACTCCCTGTATTGATGTAAAGCTCTCCACCTCCATCTTCCTATTCCCTTTCCTATTGAAGAAAATGCTGAAGATCTTCTCCGAGTGAAGGAGAAGGAGTTGTTGTTCTTTAAGGTTGAAGAAAGCATGGTGTTCCAGATCTCCAAGTGAAGGAGATAGGAAAGGTGGACGCTCAAGAAGGATAGGTAATTCGTTGAAGGCCAAAGACTTGAAGAAGGAGTGGGTAAGTCCATGTTGAGGGACGAAGACTCCATGGTTCAAGTGGGTAAGCTCCATCTATAGGTTGAAGATCCTTACTTGAGGTACTAAGCCCTTGGATGAATGTGGTTTTGTCTTGTAATGTTATGATGGAATATAAGAGTACCAAGATTGCAAAGTCCTTGAGCCTAACCACCTCTAGGTAGTGGACTGACTCACTTCAAGTTTGAAGTGTGGAACCACTCTAAACCACTTTGTCCAAGTGTATGTTCTTCCTTGTCTCTCACCCTTACTATGCATGATAGTTAGGACTTCAAATTGGATGAATGTTTAAGTTTCCACACTTAATATAATTTGGTGTTATAATTTGTTTTGTGAGATTTGTGAAGCTCTATTCACCTCCCCTCTAGAGCCCTTGATCCAATAGGAGTTTATTCCACATTCCACCCAATTTTCATATGTGTCATTTTGCTACCTTGTTTCATATTTTTTCACATATTTAATCCACTTATTTGTACCTATTTTTACCCTATTTAGGGATTTCTATAAAGAAACTTTCTTCTCAGATTGAAAGTGTCATTTATGCTCCAATTCTACTTTATATAACCTATTTTCCAATAAATTACATAGTAGGCTTATTTGAAATAATTTTTTTTTTCAACTACTTTGTAGAGAATTCTGAGAGATAATCCTGAGTTATCAATTTGTGCAAGTGTTCTTTGATTTTTCTAAACATTCCTAAAATTACTAAGAAATTGAGAAATCACCTAAAATTACTAAAAATCATTTTTATGTTTCTTTCTTTAATGAAATTGTCAAACTCAGTACTAAGTGAGATTGGAGTGCCAATCATTTTCAACTCATAAGTAGACCACCAAATCTGATATTAGGATTTGTGTTTTATTTTCTATTTTCTTTTAAATCCAACATGGATAATTTCTCATATTGACACCATGGATTCAACACTTTATATTTTTTTTCTCATTTTTCATACAAAATGTGGTGGCCAATCCGAGCACCCATATTCTTTCTTATGCAACATTTCACTACCAAAAAGAGTAGAGTTTTTCCATGTATATCTTGTTTCCCTCCTTTTTAGGTAGGGTGAGATAGACTGGAGACTCTATTGGGGATTTCCAAGACAGTGTGAATCAAACTTCCTCTATCGTCTAGTAAAGATTGAGCATCTACATGACTGCTCATATTTTCTTCTTCTTTCTCCCTTTTTGTCGTTCTTTTTTTCTATTTTTGTCAATTTTGTGTGGGAATAGGGTGGCACATCCCTTTGATGTGCCAGCCATTAGCTCATGGATCGAGTAGATCCATTGGCCCTACTTCGTCCTCTCTATCTCTATTTTGTTTAGGAAGTCCTGATCTCATTATGTTATTTTTGTATTTTTTCTATGGGTGGCCGCTCCTTGTCCACTTAGGTTTTAGGCCACACTTCCCATTTAGAGTTCTTTTCTCACTTCCCTCATTTAAAAATAAAATAAAAAATAAAAAATGAAAAATAAAGAGTGAATAACAAATGTATGTCAGAAAGAAAAATGGATCATTCTCCAAAATTCTTTTGTTGTTTCTTTACTTGCATATCTCATAGTTCCATTATTTATAGTCTTATTCTAAAAACATTAGAACCCAACACATGCACTTCACACACCTAAAAACCCATGAGTTATTTAACGGGTGCCAACCTCACATTGGATCCATGGAAATAATGTGGGATGTCAGTAAAGGTACCTACACAACATTTAGATGGACTCCCAAAGGCCTTGAAAGTATCCCACTCTCCTAGCACTCATAACTGATTATGGCCTCTTTACTCTACAAGTTCTCCGAGGAGCAATAACTTTATTTGCCAAACCCGACATATCCCTAGATGAGTGCCATCTACACATAGACAAGATAACGAAGCACCCCATCTATGTAGGTCAGGCTTGAGTAAGGACGTAATGATTAATCTAAACTCATGGGCTAAGGTGGGAGGATCATTTGCTTCGTACACTTATACTTCTAAAAAATGTTTGGGATCAAAGCTAACCCTTTCGTGTGCCATCTTATTTTAAAAGATTAACCACCTCAAATTTGAACAATCTTTTAAAAGATTAAAATTCAATTAATATATTTTTTTTCTGAAAAGTTAGCAAGCTCAAATTCCAACAATATTTCAAAACATTTAATATTCAAACAATCTATTCTGAAAAATATTAACAACCTAAAATTCAAATGATATTTTGTCAAAAGATTAACAATCTCAAATTGAATAATCTTTCAAAAGATACAAACTTCGAGCAATATTTTTTCTCTTCAAAATATTAATAATATCAAATTAAAATACAAAGATTAAAAATTCAAACATTATTTCAAGAGATTAAAATTTAAAAAATATTTTTTCAAAAGACTAAAAATATCAGATTCCATCAATCTTTCAAAAGATTAAAAATTAAACAACAATATTTTTTCAAAATATTAGCAATCTTAAATTCAAAAAATCTTTCAAAAGATTAAAAATACAAAAAATCTTTTTCCACAAGATTACAAATCTTAAATTCCAAAAAAATTTCCAAATATTGAAAACTCAAACAATATTTTTTTCAAAATATCAAATATCTCACAAGCAAACAATCATCCCAAGACTAACAAGCTGATTAACAATCTTTCTCATCAAAATCAGACAATCTTGCCGAGAGGATCAACTCGTTGTGCTATAAAAATTGTCTAAAAGAGTAAGAATCACTCAAAAGTTGAACCTCTCTCCAAAAGAGGACTCTACCCTCAAAACCTAAGCAAGTGGGGAGCTCCTTCATGTTGAGTAAGTCACTTTCCAATGTCGGGTTCACCCCATTACGGTCATGGACTATGAACTTAAACTAATCATAGTTCACTTTTCAATCCTTTTGGGCCCTAGACCACAACCTAAAATTGGACCAATTACACATTTCATCTTATGACATAGGGTCCTAAACTATGACCTAAAACTTTATCTCCTAGCTCCTCGCATGCTCATAGCTATGATTTTGGACTATGACCCTAAAGTAGACCACCATTGTGCTTTTTTTCCCACATTTATGGTCCTAGACAATGACATAAAACTATACCAATATCTTGTACTCGAATCTGTATATGGGGAGAAGAAAAGCCAAAGCTCCCTCCTTACCAACCATTCACTACATCCAAGGGATAGGAATGTTTAGGATAAACCTATTGAATTTAGATAAAATAAGGGTATCATGGATGTTGCCAAGGGTTTCACTTTGGTAATCCCATTGGATGAGGACACCCTGGGGATTAAAGGTGATTGGCTAAGGACAATCATTGGTTTAGTGAGGGATACCTTAATCTTGACCAACCACTCGGGTCCTCACTTTCCATTCTCTTTTGAACATGTTTTCTTAGAAATGCTTCTCCAAGGAGCATCACATCCACCATCTTTCTTTTATTCCCCACACGACATTATCAAGCACATCTTATGTGAAGGGGATACAATTTCTTTACCTCGCCTAGGTTAAGGGTAGGAGAAACCATCTAAAATAAAATTAGAAAAACTTACACAATCTACAGATTGACATCACCAGTGTCTCCCATTGTGAGAAACGTCCCAAGGAATAAAAGTAAAGTCTTCTTATTTTCTTACTTGATATAATGCATGTGGAAAGACTCATCACCGAACATAGGGTACTTCTTCATACAATGTTACACCCTACTTTTGATTCCCACTAATGTGAATATCAGGACATGATGGGAAGATCAAGAAGCACATACTTCACCCAGACTTGCTAACGATCAACCCATACGATCAGGAGAAACAATGTAGATTGTCAGTCTGACAATGCCTCCAAAGGGAATGCCACTCATCATAAGTAAGACAAACTTGAAGGATAGGAAAAGCACAAGGAAGCCACAATAATGCCTAAATCATCACCCTCAAAGGAAGGTCTTTCGCATGAGATAATGTCCAATGTGCACTTCACGTCACCAACAATCCATGTATAAGCAAGAGGATGATAGTACCTAGGGATCACAACTTAGGGATCTACCCATGCTAGATTAGAAAAACCATTCTTCCCCTATGGCATGTGGGGTTCCCACCCACTTCAATGAGAAATATTCCAACTAGGGCCCTATCAAGGTCCATCTTTCCAGAACATTGGTGGAATCCTACTAGTTCAAGAGGCAACGACATCTATCTTAAATCCTGAAAGAGAAGCTAAAGGACAAAGAAAGAAGAAGAAAATGCAACCACCAAGGGAGATTCTACCATTTATTACCCTTATCCTACCCCCACTAGATATAGAGTCAATGGAAATAGGACTCAGGCGTCCATCCCTAGCATGGTATTATCAAAGTGCAAATGTGGAAGCATAAAATCTTAGTATACATGAAAAAATAACAAGATAAAAGAACCCACAAGTATTGTTATGCAACCTTGTTTATTACATGATTCTAATAACATTTTCAAAAGAGTACAATTTTATAAGTTTGTTCATATACACTATGAATCTTACAACAAGGAAACCTAAAAATAACTAACCAAGATATCAACTCCTATCCATCTTTGAACCTAAAAATATGTTAAACAAGTGGGTAAACACATGAGATGTTGAGTACAAGACACCAAGATACATATATATATAAGCTATTCATAATTCAAAAAATTGCAGTAATAAAGGAAACAAGATTAAATAAGTTATTTACTTAGCAAAATGAGAGAACATGTTTTATGTCATTTTACTCCAATACCAACATATCCTGTATTCACAAGGACTTTGACTAACATATCATGGAGATAGTCTATGAGGGTGCTCAAGGTTAGCTAACCCTTTTATTGACATAGTCTATCCTATCTTGATAACTCAAGTAGAGTTACCAACCTTATGTCTTTACCCTGAGTGTACATGAATATGCACACGATAAAAATGGTTTGAAGAACAAAAGAGATCAAGGACATAAATTAATTAATGTACAACCATCCAATGCCATAAATATATCATATTCATGTATGTCATATGTATCAAACCTTAGCAAAGGGATATTGCAACTAATCTTAGAGTCATGGAGGGCATAAGACTATTGATTTCAAGTTAGGAGAGACTTTTATTTCACTTTGCAGCATTAAATAAAAAACTAACAATGTTCACCATCTACACTCAATTCAAGTCACCTTAAGCAATTAGAGTCATTCATGAGAACCAGAGATAATTAGAGACCTAAAATAGTTCAAAAGTATGTAAAAGGTACTAATATGATGATTAGATAAGTAGAGGTGTTGGGAAATCAGGCAATAGATAAGGCAGCTAAAACAAAAAATTTCTTCATGTATCCCAATCAAGAAGGTCGCGTCAACAATGATGTATTTATGAAAGAGGGTTTGCAAGGCATATACCTACTCCTAGAGCAAGTCCAGTGACAATCCTTTCAGCGACAAGCTTCTTTCTCAAGCAACACCCAGATGGTTGTCGGTGATGACATCTTGGTGTATAACCATGGAACACCAATTGACGACGTCCTCCTAATGTGCTCACAATGACCTCCACACATCTACATAGTCCATGAGGACCACTGAGCACTCCTCATTGTGCTTTACCAGAGCCAATGGGAAGGAGTTTGTCCATTTGATATCAACATGCTAGCGCTAACTTGTTCTTCCTGGTTGTCTCTCCCTTTTATGGGTAAGACTTGCTAAGGCTCTCACATTACCACAACTGTAATAAGATGGTGTTTGTTAGCATTAGTTGTGTCTCCTAAAATCCTTTACTACCTTTGTATTTATAGGAGCATTAGGGTCAAGTTTTCGAATCAACTGGGAGACAAAGAGACAATATTTCATGAATTTTTGGCCACTACAGATCACGATCAGTCATCTCAACACTTGAGTCATTTGATTCGCACCCCAGTCATCAACTAGAACATTCAATCGACCAATTGAAATGATTTCCTATTCACAAAGATATTGTCTTTGAATGCAACAATCAATGCACAACATGATATCATCATCAATCCTTGATCCAGTCTTACTAATCGCCCAGTCGGTCAATGGGACACTTGAAATTGGTCGACTTGATGCATGAATTGGTTGACTCAACACTTGAATTACTTGACTCACACTTTGAATCAGCCAATGTTGTTTAAATTGATTACCTAAACACTTTAGTAATCACAACACATGAATCAGACGAATCAACACTTGGATTAGTTGACTCACATTCCTAGTCAGGCAATTGTTAGCCAATGTTCACTTTAGTAATAAAGGAAAACCCTATTCATGAGTAAACTCGTATTCCAAATGCTTTCCATGTGTTTGACCTTATAGGTCCCAATTTATATTGGTAATGAACGCCCATAACTAATTGATGACATCATAAGAAATGAGTGGTATCTAGCAACACATAATTGCTAGTCAAGTAATTGGAAAGTTGGAGAATGACTTCAACCTACAATCTATAATCAATTTTAAAGTCATCATATAGTTCCTTTGTCTCTGATATCCAGATTGAACTCGAGGCATGGAATTGTCATGCTATAATATTCAATCCATGTTCCTTGAACTAGAGTAGACTTTCTAAGATGCATGTGAGCTCACATATCATATATTGATTCTAATGAGTGTGGCCATATGTTTCCCAGTCTCTCTTATCAAATGTCTAAGATATAAACTCTGAGAGGAGGGATAAATCCCATCTACATCACTCACAATCAATCCCCATGTGTCACAAAAATACCTAAGCACCACTTGTATGGTAACCCTTAGTCAAGGTCATGTCGGATGGTGTCAAAGTATATCGAATAACGTGTGATGAGTGTAGTGATTCAGGTCTTAGAACCACAATCACCACTCTCACTATGATAGCTGAATCTAACTACCATTCTATGGTTTCCATCCATCACTCTCAAGGTGGTCTGTCTGATACATTGTTATTTAACAAGTATGTATGGGGTTGACTTGATATCCCATATCATGACTAATGAGACTCTATCATCAGTCAACACAGATTCTAGTCTTATGTATTACTGTCATCTATTTTGCTTACACAATATTATCTGACTAGGGACATACCAAGAACGTATATACATATATCCTACATATTGTCTCATTGTTCAGGTCCTCAACCTATAGACATATGTCATTGAGTGATATCATCCTTTAGACATCTACCATGTTTGTGTCGTCATCTCATGACTGAGAAAAACATAATAGATGGAATTATCTATATTATTAAAAAATCAAGTTTAAAATTCCCCATTACAGTCATGATATGGTTAGTAATCAGGGCATAAATAGCAACAAGAGGTTCAACAAAGGTCCAATCTTTATCAATTATGCATTAATTGTAGCCAACATTGTCAAAATTTGCATATTTAGCAAAATAGTAGAATAGAAAGGACATTTAAGGTCCCAAACTATGTCATTGGATTAATCTCGCTGAGTTGATCAATTTTAATGTATAATATGTTCAAATTGGCCCAAGGAGGATGAAGTTATCATTTTTTCAAAATTTAAATGAAAAATTTATGGAAATGATGCCATATGACCTTGATACATATTGATGATGGCTTTGGACCATCAATCCTATATGTGATGGTTGGGCTCATGCACGTGGGATTTGGGAGGTGAGTTATGTTTGGAAATCACTCATTCTCCCTCATGGATGCTAGGCACCGCTATCGGTCACCTGCTCACAACCTATAATAATGCCCCCCTGCTATGTGACACCATGCATCGTGGTCCACTGATGCGATCTACTGTGACACAACAAGATGTTGGATAACACATGTGGTACTCATCCTGGCTGTTGGCATGTGGTGCCTTGGATTTGAGGGTGCTAGTCGACCTTGCCCACAACATTACTGGAAAGCTGCAAACTTGCCTCCTTCCGTTGGAGACTTATTGAATCTAGTGACAATGTAGAGTTTGAGTACTCGCCACACCACACAAAGGGGTCATTTGTTCCTACCAAGATTCTACAAATGCTAACTTCCCTTAGATAGGGTAGATGAAGCGTAGATCCAAGAGTTGGAAGTGGATAGTGGAGTTGATAGCCATGATGGCTTTAGGAAGAAGGAGAACATGAAACTAAGATAGAGAGGGAAAATAAGAAGAAAAACATAGGGGAAACGAAAGGGATGAAGAAACAAAGCCATTGGGTGTGTCAATTGCTCAAAATGGGTCAAGAATGTAGATGATTGGTCTCTCTAAAAGGAATCCTACAATAGTAGGTGATGACTCACACACCATTAGATCATGCACCCAAGATCTAATAGACAATGAAGGAGGGAATCTAGGGTTTACCAAGTCTGTTTGGTGGATGGGCCATGCCCGATTGCACCCAATAAGGCCAAAATCAAATTAGATCAATGATTTTAAGTATAATTATAGTCAATTTTACATGACCATAACTTGAGCTATAATGATCATATCAAGGTTATTCTTGTTCTGTTGGAAATATTATTCAAAGATCCATATATTGGAATATATTAAGGATCAAGTTTATAATATTTATAGAATTCAAAATATCTTCCAATATGGTGAACTATTTCCTTATGAAATTTAGAAAAAAGTCCACATTTATGTCACATGTTGGAACATAAGAGCACTATGACTATGATTTGGCATCAAATCACTCCAAATATGTATTGAACTAAAATGTTTTATGTGAGTCACTAATAGAGAGATAAATAACATAATCAAAGGGAGAGAAAGGTCAAGTTTTCACATCCTTTCCACCTCAAAAGAACATTTTGTCCTCCCAATTCGTCCAAGGTCATAGTCGAAGGTGAAAGTTTATATCTATCGTGTTAGTAAACTATACCTAGGTATCAAGGAATCTACCATCATGGAGTGCACACTTAGGTCCTTATTAAGGTGTAACCATCTCGATTTTATAAATATTAGGTTATGTATAACCATATTATGACAGTAGTTGGACATTAGGATTGAAAATCACATCCCCCTACTACATTAGAGTTTTTGTTCATGTACTTTTGCAGACTCGAGGTGTGTTATCAAACTCTATGTTATTAATTTCTCAAATGGATATGTTCATCATTATGAATTTCAATTAGGGTTAACATTTCCCTTATATTTCCCCATCGAGTTAAAATTACATGCTTGGTTCAGTTTTCCCCCAAGAGCCTACCTATTATCCCCAATTGTGTTCATTATTT